>MEHQ01000176.1:57417-467736 GCA_008828725.1 Saccharina japonica
GGGAGCGAGAGGAGATGGGCGATGGGGGGTGAAGCACGGAGCATCGACTGGGATCGGAGACGCAGCAGACAGCGAGGCGATATTGTCATCTCGGAGCACGCGTTCGTGAGAAGAAGACCACCATCGATACAGCGACTCCCGGAGATGTTCAGTTAAATTTTTAATTGAGCAGTATTTGATAGGAGACAATAGCTGATAGAACGCTTGAAGACTTTGTCTATTTTTCAGCTATCAGTGTCTGTCAACGTAACGAGCTCGTCGGTTCGTCCTGGTTTTGAGTTTAAACGTATGACTGCTTTTCTCTGCCCTGTGAGTTTCTGATGGATCGTACCAAATAGCTGATTAGATAGCATTGAAGACCTTATGTCTAATTTTTCTAGGACTATGCAATTGTCTGTCACACGTAGTACTCGTAAACGAGTGATAGTGTATGGTTTTGAGATTACAACACTGCTGTGTTTTCTTGGACGTAGGAGGTAGCATAAGTATCATGTTGGGAGTTGTTCGGTTGTGACGGAGAGCTTGTTTTGTTTTTGCTTAAGAGGTATTTCATAATAGCTACTTGCTAGCAGTATAGCCTGCCTACATAACAGCCAACACTCAACTGCTGCCATCACACGCTAGCTCTATTGTGTGTGATGTTACGTGCTACATAATGTAATCACATGCAAGACAGATATGAGAGAGATACGTATCAAATGCAGCCCTATTATTAATAATTTTCCTTAAATCCTCACGTTTCGAAACCGAATCGAGAAATCAGAGAAGCAAGCAGGGTCAAGCTTTATTCCTCCTATAGCGAGCGACATTTTTATGGCCACAATTAAGTCGTATCTACAATCCATGCATACATAATCAACGGACACTGGCTTACCCATGGAACACAAGCACAAACAACCAACTAATCTACTGGGGCAGACTAGTTTTCCATGGTTGGGATAACCACCGCACTCACTACGATGTTGAAACATTCCGGGGCGGTATGTGAAATATTACATTAATACAATCGTTTGCTTCCGGTTGAAATGAGGATCTGATACCGTTGGAAATTACGGGTTGTTCTACGGATAGCGATTGAAAAGGTGTCTGAAGACTTTCCCAGCAGAACATTCGCTGACAATTGCGAATGAATTTGGGATGTTGTTAATTGCCATTTGTCTTCAGAGAATTGGCTATCTGAATCCGGATTGGTGATTTGATTGGTTCGAGATTGATTATTGATCGCTTCGGATCGTTTATGAAATTTTGATTGGTTTCCAGATGATTATTGATCCTTCGGGATTGTTTTTGATTTTGCAATTGAGTTTTTCGGATGATTATATTCGGATTGGTTTTGATTTTGAGTGGGTTTGATGAAATTCTGATTCTGCACTAACTGAAAACTATGTACAAACCTATTGACACCGACTGATGGCCGTCTGTTATCGCAAGGGCCGCCGCCGCGCCGGCCATACGTATAGAGTTTCGGCAGCTGAGAGTGTCCTTGAAATTGATTGATAAGTTGAGACCAGTATGGTTTAGATTTTGGTATTGAGTATGAAATAAATATGCTTGAACATTTCCTAGTAATTCCGACTCGAATTCGTTTCTATTTTTGCATAATTTCAAGGCTTATCATAAAAGGTATTTTTGATCTTAAAGGTTTTCGTTTTTGGTATTTTGACTGGACGAAGTTTATCAGGAATGTGTCACGAGCAAGGCGCGTGTGGGGATTTAACTCGATCAAAGTCGATTAATATTCCTGAATGTATGATCACTGATCATTGCCGTATTAGTGACAAATAACCTTGGAATATATCAGATGATGAGTGATAAGATGTCACATAAGAGTTGTTTGAACCTGTTCTCAAGGGTAATAGACTTGGATGGGCCCCTTCCTCCAATAAGTTTAGATAATATAAAAATAAAATAATTGACTCACCTGTTGTCTACATCTCTTCTACTGCTCAATCACGCATCCCGCACTTCTCGACCCGCCACCGAGCTTTCGTGAGCAGAGGCTGTGCCAGACACCGCGTGCACCGAAGTTGTCCCTTATGGTAGTCTATAGCAATTAAATAAAATTATTATAAATACGTAGCTGTGGTTGCAACCGTTGAATAGTAGATACTCAACTTTGCGAGCTGCGTAGAAATTTTGTTCTATGTGTTATTTGTGGTATTGGTGTAGGTTTCGTGATGTACTAGGAGCCTGGTAGTTACTACTCGATTTTATAATAAGCCGTTCGCGCGTGCTATGTGTTTATTCCTCGTTAAGGATATGGTTCAGTGACTCCCCTGGATACTACCCGGGTCAGCAGGACAATGTAACAAGGGTATCCCATGATCATTCTGCGCACTGATACTATATAACCCGAATAGAGGAGACAAGTATGATATTTGGTGAAGTAATCGAGTACATCTATATCACAAAATGTGTTGTTAGACGAGGATGGGGACGGGGAAACAGGGACGGGGGATAGGGGGATAGGGGGGGGGGGGCGTACTCATTTGTTGCTTGTCTTAGTCATTTGACCATTAGCACGCGTGATATGGAGAGCAGCAGCTGAGATGAAACTACACATACAAGAACTATCAATGCTGTTGAGCTCCTATGATATGTACAGCAGCAGCTGTGGTCGGACCTTTCTAGCGAGCTACGCTGCATGCTGTTGAGGGTTTCAATATAAACAAATGGCATTTGCAAAAGAAACCTGGGTTTTTTCGCTTGATCTTTTTTTGTTTTTGTTCTCTGGCGGAAGAGGCACGTAGGTAGGTGTATACGTGAATCGGGTATGTACCGAAGACACGTACGTACTGCATGTATCAGTACTATTGATGCACTACAGCAATACCTACCACGAGGTGTGAGCAGTCCTGATTATGTGGGTTGGAGTTTTACGTCGAGTATAAAATATACACACACGTATCAGTATCATCAGTTACTACTGTTGATATATTGTTATTGCGGTTGGTTGCTGTGGTCGTCGTTGTTCCCCTGTTTCGAATACGTGTACTGTAGGCTCGCACAGTAGACAGAGCTGCACAGCATACAATGTGCATGTGTCAGGTTTGCGATCAAGATATACATACGGGCACACACGTATGTATGAGTACAGCAGCAGCAGCAGTATCAATTTTAGTACGAGTACGGTTGTCATTCTCCGTGGGCAGTGGGCAGAGTGCTATCCACTCTTGGCAATACGTCTGTTATTCATCCTTCAACACAAAGCTGCTAACGTGTGTAAAGCGCGCTCAGCTCTTGGCATTGCGTCCGACCATCTTTCGTCACAATGCTGCTAACATTTTCGGCATCCCGCAAGGCTGCGACGGGCGGCCGTCGGCCGTCCAGGCCGCCGGCGAAGCCCCTTGTTAACTAGTATAGACGTACGTGTTGTTGGCTGAAACGCTCTACGAAGGTACCTCTCTGTTTTATACTCCAAGTTGGGCTTCACCTTGTGTTTGGCATCAAAAAAATTTACTGCATACCTATAAAGGCAACTTCAAAAATAGTACTCATTATGTATAATACGTATATCACTCACAATAGGACGATTTCGTGTATTTCCGCGTGTTTTTCAAGACTGAATCGCCGTATACGCCATCCAATCCCTGGTAGCGTATAGCGTACGTACTGCGGTGTACTTCGTGTTTCGTATTGTATCCCCTGCTGCGGAGGTGTTCTTGCAGTAGAGTGTTTAGAGGCTGTCCTGTGACCATAACAACCTAAAACAATATAATTGGTGGGCACGAGGGCGTATAATACCGGAAAATGGTCGGCGTCTATCTATACCCTGCATACAAGACGAGTGCAAGACGAATGTAAACTACCGTAGAAACATACCCCGAACCCTAAGCCAATACTACCAAATCAACCATTAGCTAGAGTAATGCAGCCTCTAGTTGTCTCGTACACAGGGTACCTCAACCATATATATACCACATATTGCGAGGCAAACTCTACTCGATGTGAGAATATTATAACTAAACATTTCGGTACGTACTGAGTTGTACTTTGTGTTTCGTACTGTTTTCCCCCCTGCGGAGGTGTTTTTTCAGCAGAGCGTTTGAAGGCTGTCCTGTGACCACAACGACCTAACAATAAAATTGGTGGGCAGGCAGGAGGGCGTATATTCCCATAAATGGTCTGCGTATATACCCCGTATACGAGACGAATGCAAAACGAATGTCAACTACAGCAGTAGAAACATACCCCGACCCCTAAGCCAGTATCACCAAATCAACCATTCGCTAGAGTAATGCAGCCTATAATTGTCTCGTACACAGTGTACCTCAACCATACATAGCATATATTATGAGGTAAACTCTACTGAATGTGAGAACATATTGATATAACATTTCGGTACGTACTCGTACCGAGTTGTACTTCGTGTATCATATTGTTTTCCCCCTGCGGAGGTGTTCCTGCAGCAGAGCGTTTGGAGGCTGTCCCGTAACCATTACAACCTAGTGGTAAAATTGGTGGGCAGGAGGGCGTATAACCCCATAAAATGGTCGGCGTATATACCCTGTATACGAGACGAGTGCAAGACGAATGTAAACTACACAGTAGTAGAAACTACCCCGAACCCCAAGCCACAATATTACCAAATCAACCATTACCTAGATAGCCTCTATTTGTCCCGTACACAGTGTACCTCAACCATACATACCATCGAGGATGCGGTAGACTCTACTGAGTGTGAGAACGGTATGATAACAGTACATTTCTGGCCCTCTGGTCGAAAGTGTAGGAATAAAGTATGACTCCTTGTTTTCCTCCTTCCTCAACGAATATATAGAATACGTACACGCATGAGTATACTCGTAGCAAGTACATACTACATAAAACGGTACCAGGGCCAGGTATAGATATCCCATACTTGTTATAGACTACCTTGTACCAGTATTAATTCTATACATTATTATAGTATAATATCGACGGGTCGAAATATGAGTTTAGTAAGAACACACGCAAAAAATATCTATATACTTCGTATAACTATTGATACAACGAATAAATCTTGAACCTCTCTGGGATGAAGAATCGGCACGGACAAAATAAGAGGTGTGGTTGTTGTCACGTTATCTGATCGCGAAAACGATAGCCCGTGTTCACAGGACAGGCCACAACAAGCTCTTGAGCGGAAGGTGTGAGTGGTGCCAACGGGTAGAAGGAAAGAACATACACACCGAACAAATTTCCGATGAGGCCATGCTCGGCGTATTTATATTTCGTCCGTTTTATGTCTTCGTTGTCCTTGTAGTTCTGCGGCATTCCACGGTCTTCACGAATACCTGGAACCATATACTCGTAGTGCGTAAACCCTCATTCTATATCATACAGATACGACGTATGTTATCGGTTGAAATTGTATGTGTGTGTTCTTCACATTAAACCTTCTGTTCTACCCGTCGACATCCAACACACCCAGTGTCCGTGCCGATTCTTCATCCAAAGAAAGGTACCAGTTCTGTGATCACAAAACTACGACACGGAAATACTACGCTCAGTGCAGTAAGCAGAGCAGACAATGAAATGCCATATACGACAGGCAAGACCTACCCTGCTAGAAATCCAGGTGCATGAAAGAGAAAAAAAAAAGGAATAAAAACGAAAAGGAAATAAAAATAATAAAACATATTGCAAGCAAAGGCACGGTAATGTGCCTAGAAAAGAAAAAAACACCTTCAGAACAGGGGCGTCCAGAAAAAAGAGAAACCGACACACCACACCCCCAGAGGTCGGAATAGAAAACCGTTGCAACCGTTGTGATCACATGATGAAATAAGAAAATGGGGGAAAATATATCCTTATTTTCTTTTTTCACTTGGTTTTAGTAACCCCCCCCGGGTAACTATAGGGGAATAACGCTACTAAGCACTGTAGGTAAAACGTTCTGTAAGATTTTGAACGATAGAATGGGAACAATGATGGAGAAGGAAGAAAATATTAGCGAAGGGCAAGCAGGATTTAGGCCAAACCGTAGCTGCGTCGACCATGTGTACACATTAGGTAAGATAATCCAAGGCAGGAAAGACGCGGGGCTAACAACGTACTGTTTCTTTTTAGATGTACAGAAAGCCTACGATGCAGTATGGAGAAATGGGCTGTGGAAAAAGTTGTGGGAAATAGGGATAAGAGGAAAGATGTGGAGAATGATGAAGAAGATGACGGAATGTGCGAGAAGTGCTGTGATGTTGGACGGGGAAATATCGAAGTACGTTGATATCCTACAGGGAGTTGCCCAGGGATGTACGCTATCACCTAACCTATTCAAGGTATACATTAATGACATGATAGTAGCAGTAGAAGCAGCATCGCAGGGAGTCACGGTGGGGGAAGATACGGTGTCGGGATTGATGTTTGCTGATGATTTCGTTTGCATATCAGAAACACCCGAAGGACTGCAGAAACAAATAGAGAAGGCAATCGAGTACACCAGGAAGTGGAGAGTGACGGCGAACGTAAAAAAGTGCGCAGTAGTTGTATGTAACGAAGACAAGGAGAGTCCGGTAACTTGTAAGTGGAAGTGGGGAGAAGATGAATTACCGATCGTAGACCAGTATACGTACCTTGGCGTAGAAATCTCAAAAGATTGCTCTTGGGATGCACACATAAATAAAATAATAGGCAAGGGTAAGGCACACGCAGGCAAGATGGAAGCAGTCCTAACAGACTCGCACCTTGACACTAGAATTAAGAGATGTATACTGATGAATGTGATTGTACCAAAGCTAGAATATGCAGGAGAAGTATGGGAAGGGAACGCGAAGCTCGTAAAACAGCTGGAAACAGTACAGATGACAGCAGCTAAAAAAGTACTAGGATGCTCAAGTACGACGAGTAATACAGTATTGAGAGCAGAACTGGGAATGTACCCACTTAAGACAAATAGAGACGTGCGTAAGTTGAAATGGCAATATAAAGTAAAGAACATGCCAAATAAGAGGTTGCCAGCCATAGCCGATATAGCTGTATGGGAGAAAGTAACCAAAGGGCGAGCTGGGATAAGGTGGGATAGCGTAGTCGAGAAAGTATGGAAGGAAATAGGAAACCAAAAAGAGACGCTGGCCATAGAGAAATTTAGCGGATACAAGACAGAAGTGAAAGAAAGGATAGAAAGAAGGGAAAGGCTAGCACTGAGAAAGAAGGTGGAAGGGGAAGAACACTTAGAGATATACGGGGGGTTGAGAGAAGGAATAGGAATGAAAAGGTATCTGCACGGCCCAATGGACTTCGCGAAAAAGCTGAAACTGCGATTTCGTGTAGGGGACCTGGACCTGCCAGAAAGAAGAAGGAGGTATACCAGTAGCCGGGAGGAGGAGGAAGTAGAGGCACAGATGTGCCCATGTGGCAAAGCCATAGAGAGTAGAGTTCACATAGTGGGAGAATGTGAAAGGTACAAGGAGGAAAGGGATGTGCTAGAGGAGGAGATGGGGAAAATAGACGAGTGTGACATGGAGCAGTTTGGTACACTAAATAGTAGCGAGAAAACGATCGCTATCTTAGGAGATAGATGGTGGCCACAGGCGGCGAAGCAGGAAGGGGATAAGATTAGCAAAAGGTTTCTCTGTAATATATGGAAACAACGTAATGAGCGCCCAAGTGTTGGAGGTGTCTCTATTAGGAGTAGGAACGGTGCTCCGTCTCGAAAGGGATGCGTGGTCAATGGTCAAATGACTAAGGCAAGCAACAAATGAGTACGCCCCCCCCCCCCTAACGAACAAAAAAATATGTGAGATGTCGAAAAATATTTTTCGACCACGCTCGTTCAAATATATATATATATATGATACAAACAAAATGGACATCAGAGCGCAAGCCGAGTCCTGATGGAGCAAGGTTGTTGACTGGTACAATCAGTCCTACACACAGCGAACGGTGCAGAAGAACGATACAAAAAGACCAGACAAAAAAGTTTGTTCGGCTGTGTCCCCGCCGTGCAGGTGCTGCTACTGCTGTGCTCCTGCTTTATGGCGAGCTCTGTATGGCATGCCTTCGTCGTCTGTCTATCCCTGCACACGAGGTGATCATACCCCCTTTTTGGCGTGTGCGTCTGATTCGTCTGCGCCATTTCATTGGCTAACGAAGCTGGGACTGTCAAAAACATTATTCGGCGATTTGTGCCCATCTGCTGAAATCGTTTGTGTTTTTATCGTATACCTCTGAAACTAAGTAATTTGATTTTATTTGGTCACAATTTATGTGCCCTATGGCGTTCTACAGTAGTGCTAAGAGGGCTTCGATGGCGACTACTATCGTCGTCTTAAGGATACCATGGGAGTCGTGACATTTCAACGCTGATTGTTCTGTTCGTTCATGGAAGCTTGTGGGTTTGAGGGCATGTCATCGGTTCTCATGGCAATGCTACGGCGGTGCGATGGGGCATTGGTGGCATTGCCATTTGTTTTGTTCTCATCCCATTTATTATATTCGCCCTTCCTTTCTTTCTCCTTCCGAGTCGTAGCTCAAATCCGAGGTCACAAAGTAGGCGCTTCTCCCTCCTCACCCACTACGGTTCATGTCTTGCATTTTTATAGCGAGAAAAACTCAGCACTCTACTTTCTTCCCTCGTCGACTCTCGTCGAATTACGCTTACCCACGCTATAATATGCGCTCTCGACATTTGTTCGGTGTCATTTGATATTAAAAATCGTCGTACATACGGTGACTCCAACCCTCGACCTCCAACTTAACAGTCTTCGTGGCTACCTGCTCGACGACCGGGGCGACTGGTCTATTGCAATTGGGTTTAATGGCACCGACTGCAATCAGTAGCAACTAACTACTGTAAAGCTGTCATCATAATTATAGTTCCCATGGCACTGCGGTGGGGCTGCCACTACCATACTATGGCACAGTGATGGGTTGACCGTTTTACGTATTCTGGTGATCGCTGCCATTGAAATTGATCGGAATTGAGGACGACACGTCTACGGCCACCCATGAACTCGATAACCTTGTGGCGTACCACGGCACTACCATGGCGCGTGCCGTGGCACGTGCTTTTGCATCGCCTTGGCGCAAATAAAGCGTGTGCCATATCATTTGCATGGCACTGTCATTGGACGATATGTCAACACCATGGCAGTGCCATAGAAACCTCAAGTGTCGTGCATAATGGGCAATAAACGGTGGTCCGGCACACGCCATGGCACCCGATGCCATGGCACCGACATGGAATTTTATGGCACCGATGACCGTGATACGGAATTCCCACTGAAATGTCAGCTATTCTATTGGGCATAACTACCCTCCGCCAGGGACATACTAAAATACCAGGGAAAAGAGCCACGGAAAATAGTCACGAAAACAAGCAGATATGCGACGAACACAAAGCGGAGTGGATGCTGCATGCATAAGACACATCGTCGGGAGTAAAGCTTTCTAAATGAATAAGAAGTACTGCTGTAGGAGGTACTGTAGGAGGGGAACCAAAACCGTCTCGACCATGCTTCGCCGCCATCGAGCGATAAAACAGGAGTGACGCAGTCATCACGCCTCCCATAAAAAGGGAAGGGACATAAATATAAACACGGACGAACAAACTCATCACAAACCACACAAGCAACAACAATCTCCCAACCGATGATGAGGAATCGACAGACACTGGGTGTGCTGGATGTCGGCGCGGACGGTTAGAGGGAACGTTGCGACATACAGAATATATATACAAAGGGTATATGGCAAACTCACCCGGTTTGCCTCGTGCTCGGAGTATATACCGTACGTATACGTAACTATTTCGTTCTTTTTTGTATGCAGAACATACATACCGGTAGGTAAACACATAAAATCTGCCTCATGCACGGAGTATATACTTGTATGATATGATATGATATACAAGGTTCCCCATCGGGATGTTGATCACTTGAAATCCCGGGGCTGTCGCAAGGTGAAAATAGATCGCACATGCTTCATAGTTTAATTTTTGGAGCAAACCTGTGGCATAGACTGTAAAAGTAGTAGCGACGGCCATTCCTAAGGAAACAACTGCTGTCACGATATGATATCGTATCTGAGGTACAGTGGGCTCCCGGTGTTAATAAACTTCAGTTTGGTGTCTAGTCTCAACGACTTGTTTTGTTTCTGAAGTCGATCTAACTATTTTTTGTAGCATTTAACCCTTTTAGGACTGCAGTCCCGTTTTGGGGACAAACCACTCTAATTCTAAGTAATTTTCCCCAAAACGGGACTCCAGTCCTATAAGGGTTAAAGTCGATCCCACAGTGGTACTGTAGTTATCACGGCTTGTTTGTGGTATGCGGTTGCTCGATACTAATTTCCCGTATGTGGCGGTTTCATATATTGGTCTACGATAATCGTGTTTGTGTACGCTGTCGTCAAACGTGCTCTGTGTAGCCACGTGCCTATACCGTGGGTCGTCAAGGAGGAGAGGTAGATAATGTACACTCGTACCACCACGTTACCAAATACACACACACAAGTAGAGCCAGTACCTGACGTGGGTGAATGCATACAACGACAACGACGTTCTGTTTGTTTCGTTGTCTGCGGCGCTTATTTGATACAGATCGCTGATGTTTCTGGTTTGTGGGTGTGGAGTTGAGTTTAGTTTTGATTTTATGATTGAGGGGTTTTTGAGTCACACTGATGTCGCAGGATTTTACTATTAACCATGCGATGGATGTTTTGTCGTCTTCCGAGCAGGGGGGAGATAGTAGTTGTACTCGGTAACACGACGAAGACTTTTCATCGCAGATAGTCGAGTCCAGTTGGGGTTTTATCGTACGTGGGTGCGGACTATGCACGCAAGGCTACTGACCGGACGTCTGTCTCTGGTGGAGCGGTTATGCGCGCTGGTGTCTGTGTATGGTTTGATTATAAGACGTAGATGTCTGGAACATGTGTCTAACGGGTAGTTTGAGATTAACACGTACGGTCGGCAGAGCAGCATGCCGACTTTCTCATCAAACCGTTGCATGCTGAGACGTTTCGCTTGACCGTGACTCTGTGATGAACTTGTCGTGATTTCATCCACTGTTTTGTTTGTTTGTTTGTTTTTTCCGGGGGGTCTGGGGCATTTGGTTTTGGGGGATAATAGTAGGAGTTTTCGATGTGCATGGGATGTTTTTGGAAGTACTTGAAGAATTAACGTCCAACTTCAGGAGTTCTTAAGGAAATGGAGAAAGTGTTGGGAGGTACCCATACGTTGAAATAAGGTTAATACGCCAATAGAGTATGCCGATGGTCTTGATGAATCGTGCCGTACGCTTTGGCTATTGGTTAACTGCGCACAACGTACAGGGGAACCAATTACTGATACCTATAGTACTTTTTGATTAATATGCGGATTGTTGTCTTCTTGCATACTTCCGAGGGGAGTGTCAAGCAGGGGGGCTGCTATGATTCGATTTGAGGTGTTATATATCAGAGATGTTCTGTTGTTGTGCTCTTACAGAGTACACAACAGGGGGGCCGAAGTTATCGGGCGGTACGGTATTTATGTGAAGACGGTGTTATTGATTTTGTTTGAAGGTTTTACCAGCATACTCACGTTTGTTGGATTTTCCCCTTCCCGTAGTTACTGTCTCGCTATAGTTTAGATAGTTTAGGAGATATATACTGGAATCGAGATTGAGATATTTGGTATCGGGATTGCCGTTTTACGTTGGCAATTATTGAGGATGGAATTTGGGGTTGCCGTTTTACCTTGGCAATGATGAAGGATTGAATTTGGGGTTGCCGTTTTACGTTGGCAATTCTTGATGGAATTCGGGGTTGCCGTTTTACCTTGGCAATGATGAAGGGTTGAATTTGGGGTTGCCGTTTTACCATGGCAGTGCTTTATTATGGAATTTTGGGACTTGCCGTTTTACCTGGCAATTAGTGATAAGTTATTCGGGACCTATCGTATCGCGCACCGAATAGGGGGGCTGTTTGTGGTATGCGGTTGCTCGATACTGATTTCCCGTATGTGGCGGTTTCATACATTAGTCTACGGAGATCGGGGTTTCGTATTATGTGTCGGGGCATTATTTAGGATGCCTCGCGGTACCTGGTGTGTTTCTGCTCCTCCTGGGAGCAGTCGGCGATAATAAAGATGCGACCCGGACTTTGATGATAAGATACTGCCCGTATACATGTGAGGGTGGAGCGTGACAAAAAGGTACGGCTCACTCCTGTGTGGTGTTCATGATGGGCCTTTGACGACACGTACTGGCTCTACTTGTGTGTGTATTTGGTAACGTGGTGGTACGAGTGTACATTATCTACCTCTCCTCCTTGACGACCCACGGTATAGGCACGTGGCTACACAGAGCACGTTTGACAACAGCGTACACAAACACGGCTGTTCTGCGCTGTACAGCTGAGTATGCAGAAGATAATTGTGACAGAGCTGTTGCCCGACGAGTCCCGCCCCTGTCCGAGAAAATATATGTTTTCTCGTGCGTAATACCTTTTGGGCGGGTGCCCTGGTACGCGTTTAGCAGCCGAGTACTCGTCTAAGGGTTCCCGTCGAACAGCTGGATACCCTGGTGCCCTGGGCCAAAAACATTATCGGCGAGTATGAAGTGTTATCCATACCCGTGACGGGTATTAGCGGTTTTGTTGTTTTTAATCGCTGCTGTAAAGCTCGGGTGATATTAAAATCAGAGGGGGAGGTTTTGATGGAATCGCATACATCAAACACACACGCATACACAATGAAAGGCAGGACACAGCAAAACAGTTCTCGTTGTTCGTAGCTGTCACAACTAGATCAGCTTGATTCCTCCTGCTACGCATAGCTGTTTACTACGGGTCCGGCGCACACATACAAGACACAACAACAGCCGCCAAAAAGGCAACAATCTGAACAGCGGCTACTGCGTGTTCTGCAGCTTCGTTTGCTGTACTGCTTTGCTGTTCGATAAGGGGCGCCTTGGCTGCTTTGTAGTTTGTAGTCTAGACTAGAGACATGTACCCGTAAAGCACAGCAGCAGTAGTACTACTACTGTACCAAAGTACTCGTAATCGTACGTATTAGTATGTAGATCGGCCTATCGCTCTTAAATAGAGAAAGCTAGATATTATATGCATACTGTTGTACATATATATATATGCGTACTCGTAGATCTGTGCATGTATTTGTGCTCGTACGTAGATTCCAAAATATTGGAACCAAATTTCAAATTTGCATAAAATAAGCCTGCAATTTTTAGAACGTCTCGTACAACTGCTACTACTGCTGTACGCAGCCCAGACAGAGCAAACGCGTGCAACATGCTATCAACTACTGCTGCACGACGCTTGATGTGTGATTCGTTCGATGTCGGTGTTGTCCTTGTTTTCTCGTGCGTGGTGCGTGCTTTGCGTGTTCCGTTCATACGGCGGGTCAAAAACGAACCATCAAAGTTCATACGGTTGAAAAAACAGTCGTACGCCAGGTATTTAAGGGTAGTTGCGAGGCGGTGTCATGTTGGAACGTCTCCCCGGAGTTATATGCCAGAATTCGTGACTTTGAAGGCCTAGAGCACACCCCACGGGCCTCGGCCGGGGCCCGCACTTGCACCGTGGCGTACACGCGGCCCCCCTGCGTGCCCCGCAGCCGACAACGCGAGAAAAGACCCGCGGCCGGAGATGAAAAGTGAAGTTATTCCGGGAAAATGTCCATTTGGTACCTATACATATAACTGTTTCGTTTTGTTTTCTTTGCCTACGGTATCCGCCGGCATTACTGCTGTACAGAGTGTTTACGAATACGTATGCATACGTATATACCATATAGTAATAGTGTAGAAAACCCCATACATAACAGCGAGGAGCGTGAAAGTATATAGAGTACAGGACACCTGCTGTAATATGTAACTGGCTGACAAGAAAGCCAGGCTGAGATTTCGGGGGAAATAAAAACTTCGGGAGTCTTTACCTTGAAAATAGTGTGGAAAGCACCCTCTCTCAAATAAGAAATCCAGACTGGATCAGATTTGCTGTTTCTTATTAGGTGTCCTGTACTGTATACTGGAGTGTATTGAAACAAACAAAAAAAGAGTGAGCGGGGCCTCGTCGCAGCGGGCTCACGCCTGCTTCTGATATGCACATACATGCCTGTAACGTATAGGGGTGTCGTAGGTAGACCAAGGTCGGTAACTCCGCCGTTGCTCCTCGCTACATGTCCGTTATCGCTGAAAATGTAGGTATTCGATACGGAAATAGCGCAGCATGGCCAAGAGGTGCATTAAGAAAATTTCAGCTTGAGACAGGTTGAGCTCAAACAAAAAGGGATCGTACATTGCCTCCTGCACCCTGCAGCCCTACACCCTACTGTGTGTGTTGTTTTCACATTAAACCCGTTCTTTCTACCCAACCACATCAGTACACCCAGTGTGTTTCCTGGTTCCTAATCCTCGAGAGCTACAAATTCTGTGGTCACAGACTGCTGTGAAACAGAGAAAAACCAAAACAAAATAAACGCAAATTAATGGGCAAGGCAAGTGAGATGCTAACGTACCGGGTACGAGAACACAACGACACGAGCCGAACCGAAAACTAAGAAAAAAAGACAAATAAATAACGAATTCTGAAACGAAACATAATACAGATGACGCACGGAGACAGAAGCGCCCCTAGAAGAAAAAGCTGCACGTGCCCAAGAGAGGAACAGATAACTGATGCACGGCCGGGGCAACACGAAGAAGAGGAAGACACCGGCATAGGGCGGTTTCAAAAGGAGAAACAAGGCAAAAAAGCAAGAAAGAAGACACTAGAAGAGAGGAAAAGAGAAAAATCGTTCTCAAGGCGATGATAATAACAGATTCCCGTCTCTGCTACAAGACCGATACGGGGACCATGTCACACCAGCTGCTATCTCCTTCCTGCTTCTCAAAAAGAACGGTGTCAAGAGCCGGTACTAACCCCCCCCAGTGAGCAAGTCATCAAGAAACAAACAAACAAACCAACACAATAAAACAAAATAGAAGAACTCCGGGGCTAGTCGAACCGATACCTTGCCGCACAATCTACCATTTCGTTTCTGCATTCGTCGACAACTGTATCAGTACCGCCGCCTTTGCCCCGCCCTTGTCGCCTCTCTAGGCATCCTCAGCTGCATACCGTAGCCAGCTCCTCTCCGCTTCGGCCCTGTGCCACCTCGCCATGAAATGGTGAGCCGCCTCAACGATCCCGCGATACCACACCCGACTCTTCTTAGCCGCCCTCTTTTATACCAGGTAGTAACGTCTCTGCTCCGAACACTAAAGGGGAGCTTTCTGTGGAGCCCGCTGTCGCTCGAAAAACCCTGAGGTCATCTGCTCTACATTGGGCCCAGTTTTTGTCTGGGCGGCCAGGTCCCGGGCTCGTCCCACCGACGATCGTCCCAACCATCACCCGCCGAGTCAGCCGCTCATTGGTCGTGCGCTGTAAGGCCCCCGCAAAGAGGAGGCGTCGTTTGTGGATGGTCGTTTCAACGCTCTCGCATTGTGCCTTCTTGAGAGCCTCGGTGTACGACATGAGATGGTCGGTGCGTTGTCGGCGCTGGAAACCAATGATCCGTAGGAGGAAGTTGCGGTGTGCCGTTCATGGCTCAGCGAAGTGTTCCTTGCCAAGGGTCCACGTGAACCGATTGTAGCATGCCCATGCAAGTCGGATGCGTCGTTGGATACCTGACAGAATGTCCGCGCTTGCGACCACAAGACCACCAAGGTACAAAAACTGCATCGTCTGTTTGTACCTCTGGCCGGCTGCTTCGATGACGAGCGGGGAGGCCCGGAGTGCCTGTTTCAGTGTGCGCAGCAGCATAGTCTCCATCTTCTTTTCGGATACGGTGAGACAAGCTGCTTCGAAAACGGTCACAATAACGGTCATCATCTTCGGAAGCCCTTCCGCCGATTCAGACACAATACCTGCATCGTCGGCATACAGCATACCCCATATTGCTCTACGTACACGTGCTAGTGGGTCTTCTGTCACTCCGTCCCCCCCGAGGTCCTCCTCGAGGTGAACCAGGTCCCCCAAGATGACTGGATCCTCACTGAAGCGTATCAGCACGGCGTGTATCACAGCAGCGAAGAAGACACTGAACAGAAGCGGTGACAGCACACATCCTTGCCGCACCCCCTGAGTGACATCGAACCACTCAGAGTGCTCACCGTCATCCGTACGCACGCGGGCTCGCATGCCTTTGTGGAATTGGCGGATAACGGTCAGCATCTTCTCTGGTATGCCGAAGCATGCGAGGACCACCCACAAGAACTCTCGGTCGACGGCGTCATACGCCTTCTGCAGGTCAATGAAGCACATGTACAGGGGGATCTGTTTGACTCGTCCGAGTTCTTGCTGTTCAATGTAATGTTTCGCCATCACCCTTACCCATTGGGCGCGGCGAATACAGTACGCGACA
This sequence comes from Saccharina japonica, assembly GCA_008828725.1. Taxonomy (NCBI): domain Eukaryota; class Phaeophyceae; order Laminariales; family Laminariaceae; genus Saccharina; species Saccharina japonica. The sequence goes on from MEHQ01000176.1 coordinate 73,742, forward strand.
GATTATGTAAATCTCCTATTCTGACTGAGGCTCGCGTCTGATCTTCTCTCTGATTGAGCAGGAATGCTTCTATCCACAGTCTTATTCCGCAAACGGGTGCAGAACACCAAATTCCTAAACATTTAATAAATAAATGCTTTTTTTCCAAAGGCGTTCAAAATGCCATTTTAGTTTTGCAAAGGCTTGCGTACAACTATATATTCTTGAGCGGTTGTTGTTGAGATAAACAGTTCAGCATAGCCGACGTCTGATACGTTTCTTTTCGACAAAGCACACCCATCCATACGTTCCACCCGTAAACCCTTGCGAAGTTCCCCCTAGCTACGGACATCAACACGGCGTTGTTTATTGATGACACGCCCCTTGGGGGGCAACAAATATCGCACAAGGACCCCCCCCTACACCTTCAACTCTCGGCAAGCGCCGGATGGTCCTCCAAAGCCCCGTGGGATACATTCCTTGCCGAGGACCGACATCCACGGGAAATCGTCCGCCACAGAATCCTGCGAAGGTCGAGGTATTTATATCCTCTTTTCCAAGGGTCCGTACAGTAGTATTGTACAGTCATTTGCTGCACAAGCGACACAGCATGTACAACAAGCAGCAAGCAGTGCGCCGAGCTCAAGCAGTACGCCGAGTTGATTAAGTCCGCATCGCGGGGGGGGGGGAATCAAGGCTGTTCATGTTTTATTGACGGGACGGTATTGGCGGAAGTAACGATTGGACAGGACGGTAAAACCGTCCTCCAAATAAAACCATCGTGACGTCCCGTTCAGTCGACAATGTCACCTACCGTTAACTAGTACCGTCCCGCCCCGCTCATACATCATTTCCATCGCACTTTACCGTCCCATCCTGCAGATAATACCTCCCCTTACCTTCCGGTCCGGTCGACTAAACCTGCCACTATAACGTCTCGTCCCGCCGTCGAAAACTGCCCATACCATCCCGTCCCGCCATTGCCGTCACTCCTCCCCGTCATATACCGTTAATACTGATACTTCTTATGTCCATCAAATATGTCCGAAAGACGGCGGCTGTGACGAACGGCCTTCTAGACGTATCCTGAAAATTATTATTATTTACGAGGTTATCCCGTCACGACGACAAAAAACAAATGTACCGTCTCGTCTCGCCGAGAAAAACAATGTGCCGTCCAGTCCCGTCGACCAAACAATAACACCGGCTCGGAAAGGGTGAAGAAACACATTTACCGTCTCCATCCGTCATGAAATACAAAAATCACTGCACTATACCGTCTTGTCCCGCCTTGAGTTTTTGCACCAACTGTCCCGTCCCGCCACGTTCCGTCCCGTCAAGCCAACTATTCTAGTTTTCATTGTTTTACCGTCCCGTCGTGATTATTTTCCCATCAAATGTGTCAAAACAGCCCCCCCGTCACGTCGCGTCTTGAACATTACCAGCCATGAAAAGCGTCCAAGGAAATACGAAAGGTGTTTATTTACTTGACATTTACATGCTTGAGAAGGGGACAATAATTATTTTGGCGAAAAAAATCAAACGTTTGCAAAACGATGTTGGAGAGCACGTCACAGGTGAGGTCGATTTTGGATAGAAAAGACAGCTTGGTTGGGAGCCGGATTTGGCCGTGTGGAGTGTCTCCGCAGTTTCTTGCTGTTCTGGACTGCAGTGCAATGTGGAAAGTTCTTATGCGCCGATCCCTTGCAATTCCCGACGTGCTAATTATTATTTCCTCGTCGAGTTCAGCACAAATTAAATTCTTACCTGTAAATTCTCATTTTCTCAAAATATCAGCCTCAAATTATTAATTATCAAATTCTTAACATCTGTAGGTGTACTGTAGGAAGCTCCCAATACTAACCAAACTGAAGCATAAATAAAAATAGCGCACAATACAGGAAATATGTATATATGAAACACAGCTACAGCAGTAACTCTGCGTCGACCGTCACCTTCGACTATTTCGCCATCTTCAGTCTTGCCTCCTTGTCGCCGCCCTTGTCTGCGCACACAAGCAGTCCCAAGTCTACTACAGTAGGAGGAGCTCAAAATACTAAATAATGGGGGTTTGCCTTCTGCTGCGGGTAGAATCGTTACTGTAGAATTGGCTGGTGGATCCTCGCTTTTCCAAATGGTACGAGGAATGGTACAAGAAGCCGCAATGACGGGGTCCTTCTTTGAAGTGGGCACCGGTAAAAACATACCCAGTAAAACCGTTTTTTGGAAACCCAGCAGGCGTGTACGAGTAGACGTTTTTGTGTTTTTTTTAAACGCGTTTTGTTTTGCCGGTTTAAACCGGTTAACCGACAACCGGAAAAACCGGAAAACCCGGATTAAACCGGAAAAACCGGATAAAACCGGATATAACGAGAAAACAGTCTTGAACACCGGACAAATGTTTAACTGATCATCTACCGAATAGAACCATCACGAGTAGTACTCATAATCGGATACACACAGCAGTAGTATTATACCTGGTATATGGTATCATGCATACGTATAAGTGTGTACATCAATCATGTCCTAAACAGCTGATGATGCTCTGCTGACGTGTTATAGTTGTCATATATTGGAACGTAATCATACCAAGGCCTATAAAACTTGCACGTACGATATTGAAACATATATAGATTTGTGCTTGAGGTAGAGAGTGGTCCGCAGTGGTCCGTATCATCTTTACGGGTTACTTGCGCTGTTTTGTACTACTGTAGATCTTTTATGGTTGAACTTTGCGAAGTGTTCCACTTTCGAAGCTGTCCCGCTTTCGAAGTTAGGATGTAGGTATGTAACCTACACACAGCAGGAGCAGCAGCAGTACTACAACAGTAGTAGCAGCGGTAGTTGTGCGTATGTGTGTACTCCTGTGCTGCTGCTGCTGCTGTTCCATATGTTGCTGTTGCTGCTGCTACTGCTGCTGTTCCGTATGTTGCTGTTGCTGTTGCTGATGCTCCTTCGTCTACAGTGATTTATGAGCAGCGATTGCCCCGCGTGAAAAACTATTTATCGTATTTTGTACGATTTGACTAAACAATATTTTATCAACTTGTTTTACAGATACGTTGCTTTCTCCTCATTCGACTACTCGTACAGAGTATCAACACGCTGCTACCAATCATGTGTTGCCCATACTACACCTCCACAAAAGAAAGCTGTGCTGATCCCACCTGCCGAGTACATACACCCTCTCTCTGTTGTTGTTGAGTATGATAATTATCCCGCATATAACAGGAAACAACCGACCAGAAAATACGTCCCGAGTACAAATACGTACTCTGCTGTTGAGTTTTTTTTGCATTATATGTGTTTTGTTGGAAGTGCAGCAAGTTTGTTTGTTCTTCAATCTGTGGAAACCGGGGTCGTAGATACCTATCGTAGATCCCGTACACGCATGCGCGAGAGGTCATGTCACCGGTCAGGCATTCGTGGGTCGTGAGCGGTGTCACCCGTCATAGACGGCGTTGACCCGTCTCCAGCTACGTTTGCCAAAACGGTGTGTAATTCCGCCGCACCAAGCGTGAGGTTCCGCCTCACGCGCACTTATATCTTTAGCACTCCTTGCTACATAATACGGAAGATCAAAGTCTCAGTGTGCGTCTCCTGTGAAGACGATCGTCAAGCGACCCTCAGCATCGCGACGCCCTCTCCGCTACGACTTCAGTTCCGCGGCACCTTCTCCGTTCCAGCAACAGCTTCGTTCGAGTACCTGATCAGCAAGACCGTCTTCCCCACTTCGACGTCGGCATCCGTGAGAGACCAGACATTTACATTGGTGATCACTGTGGGTTCTCAAAGCGTGACCCCCGCCGGCAGATAGAACATGCCTCGCTCAGGGTCACGCTCGAAGAAAAACCGCGAAAAGGCTCGGCAGGCGGCGACGACGTCCAACGCTTCAACGCCGTCAGCGACGACGAACACCTTCGCCGCCCTGGCACCTCCCGAGCAGGGAGGACCTGCCGAGGCAAACGAGGGCCAAGCTGACGACGAGGAGGAAGAAGAAGAAGAGGAAGAAGCCGCAGGTGCGGCTGCCACGCTTGAGGCTATAGCAGCAGCAGCAGCAGCGGACATCCCCGCCAATACTGCTTCTCCGACTCTTGATGGGGCGGCTGGCAAGGGGTCAAGCCTCGCCGAAGACATCCTCGCAGCCCCGAGTACCCTCGCCGCCTACGACCCGGTGCGCATAGAAACCGCAGCATACATGCGGAAGTACATGCTTGACGGGACTACGCTGCTGCCGTGGGTGATAGAGCTCGTACTACCACCCAGCGAGACACCTGTGGGAGGTCCTACGTCGAGATAAATCGGAGAAGTGAAAGTGCCGCTGCCATTACCGCAGAAAACTCTTAAAGTTGTTTTTGAGCGTGTGCAGAACCCCCCTACTCCAACCACGCCCATCCAGCAGTCGAGTACCTCGGACAGCAGCAGTACCCCCCCCCCCTGGCCAATCTCAGCCAGACCCCCAGACAGCACGTAAACCCTTTGCTGCACCAGCACTTTACCCACCATGTACAATCGCTGCTGTAACAAACCCGAGAACACTCCACCCGCACGATGAGTACGGAAAAACGTTGACTAACAAATCGGATCTCCCGCCCTCCCTGCGATTGCACGGTTTACGAACAGAAGATGTGCCTGAAATCGTGGCGCTCTACCACTCTCACATCCGCTCGCACGCCCGTGATGGCACCCCTGACTCAGTTGTCGACCACGACGCTGTGGGAAACCTCGCGCACCTGGTAACCAGGGGAGCAGCTGGCATGATGCACCAAGTACACTGCGGAACGTTAGAGTGGCGCACAGACGAATAGATAGCACGACTCAACACAGAGGACGTAGACGTCAGAGCGCCACGCAACTGGCACGAGTGGGTAGATGCTTTTACCAACTTGTTTAGCCCAGTGAACCGCATCGTCCTCCTCGCTTGCACCGTGTCTACCTTAAAGCAAGGCAGCAGTGAATCCGTCGATTCGTACGGACTGCGCGTAACTCAAGCATACGCGCGCCTCCTCGCCGAAGCTAAACGCACAGCCCCCACCAACGTCTCACCGTACGAACACGCGTGGCAAACCTCGGTGATGGCCTGCTTCGAGGCTGGTCTAATCCCCCATGCACGTCTCGAGCTAATCCGCGAAGACCCCTATCTTACCTATCAAGCCTCGCGTACCCGAGCCAAAAAACACAAGACCAAAGCCATACGGGCAGCCCCCACTTCACCCCCGACCACGTACGCATCGGCAGTCGCTGGCACTTCCCCTGGCCCCAACCGACAGTTGATCACCTCCATGGCTAACATTGAAAAATCCATAGTTTCCAAGCAGACGGCGGTGAGCGGTCGCGGGAAAAGTGTCACCTTCGACTCTACGTCGTACGGGCCATCGGACAAACGGGGCCGATCGCCGGGTAGCGACGCGGGAAAACGCCGCAAGCACAAGGTAGAGCCGGGAAAACAATGTGACTATCTCATGCGCCGCCACCGTGAGTCCCACACTCGGTCGGAGTGTAGGATCGCGAAGGCGCACGAGCGGGAGGACATCGTAGCCACGAACACATCGTGAACAGGCCAAGACCGGTTGCCTCTAACCGGTTCGGGGAGTAGGCAGACTAGGATCACAAAACCCACCGTAGAAACAATAGCGCGAGCAGCTAGCGTAGCCGTGGCAAGTGTCGGTAGACCTAGTAGTAAGAGGAGGGATAAGTGTGGCCCAACAAAGAGCACCACGTCTCTGGCGAGTACCCGTGCGAAACAAGTACATGCAGACAACCCGTCGAATACTGTAACAGACTTAGAAAATAAGCAGCAGGTTCCGAGTGCTCTAGCAGTACCGTGTGGAGTAGGACCAACCGTAGAAGCTACAAGCAGAGTCGAGAAGAGTTGTCAGCGTCAGAATGATACGTTTTCATCTTCCATGGTACCACAAGCTTTGTATGTTTCTGCTGTGTCCCGCAAATTAAAATAAATAATTAAACATCAATGTTTTTCATCATGCAGCGCTAACCGGGAACACTCCGATGATTTCCACGCGTCTGCCACGAGTGGGTATCCCAGATATCCCACAGCTCTAAACTCGACGTCAAAGCGCGTACGACTAAACGCCAGAGTCAATGATTATCCGGCGCACAGTGTCACTATTGACACCGCGACCGATGTACCATGCATATCTGTTCACTTTGTACAGCCACATCCCACAATGAAAGAGACTGAAATTTTTGCAGTGCCCCCGGGAGCGATCAACCTCAGCTGTGTTGGTGGGTCGCCTATCAACATTCTAGGATACGTTCGCTTTCAACTCACAACTAGGATATATTACCCTACCAGTCGAAGCGCTCGTATTGCCCTCCTTAGAGCCAGGCATTATGCTACTCGATAACACCATCAAGGGCGCCTTCGGAGGTGTCAGAGAGAAATTGTCATTCAAAACCTCTCAAGTGACGATCAAAGCATCTCATCGTAGAGTAGATTTTTCAGCACACCCCGAAAACACTGCGACAGCTCAGTGCTCCGTGGCCACTGTTAACGCTGGTATAAACCAGTACCAGTCTTGTGGCGACACAAATGCTGCACCCCCCCTCAGAGTGAGATGGCAGTATAAGTAGAGTCAGTGACAGCACCCACAGAAACCACTGCTGCACTCACTGAACCATTCATCGTCACGTTTGAGGACATCGAATCGTCCGCTGTACCTGAAGTATTTCAAAATATGATAGTTGCTCGTACAGTGAGCCACTCGTCCGCCGCTGATAAAACAGCACTAGTCCAGATCGCGAATCCGTCAAACCAGTACATATACTTAAAACGGAACACCTTACTAGGACACATTGCGCCCGTATCAGTAGCTCTGAACGAAACAACGAGTGAAATTTAAACAGACAGCAATACTACGGAATCGACGCGCAACGAACTTCGCGCAGCACTTACTCGAGTATTTGATCAAACCACGTTTGCACCTGCCAAATGCGAACAAGTACGACTGTATACACGAAATACCGCAGCATTTTTTCCCTGTCACCTCAAGAGCTAGGTAGATGTACCCTAGCCAAAGCAACGTTTCCTCTTGAACCAGGAACACGGCCTGTAAATAGAACTCCGTACCGTGCCAACCCACGCGTACAGGAGACTACAGACAAGTGCGTAAACCAGATGGAACAAGATGGAATCATTGAACAGAGCCCTAGTCCCTGGGGTTCCGCAGTAACTATTGTCGCAAAATCAGACGGCACCCCTCGGTTCTGCGTAGATTACAGGTCGACCATAAATGAAAATCTGATTAACAATTCCTGGCCTATGCCTAACTTAGAAAGCCACCTGGATAGGTCGGAGGAGCACGTTATACAACTGTGTTTGACGTACAACATGCTTACCACGAGATACCAGTAGCAGAGAGCGAACAGGATAAACTCATTTTGTCCCGAAGAACGGGAAGTGGGTCATTAAACGGCTACCCTTCGGTAGAGCTAACGCGCCGTTCCTGTTCTCGCGAATAATGTCACTAGCTTTTGCACATTTTGGCCCAAAGAGTGGGCTCCTGGTTTACATGGACGACTGTATGTGTTGCTCATCAACCTGGACATACCACTTACAACTGCTAGAAAGTATGTCCAAAGCCTTGCCAGCAGCCGGCCTCACCCTGAAACCATCGAAAGTACAGTTTGGACCTCGAGAAGTAAAATACTTGAGACACATACTAACTGCCGACGGTATCCGAATCGGTGAGGATCGCATAAAAGCTATAGTTGACTTGCCGACGCCTAAAACCATCAAAGAGTTGCGGCCAGTACGAGGAAGAGTTAACTTTGTACGCAAGTTTATACCCAACTTAGCTGGTATCATAGCACCCCTGGTAGCCCTCACGAAAAACGAGGCCGCCAAAGAAGTCGCTAAACGTTGGAAACCAGAACACGATCAGGCGTACGCGACAGTGAAACAATTGCTCACTCAGGCGCCCGTACTTCAATTGCCCGATTTTTCTAAAGACTTTACGATACACGTCGACGCCTCGGAAGCAGGCGCAGGAGAATTCCTCGCCCAGCAGGAGGGCGATGACCTCGTAGTAATCGCATACTTTAGTCAACGCTTTAACGACAGCCAGCGCCACTATTCTGCTACGGTCAAAGAATGTTATGCTGTGGTCTTGGCCATACAGCACTGGAGACCATATTTATGGCGACGACATTTTTTGTGTGTGACAGATCACGCGGCCCTGCGATACCTGTACTCAATGCAAGATACATCGAACATGTTAACACGCTGGGCAATAGCATTACAGCCTTTCGACTTCACAGTCCAACACAAACGAGGTAAACTACACGTCGTACCGGACACGCTTTCACGTATGTTTGCGTTCGAGCACCAGCAAGATGTAGCTGTGCCGTCCCTCGCGCCCATTTGCCGCAATGTACCAGATGACCCCAAGCTACAAACCGCCCGTGCCCCCCGACCATATCACATCTCCGCTGACAAACTGGATAACCTAGAACCAGTACGCAGCGAGCTCTTTAGTGTGAAATCAGTATTCGTGAGCACGACAAACGGTTTCATGTCTGTCGATCAAGAAATACTCCGCTCAGCACAAGCAGTAGGGTACGGACAATACATCGATTACATACAGCACGCAAACGCACCGTTACCCGAGAAAGCAACGAAAACCACCATGTCTTACTATTCAGTACAGGACGGGCTGTTGTTTAGATCGTAGCTTCCGGGACACCTTCGAAAACGAAGCACCTTCCGCGATCAGCTCGTAGTAGCAGAGATTGATTCTGCACGCCTACTACGATCACGCTCTATCCGGAGGACACCTCGCGTCTCGACTGACTTTTGACAAAATCCGCCAGAAATATTGGTGGACAACCATCAGCCGCGACGTACGAGAGTGGTGCGAAAAACGCCAAGCTTGTCTACGACGAATAACAGCACACAACAGACCCAAACTCCCGACAGGCCATTTACCTGCCGAGCGGCCATTCCAACGAAGATCGGTTGACTTAGTAGAGTACAAATCGGTATCAACTTCAGCCGCAGGGATCGAATGTAATTACGTTCTCTCGATGATGGACCACCTGACGAGGTTTGCGGTACTGTTGCCGGTACGTAATAAAGCGGCCAACACAGTAGCCAACACCATAATCGAGACAATAAGTACCATTCTCGGCCCACCAGAAACCTTGCATAGCGACCAAGGCCCCAAATTCGAAAATAAGGTGATATACCAGTTGCAACAAATACTCGGATACAAAAAGACCCGCACGACGCCGTACCGGCCGCAGGGTAATTCAGTGTCCGAACGAGTGCACTCGACGATGCACAGCATGCTAGCAATGCATAGTGCAGTCGGCCAGAGGAACTGGGCCACTCTCTTACCGTTTGTACAGCTAGCGCACAACACTAGTTTTAGTGCAACGATGCATGAGACACCATTCTTCCTAATGTTCGGAAGACAACCTCGACTCCCAGTCGATATGATTCTCGGAATTCCCCATGTAGGAAGAACAGCAAACACCGAAGAATGCGCACAAAACACGCGGGACAATTTGCAGCTTGCTTTTGAACAAGCACGTCGAAACGTAGCCGAGCGCGCAGACAAACACGCAGAAAATTACAGCAGACTGAAACCGTACCCCGTGTTCAAACCAGGCCAAGACGTACTCGTGTACAGACCATACCAGGACGCGGATGGTCCCAACCCAACACTACTCCTACCGTGGCGAGGCCCATACGTCGTCCGCTCACAACTATCACCTGTGGTATAAAGAGTACGACTTGCGAACGACACCACAGAAGTGTCTGTCCACCTCGCTCACATAAAGCCCTACCACCACCGGTAGACACCACCAGCTCCTGAACTCGAGAAACGTGCGGAAATGTGTTTCGGGAAACCAATCCCCTTACCCGAATTGGACCATCCAGACAAGGCTCAACCTAAAATTGGGTCCTACTTCGTAGACAGGGTTGTAGATCCTAAACGTGCACCTGGCAGACCAAGCCCCCACAACTACAAGTACCGACTAAGACTGCGAGGATACGGCCCTGAATCCCACTTCGAGTACCGCGCGGACGAAATACCCCAATGTCACGAATTGATCGCCGCATACCGAGCCGAAAAGGGTTTGCAACTCGCGATAACCCCACCCTCTTCGCGCCCCCTCCTTTCTCTCGAGAAACGGAGGCGTACAGTAGGCAGGGACGAGCACGAATTGAGACAGCGCACGAAATGGATTCTAAGATGCTCCGCGGCGTAACCGAATAACGAACAAGTTGGCAACACACAGTTGACTCAGCTGTAGGCACAAGAGTCAACAACGGTGATGAGAGTAGTACCGGCAGACATAGCAGTACACACCCGTGTCTACCATGATCTGATGGGCACTCTACCCAGCATTCCGGTGGAAATAGCTGGGGGCAAGGAGACGTTAGTACAGTTGTTGTACCCAACGGTAAGGGGCTGTAAGAAGCGTGACACTTCATGCCCGTGCCCCACACTCCGTTGTAACGGGACAAAACAGCAACACCACCGTCTTGCCACATAATTGTTCGAACACATTAACAAACACGGGGATTGAGAGCCACGCGACTCCACCCCATCCCAAACGAAGTTCATACGTTGATACATCTACATCGACCGAATCGACTTCGCGTAAACATATCTGGGCGGTACCGCCCAAAAGAGAAATCACGAAACAACTTCACTGCCCGTGGTTCTCAGAACAGCAACCACGAGGTGCGCACCAGTACGTGTGGCCACACGAAATGTGCGTTGAGATAATATTTCGGAAACCCCATACAATTCCAGTATACGCTGTCAGCATGCAAGCTCGAAAATGTAAACATCTTCGCTGGTCCGGGTTTCCCCAACACCACGTTCGTGTTTCTCTCAACACGACAGTTGTAAGGACACCGTGTTTACTCAACACGTCAGTTATAAGGAGTGGATGCACGCATATAACAGCTGCTGTGTCTCGATCCGATAAATCGACACCCTGTTTCCTAAATTTGTCATCCTCCCGATGACCGCTCCAATACCATCCCTAGCTAGGATGGGCTTGCAGCGAATACAGAGGGGGGTGATGTGGAAACCAGGGTCGTAGATACCTCTCGTAGATCCCGTACACGCATGCGCGAGAGGTCATGTCACCGGTCAGGCAATCCTGTGTCGCGAGCGGTGTGACCCGTCATAGACGGCGTGGACCCGTCCCCAGCCACTTTAGCCAAAACGGTGCGTAATTCCGCCGCACCAAGTGTGAGGCCCCGCCTCACGCGCGCTTATGGCTTTAGCACTCCTTGCTACATAATACGGAAGATCAAAGTCTCAGTGTGCGTCCCCTGTGAAGACGATCGTCAAGGGACCCTCAGCAACGCGACGCCCTCTCCGCTACGACTTCAGCTCCGCGACACCTTCTCCGTCCCAGCACCAGCTTCGTACGAGTACCTGATCAGCAAGACCGTCTTCTCTTCTTCGACTTCGGCACCCATGAGAGACCAGACATTTACAAATATTTTATTATTAATATGTTTTCGTTGGATGAAAAGAAAAAGCGGTGCTGATTCTACCTCCCGAGTAAATATACTCCGTTGTTGCTGAGTTTTGTTCAAAAACGTCGGCCATAAGTAGTACGACTAATCCCTGGCGCCCATTCCCACCTACCTCCTGCACGCGGTCGCACAGCAGCCCAGTACAGCACTCGGCAGTATGACTGTGAGGCGAACGAGGGGTCGGATATACAGCAGTACTTAAATAGACACCGTGGCATTTCTGTTGCCTACACGTTGCCAACAAAACAAATGGAACGAAAGGCCCAAAGCAAACGCCTTTCTTATAAACAGCAGTAGTAGCAAGTAGTAATGTAGGAGGTACTGCTGTACGCACATATTTTACCAGCAGGTGGCAGCATGATACAACACAAAACGAGAGTTCGTAAGTACACGTTGTTTACTGTAGTTCCGTTCTTCGTGTCAACGCTTTGTCCGCACTCCTCGGTTTTCTGTGAAGATGCAGCAGTCTAGTCTAGTGGCTTCTGTCGTTTTTGCTGATTTTGTTGTTGCTGCTGCATGTTGATGCTTTGCTGCGGTCGAGGTAACCCGTATTTCTTGCGTCGCCCTTACTAACCACTCCGTAGGAAAGACTTGTATGCAAAATTTATTTGACTTTTTTTGGACTCTTTGAAAAAAATAGGTTGCTTTTAGTCTGGAAACAAAATATCTTGAAACTAGTGTTGATTTTTTATCTTGAAATGAGTGCGGAAATTTGGACTTCATTTTTAGTGCAGTTAGACCGCGCGCAGGCAAGCCCTCCGAATACGCAGACCTGCAAGGCATAGATAGGGACTAAAAACAGGACGCAAGTAATCGCCAAGAAAGCCCTATTAATAGTAACCGGTAGGTATATTGTACCTGTGCACCGGTAATGTCTTCTTCACAACAATGTTTTATACCTTGAAATCATGTCACCCCGTGCGCTGTGGTTGTGGCTCGGAATCTACATACAAACAGCAGGTTTTTCACGCAAACATGCCGTCCTGTCTGAAGGGCGTAGATTTGATTTTGCTTTATCTTGGTTTGGAGCGTGTTGTTCCTTGTTGGGTGTTTTGTTAACAGTTTGTTAATTCGTGTTGTTACTACAGTAGTATGTCGCTTCTTCCTATAGGGGAGGCGTGATGGGTGCGTTCTTCCAATATTATCGCTCGCGGTCAACGAAGCATTGACGAGACGGTTTTACTCCCCATCTTTCTTTTTCTGTACCACGGTTCACTCTCGATGTTTAATCTCGTGCGTGCTAGCGTCTACAATAGCTTCGTGTTCGTAACAAAATTGCTTGTTTTCGCGACTATGTTCCTTGTTCCTTTCCTATGTTATTAGCATGTCCCTGGGGGAGGGTAGTTATTAAAAAAAACTGACATCTATGTGGGAATTCGATGACACGGTCACCGGTGTCATACAATGTCATGTCGTTGACATGGCATGGGGTGCAACGGCGGGTCGTGGTTGGCGTACCCGTGTAGGTGCTGCATATTCTGGTTCGTATATCGAGTACGTTTGATCCATGGGTTGATTATGTTTTTTCGTGTTTCAATAACATACTAAACGATCGAAATTTGACGACACGTTTATATATCCTGCTGCTCAAGTGCCTAGCGACAGCTGTACTATATTCCTATCCCCTTGGTTTTCTCTTTCCTGTTCCTATTTGAGCACTACATGTTTTATACGAGAACTATCGTCGATACTTGTTTTACACAGTGCAAACAGGGATGTATTGAACATAACGTCTAGATACATATCCGACTTTGCAAAGAGAACAGGCACCGTGGCTCGAGTGGAAGCACAGATAATAGCATCACCGCACCACGATGTCAGTGAGTTCGACGCAATTGCTGACTCGCTTGCCCGTTTGTGGCCGAATCGCGGTGCTTGGATCTGCCCACTAGGTGTATCTCTCCGAGCTGTTGTTGCAAAACATCGAATTGTTCGTCCCACTTGTGCTCTCAAGGATTCCAAAAGGGCCAGAGCCCGACTCTCCTCTAAACTAAACTTTAAATCAACGCACCCCACAGTCCACGGCATCGTTGCTGTGACATGTGGTTCCAATTTCGAAGGTTTAATCGTTTGGGGTGTCACGAGCCCTGTACTAATTCCTACTAGAAACGAGTGGAATCGTGTTGTGTCGGTTGTCGACCAGAGCGCCCTAGCGGGTGAGCAGCTGACGCCTCGCTGTTGGAGCCTTCTGCAGAGCTTCCACGGCTTGCAGCCATTTACCGAGGTCAGAGGGACCGCTCGAGAGGCTGCAGTTTGTCGTGATATGTATTGGGAGGGAAGAATAGGCTGGTGTCTCAAGGTCGATCCTAAAGTTGTCAGTAAGGATTTGGGGATACCTCTATCTCTTAGAACGCCACCACGGGCGGCACCACCACCTCCGAAGGTTTAGAAAATTTGCTTCGCTGTTTACTCTCCTAGCAACACCCAGTAGCTCTGCCAAAAATAACATCCCCCGCATCATCCAGTAGACCTGCCAAATAGGACGTGCACCCGTTCTCCGTGGGCATAGGATGAGGACATTCTACAGTATATGCTTCGAGTATAAACATTGCTTTTCCGCCCCGATCAACGAACATACTTTGGATGAATGTTTGGAACGTTTTACAGAGAAATACAAACACCGACAATATATCTCCGCCCACCCTGTGTGATGTTGACGTGGTTGGTTTAGCTATGGTTGTCGCCACAGACGTGCGTGGATGTGTGCTGGTCTTGGACACAGGAGCGAGCTAATACTGCTAATTTGTATTGCGTCTCTCGTTTTTTATTTGCCTCCCTGGCGCACACCAACGTCAAATGAAAAAACAATGGCCTCCGGTATACGTGAGTGTTTTGTTTAGGGGTACACTTACCGCGCAGTAACCCGTTATGATTTTTTTCGCGCACGCCGTGTTCATTAACATGGTGTGGAGGACCATGTACTAATGTTTTGCACTGGAAATGGTTTCGAATGCCGTCTGTGAAATGAACGAACATACTACAAACACAACATCTTCAAAAGTCCCCCTTCGGGATTGTGGTTAACTTGAAATCCTTGGGTCGGCGCAACCTGAAGCGGAACCACAGAGGAGACGTTCGTTCCCCGTACCAGCTACTCGTACGTAGCCACCGGGTTAGAACAAGTACCAGAAAAAACTGTTGAAAACCATATATATATCAAGGACAAAATGTATTCAACGGGCAAGTAACCGGGTAAGGAACCATGACCATCCCAAACGAGTTTGTAGTTTGTTCGATGTCTGGCAACCCCACCCCCCCCCCCCCCTCCTAGGCCGCCGTCGAAAGCGTTGTTAAGGTCCTGGTTCACATAACCGGTTTTTCTACCCCCGCAAAAATACGATTGGCGTCCTGCGTTCACTCGTGTAGATATATTCAGCCCCTTCTTCCATCATCGTGTACTCGAATCGAACAACGCCTACTCATCATGCTAGGCGCTCTGACCGGTTGATTCCAATTACCTTGCAACTTAATTCACAATATCACCGCGGTGGGATTTAAACGCGACATTTAACTCTGTTTTTGTTCTTTAGCAGCATTGAAGCGTGCGGTAGTCAGAAGGCCACCAGAGTGGCCCTGAATCCATAACAACGTACGCGTTGAAGAAAGCCGCAACATGCATTCCACGCGTGTTGCGCAACGGTATGCCCGGTTACTTTGGAACGTGAACACCTGGCGAAACAGCGCAACACCCAGCGCTTCTTCAAACCAACGCGGCCGTGAACATGACACATATAAGGTCCTAAATCCATAACGTACGTGTTGCAGAAAGCCACAACATGCCTTCCACGCGTGTTGCGCAACGGTGTGCCCGGTTACGTTGGAACATGACACCTGGCGAAACAGCGCAACGCCCAGCTCTTCTCCAAACCAAAGCCGCCGTGAATATAACATATATAAGATGGCCCATTAGATACCATGAAGTCCGGACTCCCCTAGTTCTCGAAGGAATGGCATTCGTGTGTTTGCGATGCAGCGAAAAATACCAGTTAGGCATGAACTCCAGCCCCCACTACGCACCGCGAAAGCCATCTTGACGTTCAAAAGGTATCTCAACTAACATATTCGTCGGGGGGTCTCTGTATCACATACGGCAGTACGCTAGATGTTGTAGCACAAAGTACCTTTTCATCATAAGCACAGAAGGACACCCAAAGGTGGTGCAAGGGCAACAACAGCAGTTATGTATCGTTCATCGCCGTATCGCGTCATATAGGAAGCACGTAGATCGTCGTATGTAACCATGAATACTACTTACCCTTGTGTAAAGTACGGGTCACAGAAGAAGCATGTACCGTTACCCAAACTCCTACTGATGGCGTAATTCGTTCCCCAAATGGCAATGCCGTTCAAAAGGGGTTAAACAACGGATGCATAACCTTCATCCTTCACCACACCATCACCGCATGTTCCACGCATTCGTTTTGTGTTATCTCCTCTCGTTTCGATGTAGATGGTCGCAACCACCCCTGATCGGCACAGTACCGTATTATGGTAGTGTTGAGTCACATGTTTGAGGGGAAATTACACCAGCATGCATTGTATTGAACCTCCAGCGGGGTCCTCTCGTAAGCCGAGGTGTACTCGACTGTCCCGATTTAGCCCGGCCTTGCTCTATCCGCTAGATATGTCTGCTGGTGTGCTGCAGTCGTTTAGAACTCATCTACCGAAAGGTCGAAAACGTTTATGTCCGTGCCAGTTTTGTTATATTCGTCCGCTTCCGCCAAACATACGGCAAGTCCCTCGGATATTCGATTTCAGGGATCCTCAACCGTGATTCGTCACCTTTCGCAAACGTGCACCCCATTGACCATATTTGGTAAAAGATCCCGCTAATCCGGAAGGTTCAGCTCCCTTGGCACCGGCTGTGGGCAGTGGTTTGGTTGGGTGGAGAGCCCGCAACATGCTTAACGTTCGTTGCACATCGTTGTTAAGGTATATCGGCAATCCTGCGTACTCGTAGGATGAAACCTCCAACTCACAATCTCAATCGAGATCTCCCAAAACATGTTGACAGTAATCACGAGAAAGGAAAACATTCAACACAACTAGATAGAGCATGGTGATGGAAGCCTTCAAACAAAGATTGTAACACAGTCTTTACGTAGATGTTGTACTATCCGGCAACATCGCGCCCCGTGCTGTGTACTGTTATAAGTGCAGAACAACAAGACGGCTCTGATAGGAAATACATAAAATCCAACGTGCAGAAGCCCCCCTGCTAGATACTGGAGTGCGCCAATAGCAACATCACCTGTTGTGTCGAAATGTTATGGGCTCTACGGCAGTACGTGGGGATTGCACCTAATGAGAGGTGAATATAAATAGGAGAAGCTACCTTGTATCACGGACTCCAGACGGGTCCATACACACATGCACTGGGCAAATCATTGGCCCCAGACATATAAGAGGGACACGAACAGTGTTGTGAACATCACATGCTCGGTACACTACAATTACACCACAGACTCCATGAAGTATACTGGTACACACGAGTGAGGTACCTTTACATCCCGTACTGACGCCGGCAGGCGAGTCACCCAGTCGATACGGCATCCAGGAAATGACACCAAAGCCAGTTACCTCTCGCCACACTATATAAAACCTCAAACCCCTATACATTAGTATCAACCACCGCCGCCGGCCTCTGTGATACGGCAGCGATCCCAAATGTATTACGAGCCCAATGCCAGGTAAAACGGCAAAAAATAAATTCCATAAATCATATCCCCCAACAATCCCAAAATTCGTCGCAAATCGTTGCTACGGTCAAACGACCACCCTGCGCAATACCGAACATCTTGACCTCAGTTTTCGTGGAGATCTTCCAATGTATATCGACAGTGATTACGAGAAGGGACAAAATTCAACAACCTAGAGCTTATTGATACAACCTTCAAACAAACTTTATAAGACTGTCTTCACATATATATGTCGTACTATCCGGAAACATCGCGCCCTCTGTTACGAGCAGAACAGGACGGCTCTGATAAGAAATACATGACCTCAAACCTACAGAAAAAAGGAATTATATTGCACCTGTGCTAATATTTCAGAGTCAATGGCAGTACGTGATTGTTTACGCACTTCACTACTATACAGCCGAAGCCTACGACACGATCAACCAAGACCATCGGCATACCGTACTGGTGAATCGACTTTACTGTACGCCTAGGTACCTCCTAATTGTTTCTCCCGTTAACATAACAATTGCGACGTTCCAGCCAACCAATCATCCAAAACAACACTGTGAATGAAATACATATATTGAATTGTCCAACGGTCGGGTGATGAAATCACCATGCTGCTCTTCGGACCGTACGTGATAATCTCAAACTCTCCGTTAGCAACACGCTCCCGAGGGCCGAGATGACTGACACGAATGTATATACTGTTGAGAGTACCGTAGTAGTCTCCCAGACCATCAGTCTCAGAACCTATGATCGGTCTGGTTCCGTTTGTTTCTCCAATTTTTAAAATCAACCTTGCTCTCATCCTAAGCAAGGCTGAACTAGCCCGAGGCTGAATTACACCGTAAGCAACGAAACAACACACGCCCTCAACAAGCAAGACTGCCTTTGCTCTAGTGGCGATGTGGCATCAGCGTACGTTCCATTTCACCCCCTGTCGCATCTATCCAGACGCTCAAATTGATCACTGTGTTCTACTGCACGGCTTCGTTTATGGGTACTCGTCACCAGTGCCACCAACGCCAATGGCCGCTGTGGGAGATGCGGAACCAGGCGTGAGTTCAGTCGTACATCCCGGGAATCCGTGGATCGGGGTCGGTGGAGTCTTTGCGGACCCTGGCAAATATTGTCGGGGGGGGGGCGAACACGGCCGCGGCATGGGAGGTCAGGACATGCAATCGAAACCAAAGTGGAAATGGTTTCGAGTAGAGCGGTTGAATTAGTGCCAGCTTGCATGATATTCTCGTCGTATCTTCGTTTGTCGTATAATACTCATTTCAGTCTCGTAAATGTTCACGTAACCAGCCTCTGTTCACGTAACCGGTCACTCGCCGTGGCTAGAGCAAAGCTCGTCCAAGATAACGCATCGGCCCTGTTCTAATATTTTGTCTTCAAACATGGTTCGGAACACTACCAGACACCAGGTACATTGTTGCTCTTCCGTTCTCGTGCTTTGGTGCTTCTCACGAATGACAGAAAGTACGTATCATGTAACCTTAAGTCGGGTGTTCCTCAACTTATCGGACCGCAAAGTGACATCAACTGGAACCCTCATGATCTGAATTGCACCGGTAACCCTCCCTGGATCCCTCGCGGGTACGTTTTTAACTGTGCATGCCGTTTTGTTTATTAATGTTAGAAGCCTTCAACCACTGCCCTATACTCTGTTAGGGAAATCTAAGTGGACAACATACCCTGAGTTAAGTATGTACACGGTGCTAATTGCAACAATTATTAAGGTTACAAGAGCCTTGAACACGAAAATCCGGCCACGTTCTTCACACTAGGATCACCAGGAGCGGTAAGGACAGACAGCGTAATTTCCTCCGGCCTACATGCTGCATTTGGCTATGTACGAATTATCGTACAGCTTAAGCAGCCAGTCAAATTATAAACGCGTGAAGGAGTCAGTAAGAGCAGGCGTTGGAGGCTTGCATAATCATTTACACGACTCACCCTAATTGTCGACGATGCACGGCGCCTCCATGGTGACACTGCACATCATGCCACTGGACCCGATTGATCCTGTGCAGCAGTTAGTCTGCAGATCGGGAACGAGGCGAAGAATGATTTCGTCAGAAAGGAAGACGTTATGGATAGATGATACTGCGCAGAGGGCACATGCGTTGTCGCTGTTTATGATGATTGCTCACATTAGTTAAGTCCCCTCAAACCTACTGTGGTTACGAACAAAGCTACTATACAACCCCTAACCCTACACTTAATAAAGGACTCTTGGTTTCGTGTACAATATCCGTCGACCGAAACGTCGAATGATTGTATTTACTACGCTACTGCTCGTCAGACCTTCCGATGGAGGGGGGCTTAGCAGTGTAGGGCTTTCTGCCAGACACTAGCCGAACTATATAAAATGCTGGTGGCACCGGGCCTTCCCAGCGCTTTTGAGGTTGAGACGTGTTTAGCTGAGGGAGCGAGCAACGATAGGGTAAGAGACAAAAAACGGAGACACCAACGAACCAGTCCGCCGGGTAGCTGGCTGCAACCGACTCCTCCGCATCCTCCGCACTGCGACTCGCAGCAGATGGTACCCGTTTGAAAGCCAGGGAGACCGTTGCTGCACATAGTTACTGGCGCGTCCGTCGGCGTCGGCGTGGGCATTACCATCGGCGCAGGCGTGGGCATCACCGTCGGCGATGGCGTGGGCATTGGCGTGGGCGGTGCCGTCGGTGCCGGTGTCGGAGCTGTTGCGTTGTATAGTGGAGGGAGGACCAAAGCAGAAGTGCCGAGACACGGTATCAGGCGGTTTACAGAACAAGCTCGTGCGGAATCGACTCGCGGCACAGGAGTGACCATGTACTGTTTAATGCGGCTACTCACTATACGAGCGCATTATTTCGCCCCGAAACGGACGTTACGCAACACGTCACAACATATTTGGCCAATTAGTCGTAACCCGAGTCATATCGTAAACCGTACAGGGTACCGCAAACAAATTGAGCAGGGCCCCGGTTTGGAAGCGCCATGTGGCCGTATGTGACGCACCATCGATGATGCACGGGGCCGCCATGGTGGTGCCGCACATATCGCCGCTTTCGCTGATCACGCCGGAGCAGCAGGAGGTCTGTCAACAGAAGAAGGGACGAGGCTTGTTTCCGTGAGACCGGCCGATGATGGGTGTTGAGCAGTGCACGTCTGTTTATGATACGCTGGGCAGCCTACTGATACATTTACCCCCCCCCCCTCCCCCTCACAGTGCGCTATGCTAACCTGTCCTTTTTCGGGCCCAAACGAATGTTAGTGATAGGGCTATAACAGACATTTGCATGGTATGTGCATGAAACGACGGTCTTCGTTAGATTCCTACTGTACTGAAGTATCATGGACCTTAATGTTGAAGGGCCTTACTCGTTCATATTGAATAGGCTGACGCAATTTGTCGAATAACACCAATTCCATTAAATCAACTCGTGTCCTGCGTTGACTCAATTTGATACGCACTATTGAACCACCCTTGACATAATTGTTGTACCTGGTATGATATTATCATTGGGAGACACATTGCTAAGGATATTCGTCGGGCGTCTTACTCCGTATGTACATGCTACCCCGACGCCATGGATTTGAATATCGGGCTAGCTTGCTTGTATTCACATCGATAGTTGGGTGGCGTCAAACCTCCGTAACTGAGGAGGCGAATAATGTTAAGGCTGCATATCTGTGTCCGTACAGCAGGACGCGTCGACAGTAGGCATTCACTAACCGAACCGCCAGGCCGTCTGCCACAACCGCTTCCACCGCATGTCCCGCAGGATGCTTCGCAGCAGATGTCGCCATTCTGTACTCCAGGAAGGCCGTTCTCGCACATGGCTTCAGCACAACAGGAGGACACGTCACAGCAAGAATGGATTCGTCAAACTCAAAGTAACGTTTGACACACCTCTTTACAGAGCAAGTGCAGAGCATTCATTCACGCACACTTCCACAGTCGAAAGCGCAGAGACCTGCGCAAATTACGCAGCCGAAATACTACAATCAGTAGGCATGCAAGCTGCATACATATATATATATATAAATATATATATCGGGGTAGCAACTGCTCTAGCCAGAGTTCTGCAAGACGCACAGTCGTTCTCGATGACGCACGGTGCGGCCCCGGTGTCGCTGCACATCATGTCATTGTCCTTGATTCGGCTGGTGCAGCAGTTGTCCTGTTAACGCGGAAAGGGGGCGAGGCATGGTTTTTATTAGAACGGTCGACGTTGGGGGCTAGCAATGCACGTCTCCCTACCATGCGCTATACATGCAGTCGACCTTCTTATGCATGCAACTTCCCCCTCCAGAGTCGTGCTACGGTAACGTGCCCTTTCAAGAGCCCGAAAGCAAACTTAAGTGATAAAGATAATCAATGGCGGAGAGGCAAAAAAAAACATTTTGCATCACAAAATATATTTTACATCTTATGTGTCTACTTATAGAACGCCTCTTGTTCGGCCTACTGTTATTGCGGTTGGCATTGTACCTCAGGTTCATTGTAGCCTAAAAGTATCGTCACAGTCGATTGTTGCGTGAGGTATCCAACTCTTTGAACGAGGAGGCTCATACTAAATTGGGCTACGTAAATCCCTAGAGAAGCAGGCGTTGATAACAGACACCAACTAACCGGACCACCCGGTGCTCCAGCGCAACCGCCTCCCCCGCACTGGCCACAGGCACCATCGCAGCAGACGTCGCCATTCTGGATCCCCGGAAGGCCGTTACTGCACGTTTCTTCAGAGCACAAGAGGAGGATTCATGGCAGCGAGCGTGTGTTCGTCAAACTACACGTCACGTTTAAGGCAACACTTGTTAGTGCCAACGAGGTATTCAGACACAGTGCTACAAACAGCAGAAACACATATGCGTGCACATCGAACTGCCAACGAAGCACAAGCAATGACCAATACAGTCAGCAAAATCCAAGTACGAGGGTTATGACTCGTCTTGCTAGAGCTCCGCCAGACGTACCTATTTCGATGATGCACGGCGCCTCCATGGTCTCGCTGCACAGCATGCCACCCCTCGTGATGGTGCCTACGCAGCAACTTTCCTGGGAATAGAAGGCGGGACGAGGCACGCGGTTGTCAGACCGTCCGATGTTGAGAAATGAGCAATACACGTCTTGCTGCCATATGCTGGCCCATCTATTTAAGGTGCCCCTTCGGTAAAAACAAAAGAGTACTTGAGTGTTGAAAGCACATCATTTTCGTATGTTTTACTGCAGCAATACTATTTATGGCAACCTAACACAATATCAGTACCCCATAAGGAACACGGCATAGCAACAGTTTTCATGCTAAGACCTCCGACCGACCAACGTATACGTTGTTCGTTGTAGTCTGTAGGAGTTGTTGGGGCTCTTGGGTCTGCAAGGGAGTGTAGGCATTGCTGTGTTTGCATCACGAAATAAAATTACTCCGCAGCAAGACTTTTGATCGTTTCGGAGATCCTGTTGGGTATCTAAGCTCTGCCACAGCCATGTAGGACGCTACGGACGGTGGAACTAGATGTCCAGGCAGTTCCTCCTACCCGTGGTCGGCGTTCTCGTCGAACATCTCAGTTAAGACAGTATCAGCAACCGGAGAAACGGCCATCTTGTAAACTCGTCGTTGGGTACCATGGGTATGGCGAGTCGTCTTTTGAGTAAAAGGCAATTTGCGTGATGCAAAGGGCGTCTGATCGATACGACTCCTTGGACGCAAATGTTGACCATGACCTACGCTTTGTAAAACTGACATCGGTCGTTTTCCGTAGAAATGTCGTTTGCCGTAGGGAGTCATGAACATGTTTGCTTTAAACCAGAGATATTGTGGCCACTGAAAAACCATCAACGAAATTGTGTAAGAATTTGCTCGAATATCGTTTGCCCAAAGGGGCCCCTTAAAGGTTTGACATGACCGTCCCCGAGGCGTGCAACAGTAGGGTGTGCAAGATAGAGTCCAAAACAAATTAAATCGTCCGGCTTATCAATGGATGACAACCCATTATCCTTAACGTCGATTGTTGGGTGATGTGTATAGTTCCTCAGGGCAACCTCCTATGATATATTCATCTCTTCAGTAGCAAAAGTTGAAAACAGACACCAACTAACCGCTCCGCCGTCCAGCCCACCGCAACCGGTTCCCCCGCATGTCCCGCAGCTCTCGGCGCAGCAGATGTCCTCGCTCTGGAATCCAACCAAGCCGTTATCGCATGGGTTGCCGTCTTGGCCTTCAGCACAACATGAGGATGCATCGCAGCGATAATGGGTACAGCCGACAACATTAGCGGTTAACGCCAGCTCGGTTGAACTTCGAGTAAGCTACAAAGGCCACAAAATGTGCACATAGTATTTTAAAAGTATCGACGATTTTTGTGATGCATGCTATGGTAGGGGTACATTAAAAGTTCCTAGGGGAACTTGGCTTCAGGAGAGCCGTACTTCGCCATGGCACAGTTCGAGAGGAAACACGAACGTTTATCCCGATGAGTGTCGATGAGTGTTCCCATGGCTTGCAGTGGTATTGGTTGTATGTAGTAAATGAATGGCATAGCAAAGCACAGATGGTATTGCAATGACATTGAGGATTTCCTCAGTTGACTCGCCCCGTCAGACCAAACAAGATTCTGGCGAACGCCTGCCATCTCGTTTGTGTCGTAGCGAGCGTGTTGCTGGTTGTTTAGACGGTGGACTGTGTGTTGAGGTTTCACTACCCTCGAAGGTGTAGTACTATACTGTCATGTCATACGCACCACGTACACTCTAGGTACACCTTGCGCCAGTCGCAACATATATCGCTGCCGCCACGTTGACATACAAAACAACACAGCGCAAAGTACAGCACATGTGTTAGTAAACTACTGTGTTTCTACGAGTACTGTACGCAGATTGAAAAACACGTCGTTGTCGGCGAGTTGATATTTTTTCTCTATCGTCTGCAAGCAGCGTTCTGTCGTAAGAGTCGGCAGGATAGTTCTGTGTCGGCAGTTATAATTATAACGTGTGCACCCCTCTGCAGCGCTGTCGCTTTTATCTCTATGTAATATGTTGGTACTTGACATATTTGCTGTACTAGCTGTAGCTACACTCTAAATATTTGGAGCATTGACAGGAATGCGCGTATAAGCGGCGGGCACCCGACCCCCACGGGGAAGCCCTTCCCGTATACTTTGAATCATAGTAATATCTTCATGCACAGCCATAGTTTAACCTTGCTAAGGACTTGGATCTATGAACATAAACTCTTGGCGAGCCATACATAGAGTATTATGTTGTAACGTCACCAGGCAAGTGTCCATCGACGCTCAGCTTTCTAACGAGATCATCAGCGACTTGCCAACCCCGCCCGCCTTGAGTGTCACACGCAGTTATATCCGTTAAAACCCATCACAAACAGGGAGTGCTCACCGCTCGAAGTATGCACGGACGCCAGCGTCACCAGCCCGAGAAGCACGTACGCGAATCGCATGGTTTCGTCTCAATACCTAACAGGCACCCACAGAGTTTCTTGATCGAGAGAGAAAGGACCTGCGCCACAGGAGAGACAAAGGAGGTGTTGGGCAGATTTGTCCAAATGGGTGTTGGGCAGGTAACTCATTTGATGATACTCTCTCTTCAAACACGGTGCAACTGCGCGCACTATGTAATATTCATCAGTTGCGTAAGGCCACGCTACTCGCAGCCGGCCCAACCCGATTATGTTTCCAAGCGAGGTCGTCGGCCTCGCTGCAGCATGTGGATGAGGAACACCAAAACCAAATACAACACGGTAGACAACTGTGAGGGCGATTGTCGTAGGGGCGCTTCCCGAGCGTGTTCTCCTTGTACACATGTTACGAGTAGAGCCACGCACATGAGAGATTATGGCCCATATCGAGGACCGACAAAATGTTCCCGTCGGTGTAAAAAAACACGGAAATACAGGGTAGGGCGCCCAGTAAGCAGGGAATTGTAACTCGGAACCACGCCAGCTAGTAGTGTTGCTGTCGTCAATCGCTCGGGGCCTACATGGGTCTGCCGAATCTTCATCATGGGATGGAGAGATATGAGCTTTGTGGTCACAAAACCACAACACGTATATACTACATTGCAATGCAGTAAGCAGAGTAGACAACGAAATGCCATGTACGACAGGCATGACATAAACATGCAATCATAATCTAGATGCGTTGAAAGACAAAAACACGAAACAATGAAAATAAAATCAAAACAGGAAAAGGTAAGACAAAACATAAATTAAAAGTGTCGTCCCCCGCCGGAGATGTGACTGACAATACCAAACGATAAAAAAAATAAACAATTAACACCAAGATAATGAGACAAATAATAACGAATGGACAGGACAGGCAACTTAACAAAAAACGCTCCAGGCAGCCGAAGAAAGTTTGTGGTACGGTAGCACAGGCAAAAACTACAACACGAACAGAATAAGAATAAAACGAGAGAAAAGCACAGGCAACAAAACAAAAACACGCTCAAGGCAGCCAATGAACGTTTGTGGTACCATAGCACAGGAAGATTCTACCTATACGTAGGTACCTTGCCCTGTTCGCCGTCTCCTTCCTGGTTTCGCCAACCGTTGTTACCTAACGAGTAATATATGAAATAAATTGCATACTACTAATGCTGGATACGGGTAATCTACAACCTACCTGGTAATTGATATTCATATGATATCTCCCTGTGATGTATTTTAGATGGTATACTACTGCTGTCACCTGATACTTACGTGTGATACGCGAGGAGGGAAATAAAATGAAAATACTGCTGGTCACGGCTAGAAAAAATATGCCTATCAGGTTTAATGTGAAGAACCCAAACACACATACCACAAATCATTGCGTTAGGGTTTACCTATGTTGGGGGTTAGGGTTACAGAGGTTCTATATGTTGTTGGTGCCACGGTTTAAAAGACAAGTATCGCACGTTTAAGGTTACCCTTAATATATGTTGCTCGTTGTACTTCATCCATTTTTGGAGCATATCTTGTGACCACGCACTATCTTTTCCACGATCAACTAATGTGAGAACAACCAACGCATATCATGTACATACATGTGTGTGTTCTTTACATTAAACCGTCCTTTCTACCCGTCCACATCCAGTCCCTTAATATAATATATGTTGCTCGTTGTATTTCATCCATTTTTGGAGCCTATCTTGCGACAACGGACTATCGTTTTGGCGATTAATTGATGTGAGAACAACTAAAACATACCAGGTACTGTACGAGTAATGTTGATGTGCGTCTGCTGTGTTCTTCGCATGAAACCGTCCTTTCTACCCGTCCACATCCAGTCTCTTTATTAGCTTGGTTAATATATATGCGTTTTCGACGTTGCGCGTCTCATACGTCGTACGTAGCGCACAACGATGTTGAAGGACGGTTGGTTGTGTTCTAAGACTCCAAATTGATGCGCGTATACCGCTATTATTTTATTTCTGAAGAAGAATGGTACGACCGGTTACTGATCCACTCTACGTATTGATTCGCAAGTATCATACGCAACGACAAAATGAACTTATGATACCGACCAGGACCGGAAAACGCACATTGTGGTCAGGTATGGGGTTGTGGTGCACGTATAAAATATATCTTCGCACCACGGCGGTGTTGAAGCAGCTTGGTAATAATTGAAGTAAAAGACAGCTACAGTAGCTGTGAAATCGATTACTTTTTTTGTCGGAACACGTCTGTCTTTGCAAGCTGCGTGTTATGACAGCAATACAATTTATAATACGAAGTAGAGGAGTTAGGGTTAGGGTGAAATGTGATGTGTACCACAGGCATGCAGGTAAGGGGTGGTGCGGTGCACGGTATAAACTATGCGGTACTCGTAAATGCGTACATATATATAGCATATTATGTGTATCATATGTACGTATTGTATTTATTAACTTAATGTGCACTACAGTAGTACACTCGTAGGAAAAAAGCGGTAGTATGATTGTTAGGGGTGCCATCCGCGGTTGTTGGGTGTTTTTTTTTTTGTGCTCAACAAAAAACACAACAGGATAACTACGACCGACAAAAATTCCTGGATCGATCTGAAACGTCCGAATATGGCATACGAAAATAGAAGTTCCACAAAATAACACGTTTCGAATGCCCTGAAAACAAAATCCCAACGAATTTCTGAAGAATGGAATAATACACCATATATACATACTGCGTGGCAATTGACCGTGAATATGTATGTTCGAGCATTTGCAAATGGCACAGAAATCCAGGCGGACGCACGCCTATCTATACAACGAGAGTATAAATGGAGCGCGCGATCCATACTCG
Source organism: Saccharina japonica (assembly GCA_008828725.1). Classification (NCBI taxonomy): domain Eukaryota; class Phaeophyceae; order Laminariales; family Laminariaceae; genus Saccharina; species Saccharina japonica. Next base: position 101,200 of record MEHQ01000176.1, read on the forward strand.
TAGTGTGATAATATTTGACTGTACATATTATATAATATATACGTTAACGATAAACATGACCACAATTCAACGACGCCCACCTGAAAAGTGCACGCCTATTCCCGTCCCAGTATTGGGTACTGAGGGCCGACGATTCGTTATCGAAAGACCGTTTGACATTGATTAATAATCGTTCCACATGTTTTTTCGCGTGTTGTTATTTACTTCCAGACTTTCCACAACATGCATTTTCCAAATGCAAACACATACCTGGTAGATATATATGTGTTGTGTTCTTCACGTGAAACCGCGTTTTTTTCCGTTTACATCAACAATACCCGGTGTCCATGCCGATTCTTCATCCAAGAGAAAAGCATGTCATATGTGGTCACATAATCATGACACAAAGAGATACCACGTTGAAATCCAGCAAGCAAAAGAGAGTAGACAATGTATACGAAGTATATAACAATAGTACCAGGTAGTATATGGGAGAAGGAGTGCATTTGGGCAGAGGGCTCTCTTAATACTTCATATTTGGTTTCCAGTTTGGAGTGCATATGAGTGATCAACGTTGAAACTCATTATGCTAAACACTGTTGGACGTCAAGGATCCCAAGGTTAACATATATATATATATGCGAATGCTACTTCTCGAAGCTCAAAACTTTCCACATGTTTTGTTCTATTAAACATCACAATTTGGGACAAAATCTGGAAACTACCGAAGACAAGAGCCTCTCCGAACACAACGGCCCTGACTGTGCCCACTGCTGTTCCCAGATAATAGAGGTAGCGCACAAAATACATTTCAACAACACGAAAGCATTGCACACCACGCACAAAAACAGACGTCACGGCAGCAGCCGCCGTGGGTTTCGAATGCAATTTTTGTTGCACTATCTCCAAATATTTTTACGGGATCGGGATCGTATCCTTACCCCCAGGGAGGGACTTTTAAAGAGAGGAAATATACAGGCGAAAGGGCCACAAAAAACAATACAAAATGTGTGATCATGCCTCACATTGTCGGATTATACCTACAGTAAAACAAATCGGACGAACACAAAGCGGAGGAAACAAACAGTTGCTGCAAGCAAAATATTTACCTCTAGTCTGATGCCTGCATGCCTCATGACCGACTAAATGCAGTTTTAACCCCAATGCATATTCTAATTAATTGCTGCGAGCACCACAACAACCACGGGAGCCAAATCCCATCAGATAACACCCCTCTTTGTCCGGGCGTCTAGGGACATAACGTGAACATACCACCACGTTCACTTCGGTTAGGCAGCGGATGAAGTGATGCCTCATGACAACAAAGTAAACGAGGACTCTTTCACTCGATAAAAATTGTATAACAGGGAACGCCAGCAGTCAGGACGGTGTGCAAGTTTAGTTAAGCTCCCGAAAAGGAGGAAAGAGAAGCCTAGCACAGACGATGAACACGTGGAAGGGACACCAAGGTCAGACCGACCCGCACTGAGGAGGGCTGACCCCACTCCATCGACCTCTAACTGTGGTGACAGTGGCAGCGCTTTCTCCGCACTCCTCCCGATGTGAGACGAAACACACCACACAAACGAAAGGGCGGGTTCATTGCGATCACAGCCTTGCATAGTTTATCTCCCTTTATTTTGGTTTGTTAGTTTTTTCTAGTGGTTCCTTTGGATACATTTGACGTGTTATGGTGAAGGTCGTATACGATGTATTCTTCCTCTGCAGAGTGTTTCGGAGCCTATCCTGTAGCCGCTGATTAATAGTAGAGTTTTGGCGATGCGTTCGTAATTTGATAACACCAGTAACTTAGTTTGTAAAACACACTGCTGTCGGGGTCTACATATTGTGTGCACGAGCACAACAACATACAAGCTATGGGCGTTTACGCTGGACCCTTGCATATAGTACCGCAACCTAAATGGACTATGTGCAATCGACGTTATACGAAGTATATGTTTATTGTAAACCCGAAATATTGGGTTTAGCTCTGATAGTAATTTATATCATCCACCGTCTTTCGCTCGAAGCCTAACGCACCCCCCCCCCCCACCCAATAATCAGAAATGCAGCAACACAAACTACTCGATTCGCATAGGTAACGAACCGCGAACTCCAAGCTTCTGTGACCTTATGAATGCACGCTTACCTCTTTGCTGGTTGTGCCTTTGCCGATGATGCCTGCTTGTCTGACTGTGTGATTTCTGCCTGAGTTCTTGGTGTTTTGTCACGATCGCGAATAAACTTGTTGTGCTCGTCTTCGTGTGTACTGGTGAACGGGTATTTGTTGTTGTGTGTGCGGGTGCGCTGCTCTGGAGTGCAAGGTGCTGCTGTGTAAAAACAGAAACAGTTGACACATTTCACACGCGACCGTTCAATATGGGTGGAGTCAAGATTGAGAAACGAATGGTTTGCTTGTTGTCTGTACAATGCTGAACCTGGTCGTCATTGGTCGCCAGTCGTCGTGGCAGTCGTCAGTACTCCTCCTGTAGATTCGTTGCTATGGTACCCGTGTTACCCCGGACATGTAACTAACCCGCTCCTATGAACAGGGTGTACAGTAACAAACAAAACGTATGTCTCCACTTACAAGGAAATTTCACCTGTGGTGGCTCAGGATTCATGCGATCACCTGTCTGTGAATCCGAGGTCGTTAATTCGACCCACGGCATCGCCACATTGTGTTCATTCTTATCTTACGTTTTTTTCAATGTTTTTTTGTTTTTGTTCAAGGCGTCCAACGGCTCAATGTGGAAGATATATTCTCCCGCTCGGTATATCCCCTGGGATATAGCGAAGATGTGGTTGCCAGCCAAATGGGCCCGGATTTGGGGAGGCCAGGAGGCCACACAAATACACATACCTGGTAAAAGCAAAGAAAAAAACAATACTGTTACTGCGTTCGTAAGGGGGTTGGGAATTATGCCACGCTTCCTTACTGGGAAAAATTGAAAAGCATTCGTGTATGTGTTGTACTGTTTCAATGAGAGGATTCAGCCGGGAGTCCGCTTATGGAAGATAGTGGAAGTTAGCGCAGTGGCCAGTGACGATCACGTACAAACCTGGCGGGTTCGGATCACGCCTGGATCGTCTTTGTTTTCAAAGCACTGAGCATTAATGTTTAGTTGACTTGTCAAGGTGCTGGCTCACCTACCAGCACATATGTATAATATCTCGACCGTCACATGCAGAGTATTTTCATTCGTAGTCGGTGAAAAACATAATATCCCTTACGTATAATATAGGCCTACCAGGTACTATTGCCAACGTGACTAACAAACTGCCATCCCGATTGTTCGGCCTCCCCGTATCTATAACCCTCTCTTGTCAGCACCATTTCAATAAAACAATGCCCAGGAATATTGTATGATCGATAGAGCCTTTCATAGCATTCTACAGAGTATATATTTTCTATTTTACTATTGTTGTTTATAAGTGGATAGTGGATGGTATGACTGGAATAACGACTGCCCTCTACTCTTCTTGTGACATGGCTAAAAAATGGAAATAACATGTTAGCATTTACTTTTGCTTTCATCGATACATCTACAAATAAATGAATATGTACTGTATATATATGTACTATTAATAGTATTTAGACCAGTGATGGAGATTGCGCCCCCGAAAACAGGGCCGATCAATTCTTGAAAAAGGTTGCCCGATAAATGGAAATCCTGATATTGCCGGCATGGTTGACTTTAAGGGGAAATCTCAATATCAATTTCGATCTCAATGTACATCGACATCTCGCCAAACGTAAAGCAGTTTTGATGTTTTGTACATTTTGCTCCTCCTCCTATATTATACGGCATGTATGTATGATGCTGCATGCTCACAATTCAACAAATGGACGACCCATAGACTACCCAATCAAGCAGTGTACAAATCGCAGTATGCATGCTCAATATGTCTTGGAAATGTGGACAGAAGTGCGGTACTGCGACCGAGAATCACTTGACACTCTTTTACTACTACGGCAAACACCGTATTCAACACTACGGGCGTACTTCGAAGTAGTTTGCACCCCGAAAGTTGTAATGTGGTGTTGTTGCTGTGGATTGACGATACCCCTGACGGTACTTTTACACCTCTTGCTCTTGACAGCCGTCAACAATACTCTCCCCATTAATACTAGTATACTAAGTCTGATGCGGTCTTGACGAGACAAAGGTAAAATTTGACCTGCAAACCACCTGTTTCTTTGTCTGTTCATGGTTTTTATGTTCTTAGCTCATTTCCTGTGGTTGAGTTATTGACACGACGTCGCGTTTTATAAGGCTTTCAAGAGTTAGTTAATGCATCCTGTTCGTGGGGAGTGCAAAAAATTGAGATTGATTATTGAACCTACCAATCTTCGATTTTGATTTTAGACTGAAAGATTGGCCGCCAGAATTGGTCAACTTCATGTCGAGAAGAACGAAAAGATTGCAATTGTTTCCTGGCAATTCAACCCCAATATACATCACTGCTGGTTTAGACTCCGATACTTTGTTGTTTTGCTTATTTTGTCAACATCCCATATTATCGTCGCCCCTCTTTATCTATCTCCCTCTTAGTTGTAACTGAGATCCGGGGTCACATAGTACAGTAGGCTCTTCTCCCTCCCCATCCATTACGGTACGTGCCTTGCAACTGTTTCGCCATACGTAGGTTTGAACAGTTTCTTCCCTAGTCGACTCGCGTCAATTGTGCCTACCCACGTTGTAATAGTCGCTCGAGCCAGCTACTAATTATATAGTATCATGTGGGACGAAACATCTCCATACATACGGAGATTCAAACCCCCGACATAAATTCCTACGTGATTAACTGCCAGGCCGGGCTATTTATTGTGATTCGATATTTTCAATCGCATTTGTTATCTTCGCTCTTCTTGTTTATCTCCCTCTTAGTCGTAACTCAGGTCCGGGGTCACTAAGTAGGCTCTCCACCTCTCTCCCCTCTACGGTTATTTCCTTGCATTTTTATCGCGAGAATATTTGAGCACTTTCTTCCCCCGTCGACTCTCGTCGAATGGCGCCTGTTCACGATATATTTAGGCGAACTCAACCGTTCAGTACGTAGAGTCTTCAACATTGTAGATGGTTATATGTCTGGGAATATTCCCCATAACAAGGCGGGAAAGCCAAACAGGCCTTTGTTGCTCTACTGATCTCACCCGAACCTAATCCCATCCGGGTACGATCTTATTTGGCCTACCCACAACAAGGTGCAGAAATATAATTAACCCTTCGAAGGAGCCGCCGGAGGCCGTGAGGGAGAAGCGCGAAGTGTAAACTGGCCAAAATCATCGAACGGTCAAAACGGGCTGGCTGGTTGGAAAATAAATGGTTGCAACCACGCCGAAATCGAACCAGCACCATAATTACGGAGCTGGGCACCATGGACCGCGGAGCTATATCCCCTCCATTCCCCCGCCACCTCGTTTTGTTCAGCAACGCATAGTCGGAGTACGTGTGCGAACAAGTGCATATAGATCCAAGATATATTCCCTGAACAGTCTTCTTTTACAATGTGGGGTACCTAGCTAGTTGGTGTTATATGAGAATGAAAATCTCCATACGAGACTCAGCCCCCCGACTTTAACCCTTTTACCATTGCAAAAGAATCTCCTACATACGATACACGGCATCGAAAGGGGGAGTGTTTCCCATAAATGTATCCCTTGTATCTGAGGTATCTACCACCAAAACACAAGTACATATACAAGGCATTCAAAAGTGAGGGTGGGGTTCCGATAACAGGTATCGTTCGTCCGGTACTACCGACAAAAAATACGATACACGGTGGTATCGAACGGTGGGGTGTTTTACATCCACATAAAGGTTTATCGGAGGTCGCTTACCACCGACATTACAAGCGCTAAACATGGCATGCGTTAATGGGGTGGCGGTCATATGCCAGGTATTATTTGTTGGATACTACCGACGCAACAAATATACTCGTTCTTGTAGAGGCAGAGGTATTTCCACCCAGACAACTTGTATTGGAGTTGGCTAGCAACGACATATGAAATTATTGTACGGAATATGGGAAGAGGGGAATGTACGTCCGAAACCTTACATCGCTTGTCCAATACTACCGATATGCGGCTCGAAAGGGGTGGTGTTTCCCATCAAGTTATACTTATTATATTGTTTCGGGGTAATGTCCCATCAAAAATGAGGCTCTATTCCTATGACAGCTGGGCCGAGGTTGGTTTCATCTATCGACAGAGAAACTATTTCGGGAAGAAACAAGAAATCAATTCGTGGAACGTGCAGCGGTGTGACGATCAGTACTTGGTATGTACACTACCGGCCCTATCATACGAAAGTGCCCCACAAGAAACTCAGACTAAATATCACGGGGGAAATAAAAAAGTCCACAGCTATTATACTGAAGTTAGTGCGGGACACACCCCTCTGTCAAATATAAAAGTTAGTCTAAGCCCGATTTCTGGTTTTATGTGAGCGGGCCGGTACTGTTATTGAGCAAACCCATTATCAAACACTCTACTTTGTAATATTTCACCATCATGCTTACCCATTGGGCGCGGCGAATAGTAAACACTCAACACTAAACAAACTAAAGTTTAATAACGCACGGTACGGTAACTATATATGAACACAACTAAACCTGCTTCGAACTCCACCTGGAATATTGTTTGGCATTATTAAGCTTTTGTCTGCTTGTCGACGCCCTTGTCGGCGCACGCCGTTCCAAGGCTACGAGGAACTCACAGTAGATACTAATGGGGGATTGCTTTCTGCTACAGGTAGGAGAATTGCAGTAAAATCGGCGGGTTGATATTCGATTTTCCAAATGGTACGAGAACCGGTACATACAATGAGCTGACATGACGGAGTCCTCACTGGTCCCAATGCCTCGATGAGCTGATTTACCTGGATGCAAGGGTTTGGTACGACAATATGAACTGCGTGGATCATCGTGCCGTTCCAATAACAGCCGAGTTTCCTAATTGAGAATTGTCTTTTCGATGAGAATGAAAATCGATTTTTAGTACTTGTTGTTTTTTACTTCTCGTATCTTGCTTACAATAAAAAATAAAGGGCAGCGGCCAAAAACAGGTACACCTGGTCCGTTCGGGGCCAAAAACAGGTATATACTAAAATCAAGTTTAAAACGCACCCCTCGAACCTGCCGTTCCTTGCAACGCAAAGTAGATTTTTTTCATGTTCTTCGTGCTCGCCCGGTGGCTACGTATATGAGTAGCTGCTACTAATAGTACGAGGAACGAACGCCTGCTGCTGTATTCTCCCTTCTCAGCTTGCAACTCCCTGGTATTCCAAGTCAACCACAATCCCGAAGGGGAGCCTTCTATCTCGTACTATTTCGGCGGAGGTGTGCAGGCAGATATATGTGTGTCGCTCGAGTGGCGTGTAGTGTGAGGTGCGAAGGGAGGAGGGGGTCTCCTCGTACGTCGGCATTTGTATAGGGGGCATATAGGGTGGAACTATGAAGGGCCTCTGATTGGCTTAAAAACGACAACAAAAAGGTGAAAGTCAAGCAGAGCAGACAAAATCAGGTATACCTGGGTTTTAAAGAGGCAAAAACCGGTACAACGAGTTTTGGACCAATGGCAGGGCACGTGGAGTGCGTTTTTTACTTGATTTCAAGTATGTACCTGTTTTTGGCCGCAAACGGATCAGGTATACCTGTTTTTGGCCGCTGCCCAAAAATAAACCTAGAATATATGTTCCTCGATGGTAGGTATCGATCCACGAAAGACAAAACGAAACGAACCTTGACAGGCTCGTATAACAGAGGATACTATTAATAGGGAATTGGCATATATCGGCGAGATACCTCGCCCATAAATCCACATCTTCTTGGATCGTCGATATCTTGAGACTGCCGATCCCGATCTAGATTGTTTGTTTTGGGTCACCCACAGCTGTCACAGCTGACAATAGTTTACAGAGTAAAATTCACTATGAGGGGAAGTACATCTCTTACAATTAAAAGAAAACAGTATTTTCGATTTTCATTCTGATCGGAAAGGCAATTCTCAATTTGGGAAAATCGGCTTCACTGGTATACGGGTATACAAGAATCCTCAATAAATGGTTATCACCTGTCTGAAGGGCGTAGATTGGATTTTGTTTGATCTTGGCTGAGATCTTGTTGTTCCTTGTTGCGTTTACTGTAGTTCGTGTTTATATTATGCCGCTTTTTTTAAAAAGGGGAGCGCGATGACGTTTTTACTTGCTATGTTATCGCTCGCTGTCAGCGAAGCATTGACAAGGCGGTTTTGCTTCCCCTCCTTCTTCTTCTTCTTCGTCTTCTTCTTCTTCTGTGACACGCTTCACTCTCAATGTTTTGTCTCGTGCGTGCAGCGTCTCCTCCCCTTTGTGTTTGTTTCAAATTTACTTCTCTTCGCGACTATTTTCCTTGTTCCTCTCCCCTGTTATTGGTATGTCCCTGTCGGAGGGTAGTTAAGCCCAATAGCTGACATTTATGTGGGAATTCCATGACACGGTCACCGGTGCCATACATTTACATGTCGTTGCCGTGGAATGCGGTACAATGGCGGGTCGTGATCGGCGTACTCGTGAAGGTGTTACATCTGTCTCGATTTTCGTGTTTCCACAACACACTCCACGCTCGCAATTTGACGACACGTATGAATATTCTGCTGCTCAAGTGCCTAGCGACACCTGTGTAGATTTTACATTCCCCTCTTTTTATATCCCCCTCGTACAGGTGTTCCCATTGAGCACTACATGTTTTAGACAGGCGATAAAATCGTGAATTGTTTTCCACAGTGCAAACAAAACCGTAGTGAAGACAACGTCTAGATACATTTCCGGCTCTGCAAGAGGACAGGCACCCTGGCTCCAGTGGAAGCACACGAAACATCATCACCGCATCACGCTGTAGGTGAGTCCGTCGCAATTGCCGACTCGCTTGCCTGCTTGTGGCCGAATCACGGTGCTTGGATCTGCTGACTAGGCGTATCTGTCCGAGTTGTTGCAAACTATCGAAGTGTTCGTCCCACCTGTGCTATCAAGGACTCCACTAGGGTTAGAGCCTGACATTCCTCTAGATGAAAATCGAAATACTGCGCACCCCACGACCAACGGCATCGTTGCTGCCGCATTTGGTTTCAACTGCGAGGGTTTCGTCGATGGTGGTGCCACCTGCCCTGTACTCACTCCTACCAGAAGCAAGTGAAATCGTGGTGTGCTGGTGGCCGATCAGAGCTCCCTAACGGGTGAGCGGCTGACGCTCCGCTGCGGGAGGCTTTTCTATAGCTGCAAGCATTTTACTAAGGTCAGAGGGGCCGCTCGAGAGGCTGCAATTTGTCGTGAGACGGCTTGGGAGGGAAGAATGGGCTGGCGTTTCAAAGTCCATTCTCAAGTTCCCTGTCGGGATTTGGGTGTACCCCTGTCTCTCTTGCTATTACCCCCACGGGCGGCACCACCACCCCCGAAAGTTGATATAATGTTCGTCGCTGATCACTCTCCTCGCAACATGCAGTAGCTCTGTCAAATATCACGTACGCCTGTTCTCCATGGGCCTACAGTGGGACAAGGACATTCTACATACAGTATATGCTTCGCATATAAACATTGCTTTCCTGCCCTGATCAACGAACATATCTTGATTGCATGTTTGGAACGTTTTTCAGAGCACTACAAACACCGACAATATCTCTCCGCTGACCCTGTGTGATGTTGACGTGGTTTGTTTTGTTATGTTTGACGCCACATACGCGTGTGCGTGTGTGCTGGTCTTGGGCACAGGAGCGAGCTAATACCGCAAATTGGTATTGCATCTCTCGTTTTATATTTGCCTCCCTGGCGCACACCAAGGTCAGATGAAAAACAAATTGGCTTCCGGTGTGAATGTTTTGTTTAGGGGCAAAGGTACCGCGCAGTAACGCGTTAGGGTGTTGTTCCTTCACGCCGTGTTCATTAACATGGTGTTGAGGACCACGAATCAATGTTTTGCACTGGAAATAGTTTCGAACGCCGTCTGTGAAATACCCCAAAAACGCAACATCTTCAAACGTCCCCCCTCGGGATTGTGGTTGAGTTGAAATCCTTGGGTCCTCGCAACCTGAAGAGGGACAACAGAGGAAATGTTCGTTCCCCGTAACAACAACGCGTACGTAGCCCCCGGGGAAGAACAAGGGCCAGAAACAACGACAGTAATTACGAGAAGGGAAAACACCCAGCACGCTAGATAGTGGTGATGAAACCTTCAAACAAAACTTGTATCACAGTCGTTACGTATATGTCGTACTATCCGATAACATCGCGCCCCCTGTGGTGTACTTTATAAGTGCAGAGCAACAAGAGGGCTCTGATAGGAAATACGTAATATCCAACGTGAAGAAGCTCCCCTGGTAGATACTGGGGTGCGCCAATAACACCAACACCTGTGTGAAAATGTTATCGACTCTACGGCAGTACTTGGGGATTGGACCTCGGGAGAGGAGAAGATCAGTAGGAACAGCTATCTTGTATCACGGAGTCCAGACGGCTCCATACACACACATGCACTGGTAACCCATTGGCCCCAGACATATAAAAGTACATGGGCAGTGGTTTGAACACGACATGCTCCCTACACTACAATAATACCACATACGCAATCAAGTATGCTGGTACACACGAGTGAGATCCCCAGCAGGCGAGTCATCCAGTCGATACGGCATCCAGGAAGGGGCACCAAAGCCAGTTAGCTCTCGCCACACTACATAAAACCTCAAACCTCCATATATTCGTATCAATCACCGCAGCCGGCCTCTGTGCCGAGATACGGCAGAGGCTCCAACCAAATTCGCCCAATGCCAGGTAAAACGGCACATCACAAATTCCATAAGGAATACCCGACAAAAATGCAAAACTCCGTCGCAAATCGTTGCTACGGTCAAAAGACAACCCTGCGCAATACCAAATATCTTGACCTCAATTTTCGTCGAGATCTCCCAATTTTAATCGACAGTGATTACGAGAAGGAAAAAAAAACAACAAACTAGAGCTTGTTGATAAAACCTTCAAGCAAACTTTGTAAGACTGTCTTCACATACATATCCGGAAACATCGCGCCCCCTAGTATACACCCGAAGCCTACGACACGATCAATCAAGACCATCGGCATACCGTACTGGTGAATCGACTGTACTGTACGCCTGGATACCTCCTAACTCTTTCTCCCGTCGCTATGAAAATAGCGACGTTCCAATTAACCAAACATCCAAAACCACACTAGGAATGAATCATGTATATTCAAATGTGCTACGGTCGGGTGAAGAAATCACCATGCTGCTCTGCGGACCGTACGTGTGAATCTCAAACTCTCCCGTTAGCAACACGCTCCCGAGGGCCGAGATGACTGACATGAATGTGTATTTTGTTGAGAGTACCGTAGTAGTCTCCCAGACCATCAGTCTCAGAACCCATGATCGGTCTGGTTCCGTTTGTTTCTCCAATTTTCAAAATTCACCTTGCTCCCATCCTAAGCAAGGCTGAGCTAACAAGAGGCTGAATTCCATCGTAAGCAACGAAACAACCCACGCCCCCAACACGCAAGACTGCCTTTGTTCTCGTGGCGAAGTGGCATCAGTGTGCGCTCCATTTCACCCCCCGTCGCATCTATCCAGACGCTCAAATTGATCACTGTGTTCTATTGCCACCAACGCCAATGGCCGCTGTGGGAGATGCGGAACTCATCCCGGGAATCCGTGGATGGGGATAGGTGGAGCCTTAGCGGACCCTGGCAAATATTGTCGGGGGGGGGCGAACACGGCCGCAGCGTGGAGGGTCAGGACATGCAATTGAAGCCAAAGCGGAGACCGTTTCGAGTACAGCGGTTGAATTAGTGCCAGCTTGCATGATATTTTCGTCGTGTTGTTGTTTGTCGTATAATACTCGTGTTTGTGTTATTTCAGTATTATGAATGTTCACGTAACCAGCCTCACACCGCGCGACGGATCACTCGCCGTGGCTAGCGATAACCTCGTCAAAGGTGACGGATCGGCCCTGGTAAAATAACGTGTCTTCAAACATGGTTCGGAGCAATCCCAGACATCAGGTACATTGTTTCGCCTCCGTTTTGGTTCGTTGGTGCTTTTCACAGATGGCAGAAAGTACGTATCATCTAACCGCAAGTCTGGTGTTCCGCAGCTAATCGGACCGCAGCGCGACATTAACTGGAACCCTCATGATCTGAATTGCACCGGTAACTCTCCTTGGATCCCTATCGGTTATTTTAATTAACTGTTCATGCCGTTTTGTTTGTTAATGTTAGAAACCTTCAACCTCTGCCCTATACTCTGTTAAGGAAAACTAAGTGGACAAAATATCGAAAGCTAAGCATATACACGGTGCGAATTGCAACCAACTTTTATTTAGGTCACAGGAGCCTCCAACACGAAACTCCGGCCACGTTCGTCACACTAGGATCACCAGGAGCGGCAGCGATAGGCATAATCGTTTCCCCCGACCTACATGGTGCCTTTGGCGAAGTACGAAGTGTCGTACATCTTAAGCAGCCAGTCAAATTGTAGACGGGTCAACGAGTCAGTAAGAGCAGGCGTTGGAGGCTTGCATATATATTTACACGACTCACCCTAATTGTCGACGATGCACGGCGCTTCCATGGTGACACTGCACAGCATGCCACTGGACCCGATTGATCCTGTGCAGCAGTTAGTCTGCAGATCAGGAACGACGCGAGGAATGGTTTCGTCAGGAAGGAAGGACGTTATGGATAGACATGCATTGAAGGTTGTTAATGATGATTAATGATGATTACTCGCATTAGTTAAGTTCCCTCAAAATATACTATGGTTACGAACAAAGCTACTATACAACCCCTAACCCTACACGTAAGGACTCTTGGTTTCGTGTACAATATTCGTCGACCGAAACGTCGAATGGTCGTATATACTCCGCTACCGCTCGTCAGAACGTCCGACGGAGGAGAGCGGAGCAGTGTAGGCCTTTCTGCCAGACACTAGCCGAACTAATGCAAATGCTGGTGGCACCGGGCCTTCCCGGAACTTTTGAGGTTGACACGTGTTTAGCCGAGGGATTAAGAAAATATAGGGCTAGAGACAAAAACCGGAGACACCAACGAACCAGTCCGCCGGGTAGCATGCTGCAACCGACTCCTCCGCATCCTCCGCACTGCGCCTCGCAGCAGGCGGTGCCCGTTTGAAAGCCAGGGAGACCGTTGCTGCACATATTTACTGGCATGTCCGTCGGCGCTGGCGTGGGCATTGGCGTGGGCCCTGGCGTCGGCAGTACCGTCGGCGATGGCGTAGGCATTGGCGTGGGCGGTGCCGTCGGCGCCGGTGTCGGAGCTGTTGGGTTGTATAGCGGAGGGAGGACCAAAGCAGAAGTGCCGATACACGGTATCAGGCGGGTTAAAAGAACGAGCTCGTGCGGCATCGACTCGCGGTACAGTGGTAAACATGTACTGTTCTATGCGTCTACACAGGGTACGAACGCAATATTTCGCCCCGAAAAGAACGTTACGCAACCTGTCAAGCTCAACCTGATACACAACATCATTGGCCAATTAGTCGTAAAACGAGAAATATAGTAAACCGCACAGGGTACCGCAAATAAACTGAGCAGGGCTCCGGTTTGGAGTCGCCATGTGGACGTATGTGACGCACCATCAATGATGCACGGCGCCGCCATGGTGGTGCTGCACATATCGCCGCTTCCGCTGATCACGCCGGAGCAGCAGGAGGTCTGTCAACAGAAGAACGGACGAGACTTGTTTGCGTGAGACCGGCGGATGATGGGTGTTGAGCAGTGCACGTTTGATTATCATACACTGGGTAGCCTACTCTGATACATTCATCCCCCCCCCCTCAGAGTGCGCTACGGTAACGTGTCTATTCTCGGGCCCAAACGAATGTTAGTGAATGGGCTACTCAACCCACGGGAGGCTATAACAAACACGTGCATGGTATGTGCATAAAACGACGGTCTTCGTTAGATTCCTACTGTACTGAAGTATCATGGAACTTAATGTTGAAGGGCCTTACAAAATTCATATTGAATAGGCTGACGCAATTTGTCGAATGACACCAATTCAATTGAATCAACTCGTGTCCTGCGTTTACTTCATTCAATACGCACTACTAAAACATGATATTATCGTTGGGAGACACATTGCCAAAGATGTTCACCGTGCGTCTTACTCCGTATGTACACGCTACGCCATGGATTTGAATATCGGGCTAGCTTGCGTATTCACATCGATAGTTGGGTGGCGTCAAAAACTCCGTAACTGAGGAAGCGAATAATGTTAAGGCTGCATATCTGTGTCCGTACAGCAGGACGCGTCGACAGTAGGCATTCACTAACCGAACCGCCAGGTCGTCTGCCGCAACCGCTTCCGCCGCATGTCCCGCAGGATGCTTCGCAGCAGATGTCGCCATTCTGTACTCCAGGAAGGCCGTTCTCGCACATGGCTTCAGCACAACAGGAGGACACATCACAGCAAGAATGGATTCGTCAAACTCAAAGTAACGTTTGACACACCTCTTTACAGAGCAAGTGCAGAGCATTCATTCACGCGCACTGCCACAGTCGAAAGAGCAGAGCCCTGCGCAAATTACGCAGCCGAAATACTACAATCAGTAGGGATGCAAGCTGCATACATATATATATATCGGGGTAGCAACGGCTCTAGCCAGAGTTCTGCAAGACGCACAGTCGTTCTCGATGACGCACGGCGCGGCCCCGGTGTCGCTACACATCATGTCATTGTCCTTGATTCGGCTGGTGCAGCAGTTGTCCTGTTAACGCGGAAAGGGGGCGAGGCATGGTTTTTCTTAGACCGGCCGATGTTGGGGGCTGGCCATGCACGTCTCCCTACCATGCGCTAAACCTATAGTCGATCTGCTGATGCATGCAACTTCCCCCCCTAGAGTCGTGCTACGGTAACGTGCCCATTCAAGAGCCCATACCTAAATTTAGTGATAAAGATAATCAATGGAGGAGAGGCTAAGAAACATTTTGCATCATAAAATACATTTTACATATTATGTGTATACTATACAACGCCTCTTGTTCGGCCTACTTTTATTGCGGTTGGCATTGTACCTCGGGTTCATTGTAGCCTAAAGGTATCGTCAGAGTCGATTGTTGCGTGAGGTATCGAACTCTTTGAACGAGGAGGCGCTTCCTAAGTTGGGCTACGTAAATCCCTACAGAAGCATGCGTTGATAACAGACACCAACTAACCGGACCACCAGGTGCTCCAGCGCAACCGCCTCCCCCGCACTGGCCACAGGCCCCATCGCAGCAGACGTCGCCATTCTGGATCCCCGGAAGGCCGTTACTGCACGTCTCTTCAGAGCACAAGAGGAGGATTCATGGCAGCGAGCGTGTGTTCGTCAAACTACACGTCACATTTGAGGCACCACTTGTTAGTGCCAACGAGGTATTCAGATGCAGTCCTACAATCAGCAGGAAATATATATATGCGTGCACAACGAACTGCCAACGAAGCACAAGCAATGGCCAATAAAGTTTGCAAAATTCAAGTACGAGGCTATGACTCGTCTTGCTAGAGCTCCGCCAGACGTACCTATTTCGATGATGCACGGCGCCTCCATGGTCTCGCTGCACAGCATGCCACCCCTCGTAATGGTGCCTACGCAGCAACTTTCCTGGGAACAAAAGGCGGGACGAGGCACGCGGTTGTCAGACCGTTCGATGTTGAGAAATGAGCAATACACGTCTTGCTGCCATACGCTGGCCCATCTATATATGGGGCCCCTTCGGTTAAAACTACAAAGAGTACTTGAGTGTTGAAAACATATAATTTTCGTCGTTTTTACTGCAGCAATACTATTTCTGGCAAACTAACACAATATCAGTACCCCATACGGAACACGGCATAGCAACAGTTTTCATGCTAAGACCTCCGACCGACCAACATATACGTTGTTCGTTGTAGTCTCTAGGAGATGTTGGGGCTCTTGGGTCTGCAAGGGAGCGTAGACATTGCTGTGTTTGCATCACGAAATAAAAGTATTCCGCAGCAAGACTTTTGACCGTTTCGGAGATCCTGCTGGGTATCTACAGCAAGCTCTGCCGTAGCCATGTAGGACGCTACGGACGGTCGAACTAGAAGTCCAGGTAGTTCCTCCTACCCGTGGTCGGCGTTCTCGTCGAACATCTCAGTTAAAACAGTATCAGCAACCGGAGAAACGGCCATCTTGCAAACTCGTCGTTGGGTACCATGGGTATGGCGAGTCGTCTTTTAAGTTAAAGGTTATTTTTGTGATGCAAAGGGCGTCTGATCGATACGTCTCCTTAGACGAAAATGTTGACCATGACCTACGCTTTGTAAAACTACCATCGGTCGTTTTCCATAGAAATATCGTTTGCCGTAGGGAGTCATGAAAATGTTTGCCTTAAACCAGAGATAATATGGCAACTGAAAAACCATCAACGAAACTGTTTTATATTTGCTCGAATATCGTTTGCCCGAAGGGGCCCCTTAAAGGTTTGACATGAACGTCCCCGAGGCGTGCAGCAGTAGGGTGTGCAAGATAGAGTCCAAAACAAATTATATCGTCCGGCTTATCAATGGATGACAACCCATTATTCTTAACGTCGATTAATGGGTGATGTGTAAAGTTCCTCAGGGGAACCTCCTATGATATATTCATCTCTTCAGTAGCAAAAGTTGAAAACAGACACCAACTAACCGCTCCGCCGTCCAGCCCACCGCAACCGGTTCCTCCGCATGTCCCGCAGCTCTCGGCGCAGCAGATGTCTTCGCTCTGGAATCCAACCAAGCCGTTATCGCATGGGTTGCCGTCTTGGCCTTCAGCACAACGTGAGGATGTATCGCAGCGAGAATGGGTACGGCCGACAACATTAACCGTTAACTCCAGCTCGCTTGAACTTCCGAGTAAGCTACAAAGCCCACACATGGTGCACATCGTATTTAAAAAGTATCGACAATATTTGCTATGCATGCTATGGTAGGGATACATAGAAAGTTCCTAGGGGAACCTCGCTTTAGGAGAGCCGTACCTCGCCATGGCACAGTTCGAGAGGAAACACGAACGTTTAACCCGATGAGGGTCGATGAGTGTTCCCATGGCTTGCAGTGGTATTGGTTGTATATAGTAAACGAAGGGCATAGCAAAGCACAGATGGTATTGCAATACCATTGAGGATTTCCTCAGTTGACTCGCCCCGTCAGACCACACAAGATTCGCGAACGCCTGCCGTCTTGTTTGTGTCGTAGCGAGCGTGTTGCTGGTTGTTTAGACGGTGGACTGTGTGTTGAGGTTTCACTATCCTCAAAGGTGTAGTACTGTACTGTCACATACGCACCACGTACACTCTAGGTACACCTTGCGCCAGTCGCAACTTATATCGCTGCCGCCACGTTGACATACCAAACAACACAGCCCAAAGTACAGCATATGTGTTAGTAAACTACTGTATTTCTACGAGTACTGTACGCAGATTGAAAAACACGTCATTGTCGGCAAGTTCATACGTTTTCTTTATCGTCTGCAGCAGCGTCCTGTCGTAATAGACAGCAAGATAGTTCTGTGTCGGCAGTTATACTTATTACGTGTGCACCCCTTTGGAGCGCTGTCGCTTTTATTTTTTATGTAACATGTTGGTACTTGACATATTATACTGTCCTAGCTGTAGCTACACTCTAAATATTTGGAGCATTGACGGGAATGCGCGGATAAGCGGCGGGCATCCGACCCCCACGGGGAAGCCCTTCCCGTATGCTTTGAATCATAGTAATATCTTCATTCGCAGCAATATTTTAGCCTTGCGAAGGACTTGGATCTATGAACATAAACTCTTGGCGAGCCATACATAGAATATTATGTTGTAACGTCACCAGGAAAATGTCCATCGACACTCAGGTTTCTAACGAGATGTGCAGCGACTTGCCAACCCCGCCCGCCTTGAGTGTCACACGCAGTTATATCCGTTAAAACCCATCACAAACAGGGAGTGCTCACCGCTCGAAATATGCACGGACGCCAGCGTCACCAGCCCGAGAAGCACGTACCCGAATCGCATGGTTTTGTCTCAATACCTAGTAGGCACCCACAGAGTTTCTTGATCGAGAGAGAAAGGACCTGCGCCACAAGAGAGAGAAAGGAGGTGTTGGGCAGATTTGTCAAAATGGGTGTTGGGCAGGTAACTCATTTGGTGATACTCTCTCTTGGAACACGGTGCAACAAAATATTATCCATCAGCTGCGAAAGGTCATGCTTCGTACTCGCAGCCGGCCCAACCCGATTATGTTTCCAAGCGAGGTCGTCGGCCTCGCTGAAGCATGTGGATGGGGAACACCAAAACCAAATACAAGACGGTAGAAAACTGTAAGGGCGTGTGTCGTAAGGGAGCTTGCCGAGCGTGTTCTCCTTGTACAGATGTTACGAGTAGATCAATGCACAAGATAAATCATGACCCATATCGAGGACCGGCAACATGTTCCGGTAGGTGTCTGAAAGCTCGGAATTACAGGGCATGGCGCCCAGTCAGCAGGGAGTTTTAGCCCGAACCACGCCAGTTAGGCTAGTAGTGTGTTGCTGTCGTCAATCGCTCCGCGCCTACATTTGTCTGCCGAATCTTCATCTTGGACAGATATGAGCTTTGTGGTCACCAAACCACACCACAGAGATACTACATTGCAATGCAGTCAGTAGAGTAGACAATTCAACGACATGCACGACAGGTATGGCATGAACATAATCTAGATGCGTTGAATGACAAAAACACGCGACATCGAACATAAACATTATAGAACAGGAAAAGGTACGTAGGGCAAAAAAGCAAAAAAAAAGTGTCGTGCCCCGCCCGAGGAAATGTGACACCATACTAAACGAATAGAAGAAACACACTACAACACGAAGAGAGTTAGACCAATAACGAGTGGAAAAGACAGGCAACAAAACCATAACACGCTCCAGGTACGAGTTGAAGAAAGTTTGTGGTACGGTAGAACAGGCAAAAACTAAAACACGAAGAGAGTACGACTAAAACGAAAGCAAACGACAGGCAACACAACCACAACAAGTTCCAGGCAGCCAATGAAAGTTTGTGGTACGATAGCACAGGAAGATTCTGCCTATATATACGTAAGTACCTTGCCCGGGCCGCCGTCTCTCTCCTGGTTTCGCCCACCGTTGTTACCTAACGAGTTATTTATCATAAAAGTACTCGTATATAGCATACTATTGGTACTGTGGATACGGGGTAATCTACGTACACCTATATGGTATTTGATATTTATATCTATCTGTGATGCATTTTACATGGTATACTTTCAACCGATACGTACGTATGACACGCGAGAAGGGAAAAAAATGGAAATACTGCTGGTCACGGCCAGAAATATGCCAACCATACCACAAATCATTGCGTTAGGGGTAGATCGGGCGTTAGGGGGATACACAACGGTTCTCGTATATGCTGTTGGTGCCACGGTTGAAAAGACAAATAACGCACGTACAATAGGTCACCCTTAATATATGTTGCTCGTTGTATTTCATCCATTTCTGGAGCCTATCTTGCGACCACGCACTATCTTTGTCGCGATGAAATAATGTGAGAATAAATATATGTGTAGTGTGTTCTTCACATTTAACCGTCCGTTCTAGTTTTGTGACCACAGAACTGGTACCTTTTTAGGATGAAGAATCGGCACGGACACTGGGTGTGCTGGATGTCGACGGGTAGAAAGGAAGGTTTAATGTGAAGAACACACACACACACACACACATCCAGCCCCTTTATTAGCTTGGTAAATGTATATGATCTTTCGACGTTGCGCGTCTCATACGTCGTATGTAGCACACAAAGATGGTTGAAGGACGGTTGGTTGTGTGTTGTGAAGACTACAAATTGACGCCCGTATACCGCTATTATTTTATTTCTGAAGAAGCACGGTGCGACTGGTTACTGAACGACTCTACGTATCGATTCGCAAGCATCATACGCAACGACAAAATTATTCATGATACTGGCCAGGACCGGAGAAGTCACAATGTGTGTGGTCAGATGTGGTATTGTGGTGCACATATATCTTCGGAATCGCGCGAACGCATCACAGCAGTAGTGGTGTTGAAGCAGCTTGGTGATAATTAAAGCTGTGAAATCTGTTACTTTTGTCGAAACTCGTCTTTGCAATGCTAATTATCATACGTACTGGAGGTGTAATACACTGAGCACAAGTAGCATGTGATCTACCACGGGCATGTATGTATGTGGTGGCATACACGTTGCACCGTATAAACTATGCGATCCTCGTCAACATGTATATATGTGTTATATACGTAAGTATCTGCCCCTTTTGTTTAAGAAATTCCAGTTTTGATGTGCAATATACTCGTTCAGGATCGGAAAGAAGCACACGCAGTGCGGGTAGCATTAATAGTAGTAGGGGTGCCATCTTCGGTTGTTTTTGTGTTTTTTTGTGCTCAACGAAAAACACAAGATAAATATACGACCAACGAATTTTCCTGGATTGACCTGAGTCGTCCGAACATGGCATAGACAAAAAGTGGTTCAAATGAAACGTTCCGAATCCCCTGATAACAAAACCCTGACGCATTTCTGAAGAATAGAATACACACATGTACCGCGTGATAATTGGCCGTGAATTTGTATTTGTGGTTATTCGCAAATAAATGGCATATAAACTCAGCCGGACTCACGCCTACAACGAGAAGAGTATACATGAACAATGGAGCGCGTGACCCATAGTGGGAGAATATTGACCTGTAGTACATATAATATATATACGTAAACGATAAGCATACCAACACAATACAACGACGCCCACCTCAAAAGCGCACGCCTATTCCCGGCCCTATTATGAGTACTGAGGGCCGCGGTATCTTTATCCAAGGACCTTTTGACATTGATTTCCAAAAGTGCCGGATGTTTTTTCGCGTTTT
Source organism: Saccharina japonica (assembly GCA_008828725.1). NCBI lineage: Eukaryota > Phaeophyceae > Laminariales > Laminariaceae > Saccharina > Saccharina japonica. The sequence goes on from MEHQ01000176.1 coordinate 122,111, forward strand.
GTCTTTTACTTCCAGAGTTTCCGCATGCATTTTCCAAATACCAATACATAGTACATATTATGTTCGTGCGTTCTTCACACGTTAAACCGCGTTATTTTCCGTTCACACCAAGAATACCCGGTGTCCATGCCGTTTCTTCATCCAAGAGAACTACATGCGTGTTGTACATACGTGGCCACAAATTCACGACACAGAGATACCATGGCAAGCAAACGAGAGAAGGCAATGCATACGAAGTATATACAATATATTATAATAGAAACAGGACAGTAGTATACGAATGGGAGAAGGAGTGCATTTTGGGCAGAGGTCCCTCTTTCCATTTATCCTTTAGTTTTTATTTTGGAGGGCATATGAGTGATCAACGTTAAAGCTCACCATGCTACACACTGTCGGACGGTAAGGATCCCACAGTTAACACATATGCGAATGCTACTTCCTGAAGCTCGAAGCATTCCACATGTTTTGCTCCATTCAAACCCACAATTTGGGACAAAAGCTGGAAACTACCGAACACAAGAGCCTCTCCGAACACAACGGCCCTGACTCTGCCCACTGCTGTGCCCAGAAAATAGAGGAAGCGCACAAAATACATTTCGACAACACGAGCATCGCACACCACAAACCAAAACAGACGTCATAGCAGCAGCCGCCGTGGGTTCCGAATGCAACTAATAATTATGTTGCTCTATCTCCAAACATTTTTACAGGATCGGGATGGTATACATACCACCAGGGAGGGACTTTTAAAGAGAGGGGATATAAAGGCAAAAGGGCCACAAAAAAACAATACGAAATGTGTGATCAACGTTGATGCTCATGCTTCACATTGTCGGAATATACCTACTGTCAAACAAATCGGACGAACACGAAGCGGAGGAAACAAACAGTACTTAGTTGCTGCACGCAAAAAACACCCCTAGTCTGATGCCTGCATGCCTCATGACCACATAAATGCAGTTTAACCCTAATCCACGTTATAAATATTTGCTGTGAACACCACAACAACCACGGGAGACAAATCCCATCAAATAACGCCCCTCTTTGTCCGGGCGTCTGGGGACATAACGTGAACATACCACCACGTTCGCTTCAGTTAGACAGCGGATGAACTGACGCCTCATGACAACAAAGTAAAGGACTCTTTAAATAGATAAAATTTGAATTGCAGGGAACGCCAGTAGTCAGGACGGTGTGCAAATTTAGGTAAGCTCCCGAAAAGGAGGAAAGGGAAGCCTAGGACAGGAGATGAACAGGCGGAAGGGACACCAAGGTCAGATCGACCCGCACCGAGAGGAATGACCCCACCCTTCAGACTGCGTCGACAGATGTGGTGACAGTGGTAACGCCTTCTCCGCACTCCTCCCAATGTGAGACGAAACACACCACACACACGAAAGGGCGACTTCATTGCGTTCACAATTTTTCATAGTTTCCCCCCCTTTAATTTATTTTGTTATGTTTTTCTCAGGGTTCCTTTGGATTCATTTGACCTATTTTATGTGTGAGGTCGTATACGATGTATTCCTCCTCTGCAGAGTGTTTCGGAGCCTATCCTGTAGCCGCTGACTACTAGCAGAGTTTTGGCGATAATGTTGTAATTGAACAACATCAACAACATAGTTTGCAAAAACCACTGCTGTCGGGGTCTACATATTATATCATATGTACGAGCACAACAACATGCAAGCTATGGGCGTGTACGCTGGACCCTTGCTTATAGTACCGCAACCTTAACGAAGTATGTGCGATAGACGTTGTACGAAGTAGATATATTTATTGTTAACCCGATATATTGGGTTTAGCTCTGATAGTAAATAAAACAATCCACCGTGTTTTGCTCGAAGCCTAGCACAACCCCCCCCCCCCCCCCCCCCCCCCCAGCCGATAATCAGAAATGCGGCAACACAAACTATTCCACTCGCATAGACTATAACATTCACGAACTCCAAGCTTCTGTGATTTTATACCTGCAGCCTTACCTCTTCGCTGGTTGTGCCTTTGCCGATGATGCCTGCTTTCTGACTGTGTGATTTCTGCCCCAGTTCTTGTTTTGTCACGATCGCGAATAAACTCGTGCTCGTCTTCGTGTGTACTGGTGAAAGGGTATTTGCTGCTGTGTGTGCCGGTGCGCTGCTCTGGAGTGCAGCTGCTTGTTGCTGTGTAAAAACAAAAGCTGACAAGTTTCACACGCGATCGTTCAATGGGTTGAGTCAAGCTTGAAAAACGAACGGTTTGCTTGTTGTCTGTACAAGTGAGGAACCTGGTCGTCAGTCGTCGTCAGTCGTCGTGGCAGTCGTCAGTACTCCTCCTGTAGATTCGTTGCTATGGTACCCGTTTTACCCCGGACATGAAGCTAACCCGCTCCTCTGCAAGGAGTGTACAAAAAAAACAAAAACACACTCTGGCTCCATTTATAAGGCAGTATCCCCAGGGTCTCAGGTTTCATGCCATCACCTGTAAACCCGAGTTCGTTTATTCGACCAACGGCATAGCGCCACATTTTTGTGTTTTTTATCTTTCGTTTTTTTATACGTTTTTGATTTTTTTTCTACGCGTCCAACGGATCAAAGTGGAACAAATATTCTCCCGCTCGGTATAACCCTCGTGGTATATTAAAGATGTGGTCGCCAGATAAATGATCCCGGATTGGGGGAGGCCAGGAGGCCACAAAAATACACATAAAAACAACGATAAAACAAATAACATTACTGCCTTCCAAAAGGGGGTTGAGCAGTATGCCACGTTCCCTTACTGAGAAAATTTGGAAAGCATTCGTGTACGTGTGTGTGTGTGTTCTTCACATTAAGTACTGTTTGAATGAGATGATTCAGCCGGGAGTCCGCTGATGGAAGATAGTGGAATTTAGCGCAGTCGTCAGTGACTCCTTAATTAAAACCCAGGCGAGTTCGGATCACGCCTGGACCAAGGGCGTCCGAAAAGTATATTTTCGACACCTAACTATCTAAAATGGTCAGAACGGAAAATCAATCAGAGCACTGTGATTGTAGTTTGTACCCCGATTGTTGCAATTATGTTGTGGTGTTGCTGTGGATTGACGGCACCTGTGACGGCACTCTTGCACCCCTTGCCCTTGACAGCCGTCAAGGTACTCTCCACGCTAATATTAGTATACCAAGTCTACGGTGGTCTTGACGGGGCACAATTAAACTTTGACCAGCAAACCACTTCTTTCTTTGACTGTTTAAGGATTTTACGTCCGTACGAAGCTCATTTCCTGTGGTCGAGTTGTTGTTCTTTCGTGTGTGGTATGGGACAGGCGGCGCTTTATATATACGGGTTTTAAGTGCTAGTGAAGGCCTTATTTTGGTGAGAGTGCAAAAAATTGATATGAAGTATTGAACTTATCGGAACTGGGCCTATCGGTAGGGTAATTGTTTTTATTACGACGCATTTTCATTGGTCAATACACTACAATACTAGTATGCGCTTTATCGAGCGAGATTAAAAAGGAAATTTGATTACGACGATGCTCATTGGCCAAACGGCCAAAATCACCCCGAAATTCGGCCCGCGCTCACGGGACTGTCATGTTTCTGTACATACGAGCGCCGCCCTAGTGCCAACATCATCACTATCAGCACCAGCAGCACAGCACCGCCACCACAGCAGCCGAGAGATCACCAGCAGCAGCTGCAGATCAGACAGTCAGAGCTCTCCGTGTCAGGCGCAAGACGCTGAGGCGGGGGAGTGTTTGTGGTATTGGGTAGCTTGGTACAACAGGTTTTCTGGTGCTGAGGGTTTCATATAGAGTGGGGTTTCGTATTATGTGTTGCTGCCCCGTACCGGGGCAGTCGATGATGATAACGATACGACCCAGGCCTTGATGATGAGATACTGCCCGTATGGCTGTGAAGGTGGAGCGTGACGGAACGGTACGGCTCACTCGTGTGTGGTGTTTTTCGTGGGCCTTTGACGACAGGTAGTGGACTACTTGTGTGGGTATATTTGGTATTTGGTGGTACGAGTACACTATGTACTACTCTTCCTCCACTATTCATTGGTATAGGCACGCGTGCTATTAAGTGACGCGTTCTACCGAGGCATATACAAACACCACAATCGGATTGCGTCGGGCCCAGCGGTTGCAGGAGAGCTATACTGTGTTAGAGGGGGCGTAGTACGGGGCGGACTGGCCATGGAGATGGTTTTCGAGGGTTTTTGGGCGGCAGGATGGACAGCAGCTGCAGCAGCAGCAGCAGCAGCAGTATGCCTTTGGTGGACAGCAGCACCAGCGGCAGTACGGTGGCGCCGCGCAGCAGCAGCAACAGCAGCAGCGGCGGCGCCAGTACCAGCCGAACCCGGGGGGCACTGGTTGTGCACGTATCACCGGACATGGGTGGTACCAGCCGGAGTCCCCTCCACCCCCAGGAGCGTCAATGGGCGGATTTTACACGTGTGGGGGTTGTGGGGCTCGAGGGCATGAGGCCGCGTTTTGCTTTGCACCCAACAGCGTGCGCGATGGGTTTCTAGCTGACGGTCACAGGGCCAGGCAGTGCACTGCCCAGCCTACTATCGTCTACGCGTCGAACCACTGGTACATGTCGCAGGCTGGAACGGCGGCGCTCCAGGAGCCGTAGGTGGAGCCGGTAGTGCCTGCGTCGGTGACGAGGAGGGGTAGTGTTATGTCTGGGGGGAGCGAGCTACTTCGTCAGCAGCAGCAGCAGCAGAGCGAAAGCACGGTGGCGTCGCGCAGCAGCAGCAGCAGCGGCAGTTGAGAGTCGGGCGACAGCAGCAGCAGCAGCAGCAGATACAAGGCGTGAGGTTGGAACTGGATGTCATCAGCAAGCGGGATAACCGTCGAGCAGCTGCGCGCGAGGAGCTGTGGAATATGTGTCATAGACGTCAACCGCGTACCATCCTGCAGAAGAAAGCCTGGTGGGAAAGGTTGCAGTCTGCCAAGCGACGAGCTGGAGGAGTTGATGTTTCGTACCGGAGCTTCGACGAGGTGGGTGTTGCCAAGGGATAATAGCTCCTTTATGCTGAGGCTGCGGTGGTGGAACTTGGTGTTGCTGAGGCCGAGGTGGAGGAGCTCGGTGATGCTCGTGCGCCGCTAGCTGCGTCTGTACAACAGCAGCACGAGGCTTAGGTCGTGGAGCTCCGTTTTGCTGAGCCTGAGGTGGAGGATCTCGCAAGAGTCGGCCGGTTAGGGGGGGGGCTGTCGGTGACCCAGCGCAGCAAACGCAAGCGCCGCGGGGCTTCGTGGTGTGGTACCAGCCGTCGACGCCATCGACTGGTGTACCGCCAGAGTCTTCGCCCACGCCCCTGCCTGCTGCGTCGTCCGTACCGCAGCAGCAGGACGTGGAGGATCTCGGTGGTGCTGGTGAAACGCCCCCGCCTCCTTCATCGTCGGTGAAGCCGCAGCAGGTGCGGGGTGTTGATGCAGCAGCAGGCATGGGACGGGGACGGTGTAGGCGCACCGCTTGTGGGTTTTGGCTACAGTGGTTCGTACCCCCTCGTCCCAGGGAAACTAGGGTAACGGGATTGACCCGGCGCGGTTGGGAGGGGGGGGGCGATGATGGACGAGGGGTGGAGCTCGTGGGAGAGGGGACCACCACTGGCAGCAGCAGCATCAGCTCGCGCCCCCATTTTATCCAGGGAAGCAGGCAGGTTATGTTCCCAGTGTGGCCACCTTTCTTGTTGGTGGATTCAGTGAATTTGATTTGTTAGGTCGTCTGTTTTGTTTAAGTGATTTTTTGTGTCTTGGCTGGCATCTAGCAAGAGGCTGCCGTAGTTATGTCTGTGGTCGAGTGGCAACTGGGTCGGAGAGCGGACGTTCCCGTTTGATCCGGGAAGATGCCGTCGTCAGCAATCGGCTTGTATATGCGAGGGAGGACCGTAGTTGTCTGATTGTACCCTGGTATGATGGATCACAACTATATTGCGTGTCTTGCTCTTGGAATCACGGGGGGGGGTTGTGATGCCATGATTCTGCAGACAACGCGCACTGCTGTGTGGAACCAATTTGTGATGGACTGATTTTACAGCAAGCAGCAAAACATGATAGTTTGTGACGGCTTCATTCTACAGCAGCAGTGAATTATGTGTTAGACTGCTGTGTCGTATTATACTTTCGGATGGAAGGATGTGTTGGAGAATTACTGCTGATTTTGGCTTGGTTCTGCAGTGCCTGATATTAGTGTGTTGGGAAATTGCTGAGTATGGCTTGATTTTAAAGCGCAGTATATACAACGTGGGGAAATTATTGCTGATTTTTCTCTAATGCATGATCAATGTGTTGAAGAACTACTAATGATTTAAGCTTGATTCTACAGCAGTACCTGTTACATGATGTTGATGTGCGAAAAGAAGTGCTGGTTTCCTCACCAAGCCTTTACACGCGGAAGGGTTCCATTTTTCATCGCAGATTTGTGATGAATTTGTGGTTATGGAGAAAAGACCCCCAATTATAAATCGGTACTGACGTTATTTTTGCCACTATTGTTGTACTGGGATGAATCACGAGGTGGGGTTTGATGGCATGATGCTACTCACAGACATAGTGCATAATGATGTGATTCGTTATCTAACGATTTGACTTTGTTCCTCGCGCTGAAATTAACCACCCGATGCACTCTTTGCTCAACGAGTCAGACGGCACCCTCACGCTGCGGACTTATGCGATGTAGTCCATGCCGCGGTGACGTTGAGCCGCGGCAGAGACAAGCGTTGAGTCCGTGGGGTAGAGAGCAGGAGACGGGGGTTGAGCGCGTGGGGTTGGGGTCGTGTAGTAGCAATGATCTACAGTCAGCAGATTAAATGTTTTTGGATCGTTTGTTACAGTAGCAATTGACGAGACGAAATATTTATGACACTTGGATTGTAATATGCTTGCATTGGATATACGAGTAGAGATATAGCACTGGTAACGGCTCTGCTATTTGAATCGAAAATGCGTACGACATCGGCAAGTACGATGTGCAGACATGAAATAAAGCAGCATACAGCTGATAATCCACGTACCGGTGTGTGCAGTCCATTATATAACCTGGGGTGTGGAAGAGCGTGTGCACTGCCGTCAATGAGAAAGTACTGAATTAAACGCTGGACGAGACAGTCCTGTAATGAGCGCATGCATGAATCGACAACGAGCCATGTCTGTTCGTTGATGACGGGCCTTATAGTTCTAGACTGTCCCATTTCTGGTTGTGGGGACTGAGTTTGGGGTTGATTTTAAGATTGTGGTTGATTGCAACTGATATCGCAGCATTTACTATGCAACCGATGCGAGAATGTTTGCGTCTACCGAGTAGGGGGGGGATAGTAGCTGCTAATCGGGAACACGACGAATACTTTCCATCGGCAGATCAGGAGTCAGTTGGGGTTATTCAAACGGGGATGCGAAGCAAGCAAGGCTACTTGACCGGAGCCGGTGGACGCATAATGCGCCCTGGTCTGTGTGCGGTTTGAACTAGGACACAGATTCTGCTCACGTCAACGAGGTGAATCAAACACACGGAGTACGGTCTGCAGAGCAGCATGCCGACCCTATCAAACCTGTGCACGCTGAAGGTTCGCTTGGGACCGTGGACTCCGTGGGAACTTGTTGTGATACTGCACGGTCTTTTTTTGTTTTTCCGGGGGGTTGGGCATGTTTGAGGATACTACAGATAGAGTTGGGATCATGGATGTCATTGGCAATTACTGAAGAAATTAACGCGCGACTCAGGATTCTCAAGGAGAATGGAGAAATCTGGGAGGTACCCATACGCGAGAGGTTAATACAGGCATAAGTATCCGATGATCTGAGAATCGTGCCGTACACCATGGCTATTGGTTATTTGCGCCACACGTACAGGGGAAACCAAGTAGTGATACATATAGTACTTCTTGAATTCAGATGCAGATATTTTGCTTCTTGAAGCTTCCGAGAGTGTCACAGGAGGGGCGCTATAGATCGAGTTAATGTATATCAGAGACGTCGTGTTGTTGTGCCGCTGACAGAGTATAAGACAGAGGCCGATTACGGGCGGTAACGGTATATGCGAAGACGGTGATGATTGTTGAAGTTTTACCAAGCATACCGTCGTTGTGGGTTTTCACCTTCCCGTAGTTAGTCTCGGCATAGTAGAGATATATACCAGAATCGAGATTGAGAGAGATTTGTGATGGCGGATATGCCCTTTTGACGTTGGCAATAGTGTGAGGATGGAAATTGGTTGCCGTTTATAATTGGCTAATATCTATATAGAATTTGGGACTTGCCGTTTTACCTGGNGCCACGGCTCCCGCAAAGAACAGCCGTCRTTTACGGATCGTCGTTTCGATGCTCTCGCATCGTGTCTGCTTGAGAGCCTTTGCGTACGAGAGGGTGCTATAGTCGCCACGCTGCCGACGCTGGAAGCGAATGACACGCAGGAGGATTTAGTGGTGTACCGATCGGAGCCTGGCGAAGTGTTGTGCACTGAGGGTCCACGTCACACATCCGTACAGCAGGGTCTCAATGACCTCGGCCTTCAACATGCGGACTTTCAGACTAAGTGGAGCCGTCTTCATGTCGTACAACTCTGGTCCGAACCGTKTGAAGCACGCCCACATGMGACGGATCCGTCGTTCGATTTCGAGTGAGAGGTCAGCGTCTTCGTGGATAATGCCGCCGCCGAGGTACAAGAACTTGCTCGTCTGTCTATACCTCTGACCAGCTGCTTCGATAACGCGCGGCGGGGGAGGGGGTGTCTGGTCCCGTGTTCGTGGGATCATCTTTTCCGTTTTCTTCTCTGAAACCGTGAGGCCTGCTGCTTCGAAGACAGTCACGATGACTGTCATCATTTTAGCGAGACCCTCCGCAGACTTTAAGACAATTCCTGCATCATCGGCGTACAGCATACCCCATACGGACCTTCGCACGCATGCCTATGGTACCTCTTTTCCAACCACTACAGTACATCCTCCTTGGGGTGAAACAAATCCGTCATTACGTTGAACGGCAGTGGCGACAGCACGCAGCCTTGTCGTAGCCACTGCGTGACTTTAAACCAATCCGAGTGCTCACCATCATCTGTGCGTACGTAAGCGCGCATGCCGTCGTGGAACTGGCGGATGATTGTAAGCATCTTGGTTGGTATGCCAACGCGCGTAAGAACGTGCCACAGCAGCTCTCGGTCGACAGAGTCGTATCCTTTCTGCAGATCGATGAAGCACATGTACAAAGGGATTTTTCTGTCTCGTCCGAGTTCTTGTAATCGTCGTACTACGAACAGCATGTCGACTGTTGATCGTGTAGGACGAAAACCGCACTGTTCCTCAGGGAAGATGCCTCGGTCCTCGCAGTAGTTGCTGATACGGGATGCGACGATTTTCAGCAACACTTTTCTTGCATAAGCAACAACCGAAATCCCTCTGTAGTTGTTGCAATCAGTCCAGTCCTTCTTTTTGTGAAGTACCTTGATGCTCGCGTCTTTCCACTGCTGGGGAACTTCACCCGTTATCCAAACATTGACAAGAATGTGGTGGAAGCATTGGATGAAATCGGGGTGATCGATTTTCAGTAGCTTGGCGGGCAGGTCGTCTGGTCCTACCGCTTTCCAATTCGGCATTGTCTTAACGGCTGCCATCATCTCGTCCACGGATGGCTCATCGCCAAGTGATTGTTCAAGCGGTCGTGGTGGCAATGGATCGATGATAGTGGGATCAAGTTTCAGTGATTTGGTGTTCAASAGTTTGTGGAAGGCTCTCATCCACCGTTCACGCATTTAGCACTTTATCCCGTAGCAGCGTGCCATCCTCGTCCCTTATGAACWTGCTCGCTTCGCGCTTTCTTGCCCTCCAACCCTACAGTACCCTTCAGGTGCTTGTAAAAGCCTCCTGGTCGATTATCAGCTAGGAGTCTCTCGGTTTCGGCTAGGTACTCTTCGAAATACGCATGTACCCCTAYCAGCGACCACCTCCCAAGATTCGCACACGCGGTCCTCAGAGTCTTCCACGCGGTACTATCTCGGGAGGTGGACGCGTAGTGTGTCGCGCCATCTTCCCTCGCGGACCATGCTTTTTGAAGGAAGCCGAGGCTTCGGCCGTCTCACACCACGACGCTTGCGTGGTTGGTGCGATGTGGGTGGTACCTCGGCTTCTACCGCATCGATGACGGTTGAGGTGAACAACTAGTAACCATACCAGTCAATGTTGTGTGGTTGGAAAGGTTGGTTGAAGAGTGGAAACGACTCTCGCAACTACTCGTCACGACATTTTCCGTCGGACATAAACACCTTGCGGTCAAACGGTCGGCATTTTGGTGTCTGCGTGCTCGTCGGTTCGAGCAAAATGTCCAGGAGAGACGAACCTTCATGTGTACGATGTTGTGGTCTGAATCAGCCTTAGCGGTGGCGGAGGCTGAGGGATAGACTTTAACATCGTGTACTCTAGCCGATGGACTTGCCGGGTTAGGATGTAATCAATGCGCTTACGGTCATTCGGGCCGGTGCCGTTGTGAGTATGCGATATTCCACCCTTGCGTGTGCTGAAAAAAGTGTTGGTCAGAGCTAGCTTGCAAGTGGTAGCGAACGACAGAAGAAGTCGTTTGACATTATCGTTGATCAAATCGCGCCCGTATTGTATGCTCCCAGAACTCTGTTTTCATTATTATCGCACCCTAGCCTCTGCCCAGTTCGTGCATTAGCATCCACCAGTACGAACAAACACTCTAGTTGGGATCTGTCCGAGTAGGTCCTCCAGTTTCTTCCAGAAAACACGTTTCAGCTCGACGTCTTTGGTACACTCTGTTGGGGCATACGCAACGACGAAATTAACTGCCTCGTATTTACCAGCCCACTCGAAACGCATCGACGTAAGCCGTTCGTCTAGAATATCGTGGTATACACAGACTGACGGCATATAGACTCCTTGACTGCCACCAACCCCATACAACCCCTGTCTGGTGCTGTTTCCTCCTGACCTGAACAAAAAACTTGATAGCCAGCAGCGCGGAATGTCGTCCTGCCGGTTCGTCGAGTTTCCTGCAGCCCAACGAAGTCACAGCCAAGCTGTTGCACCTTCGTCAGGATGCGCTCGTCGTGTCCATATCCGTTCCTCCCCTTTACAGCCAGGGGGCGCACGTTGTAGGTCGCYACCCCACAAGTGCCTCCTTCTGCCTCGTACGAGCCTCGCGTGCTGACTTTCTCGCCAGCCGACGTGAGGCCCGTCCCCTCCTTTTTTTCTTATTTTGCATATTTTTCCTCTCTATTGCTGAACTGGTTCTTCTCTCGGTCCTAGCCCGGTTCGCGCCTTGGTTTCCATTGACAGGGTGCAGCCGTCCCAGCCAACGCCGACACTCTCGTCCTTCCTGTCGCGTATGCGTACCCACGTGATGGCCAGCCTCTCCACTCCCCAGGCTGCACACATTGCGCTCTCTGCTGTGGTGATATTCCCGCGTTGCTCTCAGGGGGATGAACTCCTTAGCGTTGGGGTTGAAAATAAAAGGCATCACCACCACCCCGCGCGGTCTTTACGGCGACAGGTTCGCCAGCCAGACCGCGCAGGGTTCCCTCTCCACCAAGCCCGAGGCTCGCTTGAGTGTGCCGCTAGACCGATGCGGGTCCTGGCGGGGTTCCTCGGCCCACCCCAAGGCGGGGCAGGCCAGGAGGGGATGACAACCAATTTTTGTTGGTACTGTTTGAATGAGATGATTCAGCCGGGAGTCCGCTGATGGAAGATAGTGGAATTTAGCGCAGTCGTCAGTGACTCCTTAATTAAAACCCAGGCGAGTTCGGATCACGCCTGGACCAAGGGCGTCCGAAAAGTATATTTTCGACACCTAACTATCTAAAATGGTCAGAACGGAAAATCAATCAGAGCACTGTGATTGTAGTTTGTACCCCGATTGTTGCAATTATGTTGTGGTGTTGCTGTGGATTGACGGCACCTGTGACGGCACTCTTGCACCCCTTGCCCTTGACAGCCGTCAAGGTACTCTCCACGCTAATATTAGTATACCAAGTCTACGGTGGTCTTGACGGGGCACAATTAAACTTTGACCAGCAAACCACTTCTTTCTTTGACTGTTTAAGGATTTTACGTCCGTACGAAGCTCATTTCCTGTGGTCGAGTTGTTGTTCTTTCGTGTGTGGTATGGGACAGGCGGCGCTTTATATATACGGGTTTTAAGTGCTAGTGAAGGCCTTATTTTGGTGAGAAGTGCAAAAAATTGATATGAAGTATTGAACTTATCGGAACTGGGCCTATCGGTAGGGTAATTGTTTTTATTACGACGCATTTTCATTGGTCAATACACTACAATACTAGTATGCGCTTTATCGAGCGAGATTAAAAAGGAAATTTGATTACGACGATGCTCATTGGCCAAACGGCCAAAATCACCCCGAAATTCGGCCCGCGCTCACGGGACTGTCATGTTTCTGTACATACGAGCGCCGCCCTAGTGCCAACATCATCACTATCAGCACCAGCAGCACAGCACCGCCACCACAGCAGCCGAGAGATCACCAGCAGCAGCTGCAGATCAGACAGTCAGAGCTCTCCGTGTCAGGCGCAAGACGCTGAGGCGGGGGAGTGTTTGTGGTATTGGGTAGCTTGGTACAACAGGTTTTCTGGTGCTGAGGGTTTCATATAGAGTGGGGTTTCGTATTATGTGTTGCTGCCCCGTACCGGGGCAGTCGATGATGATAACGATACGACCCAGGCCTTGATGATGAGATACTGCCCGTATGGCTGTGAAGGTGGAGCGTGACGGCACGGTACGGCTCACTCGTGTGTGGTGTTTTTCGTGGGCCTTTGACGACAGGTAGTGGACTACTTGTGTGGGTATATTTGGTATTTGGTGGTACGAGTACACTATGTACTACTCTTCCTCCACTATTCATTGGTATAGGCACGCGTGCTATTAAGTGACGCGTTCTACCGAGGCATATACAAACACCACAATCGGATTGCGTCGGGCCCAGCGGTTGCAGGAGAGCTATACTGTGTTAGAGGGGGCGTAGTACGGGGCGGACTGGCCATGGAGATGGTTTTCGAGGGTTTTTGGGCGGCAGGATGGACAGCAGCTGCAGCAGCAGCAGCAGCAGCAGTATGCCTTTGGTGGACAGCAGCACCAGCGGCAGTACGGTGGCGCCGCGCAGCAGCAGCAACAGCAGCAGCGGCGGCGCCAGTACCAGCCGAACCCGGGGGGCACTGGTTGTGCACGTATCACCGGACATGGGTGGTACCAGCCGGAGTCCCCTCCACCCCCAGGAGCGTCAATGGGCGGATTTTACACGTGTGGGGGTTGTGGGGCTCGAGGGCATGAGGCCGCGTTTTGCTTTGCACCCAACAGCGTGCGCGATGGGTTTCTAGCTGACGGTCACAGGGCCAGGCAGTGCACTGCCCAGCCTACTATCGTCTACGCGTCGAACCACTGGTACATGTCGCAGGCTGGAACGGCGGCGCTCCAGGAGCCGTAGGTGGAGCCGGTAGTGCCTGCGTCGGTGACGAGGAGGGGTAGTGTTATGTCTGGGGGGAGCGAGCTACTTCGTCAGCAGCAGCAGCAGCAGAGCGAAAGCACGGTGGCGTCGCGCAGCAGCAGCAGCAGCGGCAGTTGAGAGTCGGGCGACAGCAGCAGCAGCAGCAGCAGATACAAGGCGTGAGGTTGGAACTGGATGTCATCAGCAAGCGGGATAACCGTCGAGCAGCTGCGCGCGAGGAGCTGTGGAATATGTGTCATAGACGTCAACCGCGTACCATCCTGCAGAAGAAAGCCTGGTGGGAAAGGTTGCAGTCTGCCAAGCGACGAGCTGGAGGAGTTGATGTTTCGTACCGGAGCTTCGACGAGGTGGGTGTTGCCAAGGGATAATAGCTCCTTTATGCTGAGGCTGCGGTGGTGGAACTTGGTGTTGCTGAGGCCGAGGTGGAGGAGCTCGGTGATGCTCGTGCGCCGCTAGCTGCGTCTGTACAACAGCAGCACGAGGCTTAGGTCGTGGAGCTCCGTTTTGCTGAGCCTGAGGTGGAGGATCTCGCAAGAGTCGGCCGGTTAGGGGGGGGGCTGTCGGTGACCCAGCGCAGCAAACGCAAGCGCCGCGGGGCTTCGTGGTGTGGTACCAGCCGTCGACGCCATCGACTGGTGTACCGCCAGAGTCTTCGCCCACGCCCCTGCCTGCTGCGTCGTCCGTACCGCAGCAGCAGGACGTGGAGGATCTCGGTGGTGCTGGTGAAACGCCCCCGCCTCCTTCATCGTCGGTGAAGCCGCAGCAGGTGCGGGGTGTTGATGCAGCAGCAGGCATGGGACGGGGACGGTGTAGGCGCACCGCTTGTGGGTTTTGGCTACAGTGGTTCGTACCCCCTCGTCCCAGGGAAACTAGGGTAACGGGATTGACCCGGCGCGGTTGGGAGGGGGGGGGCGATGATGGACGAGGGGTGGAGCTCGTGGGAGAGGGGACCACCACTGGCAGCAGCAGCATCAGCTCGCGCCCCCATTTTATCCAGGGAAGCAGGCAGGTTATGTTCCCAGTGTGGCCACCTTTCTTGTTGGTGGATTCAGTGAATTTGATTTGTTAGGTCGTCTGTTTTGTTTAAGTGATTTTTTGTGTCTTGGCTGGCATCTAGCAAGAGGCTGCCGTAGTTATGTCTGTGGTCGAGTGGCAACTGGGTCGGAGAGCGGACGTTCCCGTTTGATCCGGGAAGATGCCGTCGTCAGCAATCGGCTTGTATATGCGAGGGAGGACCGTAGTTGTCTGATTGTACCCTGGTATGATGGATCACAACTATATTGCGTGTCTTGCTCTTGGAATCACGGGGGGGGGTTGTGATGCCATGATTCTGCAGACAACGCGCACTGCTGTGTGGAACCAATTTGTGATGGACTGATTTTACAGCAAGCAGCAAAACATGATAGTTTGTGACGGCTTCATTCTACAGCAGCAGTGAATTATGTGTTAGACTGCTGTGTCGTATTATACTTTCGGATGGAAGGATGTGTTGGAGAATTACTGCTGATTTTGGCTTGGTTCTGCAGTGCCTGATATTAGTGTGTTGGGAAATTGCTGAGTATGGCTTGATTTTAAAGCGCAGTATATACAACGTGGGGAAATTATTGCTGATTTTTCTCTAATGCATGATCAATGTGTTGAAGAACTACTAATGATTTAAGCTTGATTCTACAGCAGTACCTGTTACATGATGTTGATGTGCGAAAAGAAGTGCTGGTTTCCTCACCAAGCCTTTACACGCGGAAGGGTTCCATTTTTCATCGCAGATTTGTGATGAATTTGTGGTTATGGAGAAAAGACCCCCAATTATAAATCGGTACTGACGTTATTTTTGCCACTATTGTTGTACTGGGATGAATCACGAGGTGGGGTTTGATGGCATGATGCTACTCACAGACATAGTGCATAATGATGTGATTCGTTATCTAACGATTTGACTTTGTTCCTCGCGCTGAAATTAACCACCCGATGCACTCTTTGCTCAACGAGTCAGACGGCACCCTCACGCTGCGGACTTATGCGATGTAGTCCATGCCGCGGTGACGTTGAGCCGCGGCAGAGACAAGCGTTGAGTCCGTGGGGTAGAGAGCAGGAGACGGGGGTTGAGCGCGTGGGGTTGGGGTCGTGTAGTAGCAATGATCTACAGTCAGCAGATTAAATGTTTTTGGATCGTTTGTTACAGTAGCAATTGACGAGACGAAATATTTATGACACTTGGATTGTAATATGCTTGCATTGGATATACGAGTAGAGATATATGCACCTGGTATACTGGCATCTGCTATTTGACATTCAAAATTGCGTACTACGATCTCTGAAGTACGATGTCAGAATGCTATTGAAATAACAGCAGCATCAGCTGTATAATGCCACGTACCGGTGTTGGCAGTCCATTTATCATGACCTGGGGTGTGGTTGAAAGACGATGTTTTGCCTGGTATATGAGAATAGTTGAATTATAACGCTGGATCGAGCAGTCTTGTACGTGAGCGCATGCATATATCGACAACGAGGCCATGTCTGTTTCGTTGTATACGGTGCTTATATGTTCTAGACTGCCGATGTTTCTGGTTGTGGGTTTGGACTTGAGTTTGGTTTTGATTTTATGATTGTGGGGGTTTTGATTGCACTGATATCGCAGCATTTTACTATCAACCATGCGATGAATGTTTTGTCGTCTACCGAGTAGGGGGGGGGATAGTAGCTGTAATCGGTAACACGACGAATACTTTCCATCGCAGATAGTTGAGTCCAGTTGGGGTTATATCATACGTGGGTGCGAATGCAAGCAAGGCTACTGACCGGAGTCTCTGGTGGAGCAGTGATGCGCCCTGGTGTCTGTGTGCGGTTTGAATCTAGGACACAGATGTCTGCTTCATGCGTCTAACGGGTAGTTTGAGATCAACACGTACGGTCTGCAGAGCAGCATGCCGACTTCCTCATCAAACCGTTGCACGCTGAGAGGTTTCGCTTTGACCGTGACTCCGTGGTGAACTTGTTGTGATTTACTTCACTGGTTCTTTTGTTTGTTTGTTTTTCCGGGGGGTTTGGGGCATTTGGTTTTGAGGGATACTACAGTAGTAGGAGTTTGGGTATTCATGGGATGTCATTGGCAATTACTTGAAGAATTAACGTGCGACTTCAGGAGTTCTCAAGGAAATGGAGAAATCGTTGGGAGGTACCCATACGTCGAGTATGGTTAATACGGCAGTAGAGTATGCCGATGATCTTGATGAATCGTGCCGTACACTATGGCTATTGGTTATTTGCGCACAACGTACAGGGGAACCAAGTACTGATACATATAGTACTTTTGAATTCAGATGCAGTATATTGTTGTCTTCTTGTATACTTCCGAGGGGAGTGTCTAGCAGGGGGGCTGCTATAATTCGAGTTGATATGTTATATGTCAGAGACGTTCTGTTGTTGTTGTGCCCTTACAGAGTATACAACAGGGAGGCCGATGTTATCGGGCGGTACGGTATTTATGCGAAGACGGTGTTATTGATTTTGTTTGAAGGTTTTACCAGCATACTCTCGTTTGTTGGGTTTTCACCTTCCCGTAGTTTATGTCTCGGCATAGGTTAGGAGATATATACCAGAATCGAGATTGAGAGAGATTTTGTATGGGGATTGCCCTTTTACGTTGGCAATTGGTGAGGATGGAAATTTGGGTTGCCGTTTTATATTGGCTATAATCTATTATAGAATTTGGGACTTGCCGTTTTACCTGGAAATTAGTGATAAGTTGTTCAGGACATATCGTATCACGCACCGAATAGGGAGGCTGTTTGTGGTATACGGTAGCTTGACACACCAGGTTTTCCGGTTTTGGGGGTTTCATACATTGCGGGGTTTTGTATTATGTTTCGACGCATTATTTGTTATGCCTTGTAGCTTGAGATTTGTTGTTGCCCCGTAAGGGGGCAGTCGACGATGATAAGGATACGACCAGGGCTTTCATGATAAGATACGGCCCGTATATATGTGAGGGTGGAGCGTGACGGAAAGGTACGGCTCACTCCTGTGTGGTATGTATGAGTGGGCCTTCGACGACAGGAACTGGCCTACTTGTGTGTATATTTGGTATTTGGTGGTACGAGTACATTTTGTACTACTCTCCTTCCACTATTTATTGGTATAGGCACGCGTTCTATTAAGTGGCGCGTTCGGCAGCGGCGTATACAAACCGGGGGAAATGCCAGGGGAGGCACAAACAACATCAAGTGGCAGCGAGCAGCACAGACGGGGAAAGCCGCAGACTTCGGAGTGGAAAACCCTATAGGGGCCAAACATATGCACCAGTGGCAGTAGCAGCACCAGCACCACCAACATCAACGACAACACCAACAAAGCAAGCAGGCAGCAGCAGCTGTAGCAGCAGGAGGAAGCAGCCGACCAAGCAGCCCGAGCTGTCCGACGAGGTCAATCTCAGGGTCTACGAGCGCAACGACTTGAAGCCGCCTGCTGTTGCTGCCGGTATCATTCGTAAGAGTGACCAGCCGGGTGGAAGGGAAGGATATCCTGTAAACAAGGAGTGGGAGACGGTCGACTCCGGGGGGAACAACGTAGCGACCATCAACGAACTGCTGTAGCCGCTCAGTACGGCACCTTCTCTTGCACTTGGCGACAGTCTTATCTGGGCTCCCAAAGGAGACATTCCCTATGGGTCTCCAGGGTCTACTCGTGTAACCCAACACAACCAAGGTGAGCGTAGCCAACATGAGTGGCATGACAAAGAACGCGAATACATAACCAGTGTATGTTTATTCTTGTATTAATTTAGGTGGACGTTAGCGGAGGAATTGTCGTATTAACACTGATATTGCTGTTTTTGTGACAGGGATACCTGCACTCGTTTTCCTTTGTTGCCTTTGCACCAACTTGCACGGCGACCGCCTTTCTTCTCGATGAACCTTCGCCTAGTGATGTCACGATCCAAACGGATACTTCACAGGTCTTCAACAACTGGGGTGTAGAAGCAGCGAATACCTTGGACTTGGACCCGTTCGCCAAGTTGGAATTGGTAGTAGACTAGTCTCGATAACATGCAGCCATGATGACATGCCTACTGGGGAAGCATTGGTCGAAAAGCGCCATTCCGTTCTACCGCTGCGCGAGTGCTCGCCTTAACAATGCATAACGGGACTCAGGCTGCCTGATACGTTCTCTTCGGTCAATAAATACAACCTGTCGTCGATTTCAGTGCCCCGTCCCTTCGCCTTAGCATTCCCTAAACCTGAGCACCAGGTGCCCGGTTTGAAATTCAGCGACAACGACGGTGGCCGGCCCAAAGTCAATCATCGATTATGTCGGTGCTAGTGTGCGTAACTGTAACGCTCATCACCCCTCACGTTTTAGACACAGGAGCGTCGTCGTCCTTTCCCTCCCTTGTCCGCGCCCCTCTCCGCGAAACAGGCCTCGTCCACGCCCTCTCCGCGCATGAAGCTCTCTGTCACTGAGGAGCTCCGACCCAGCTAGTCGGGCGGTGGGGGGGGGGGTCAATATCACGAGGGCAAGCACACTAGGTGCTTTCGTCCTGTACGCTATTCATAGGTCATCGCCGATACCTGTGCCATGACCGGTCAGGCAAGCCTGCGGTATCCACTGCTGCAGGTCGGGGCGCGGTGCCCCGAACCGGCGCCCTACCTCGCACCTGAAGCCAATCGCAGTAGCCGGTGACGAGGGGTTGGATGCAGCCACAGATGCGAGCATGCTTCCCAGGAAGGAGGACGATGTGCTGAGGGAGGGGGGGAGGGGGGTGTACGCGAAAGCCAACACGGACGGAGTCCGCTGAACCTGCCAATTTCGAATATTTAGCGTTGCGGGATTATGTATAATCCGTAGGATGAGTCTTACAAGTTACCGCTGGACGATGGTGTGCAGTACCCTGGTGACTTAAACGGCGTCGACCTTCCTACAGGGAACACCGCAAAAACAGCAGGTAAGTCGTTGACCGTTCACTTAGAGCTCAACCGAAGGCTTGATGGCATGTGTACAAACGTTCTAAAGGTGATTAGTTGCGTTTGGTAGAGCCTGACACTTATTATGCAAGTGAACTATATTGTATAGTGCTTGCGTGTGATTTCAATTTGTGTTCACTGTTCAAGATTATAAGGTGGCATGAACCGCATACTTTCCCAATCAACTTCCAGATAATACAGATAATGGAAACGACGATGCTGCAGGTGGAGCCAAAGAAGGCGACGAGTAGTTTGGTCTGGCCCTTGGCCCGGACGGTAAAGTTACGAATGACACGCGATCAGGCGACAACAGTATGTCGGGTGTAGATACGTGTATAGCTATCAAAACATGTACAATATTGCAAACTTTGGTGCGTGTCATGGCATCCTGCTCTCGCTTACGAGTCGTGCTGAGGCATGCGAAGTACACTTGTTGGCGAGGACGCGAGTAGCTAGCTTTCTTGGACATAGTGGTACTATTGATATCAATGATGTAATGAGCTATGTAAACGGAATTTAAAGCGCGCTCGTTTCGGATGTACACGAGTGGCTGCTCACTAAAAACAGCGGAAACGTTTCGAAGTCATTTGCGGGCCACGGCAATACTGTTACGACGGTGCATCTAGATAGTACTCAATATCTGAAGGCGCTAAGGGAAGACCCATTTCAAGGGCGATGAAGAATAAAAGTGCCCTCGTGAAACAGGCCTCTTTACGTGGAACACCGGCTTAAACCCGAAACTCGTAAGGAACGCTTTCTTGCTCACAAGTAAAGTGGGCAAGCACATGGCATATCTGAGCCATATCTAAACCAACCGCTCTGCGAGTTGGAGCTTCGTCAGCTGGAGGGGGCGAGAGCAGCAAGGTCGTCAACACTGGAGCCTGTTCACCACGAGAACTCAGGTTGTATCCATGCACGAGCTCGGTACAAGCTAAGTCGTGTGTCTATCAGAGGTCGAGGCCGGTAGGGTGACCCCGAGATGTCTGTTGTCACGAGCGGCAATCGATAACGGGAAGCCAGTACCACAAACTGTCGTTGACCTATGTTGACCAGACCACAAGCTTGTAAGAATACTGTTCTTGTCTTCTTGTTGCCTCCCTCATATTCACGGCTACCGCTGGTATCTTGGCACCCAATCCCACGTTTCCATCAACAGGAAGATAGCCAGCTAACTACAACTCTATGCTTCGGTATTGTCGAGACGCGCGAATTAGGTCAACACCACGGCCCTCGAGCATGAAAGCAGCCACGGGGTCATCAAGCGGATATTGCGGCAAGCACCGTCCAAGCGTTGGAGCAATACTGTGGCCACGCCTCGAATATTTGCTCTCGATCCCTCAACGCGGGACTCGTTGGCGCCATCCATGGTTGAGGCCAAGACGGCGGAAAGAAGGGCAAAGAAGAGTACGCCCCTCGCGGGTGGGTATCGTCGAGGGGGGGGGGGGGGGGTTGGGGGGGGGGGGGGGGGGGGGGGGGGTAAGGCGGCGGTGCGATGGGGGTAAAGGGGGGGGGGGGGGGGGGAGGAAATGGTGGTCGTATACTGATTTATAAATCCGGAGGTTGCCAGCAGTGCGGACACCACAAGGGCGGACGGCCGTAGAACCACCCTGGACCCTTCTTTGGACGAGCAGCGATGTACCGTGCCTGCTGACCCTCGCCCAGGGATGGAAAATGTGTTCGTCACGAAGCGCAGAGGAAAATAGCGTCCATGCAAGGTGGCTTTGGTGCTTGGGTCGTAGGAGGAATCTAGATAGGGCAGGCGTGGCCGCAGAGGCTGTCCTTAGTTGCCACTGACGTTGAAAATGGACTAACGCCAAGGATCTCGCTGCTGACGGTACTTTTTACCGTTTACGATTATTTTCGTTTTATTTTTAACAAACGTGTCTGTGTTGTCGGTGTATTGTAATGCGTGTTCTTGAACGGGGCCGAAGGTGGCGTACACTTTTGCGTGCATTGTGTGTGTTGTGGAAAATGCGGTGAAGTAGGTCGTTAAATCACTACACAACTTTCCATGTATCCATGCTTAACATAGCATATGTGATACATCACTTCCCCAGTACACGTTTAGGTGAGTATATCATGTGTGATCGTTCTGTGTCACCAGTCACCAGAGATACATTCTAGAGCACCTAGCCGTAGCCGCAGGACGTTTATTTATGGTTTGGTTTGCCTACGTTTTGTGACGCCACCTCCACAATACTCAACGTGTAACGAATATGTCGGCACTACCAATCTATCCGGAAAGTGCCAGGTAATCCAACGTGAAAACCTGTTTTGAAATCGGATATGATCTCGACGAAATGCGCACTTTTACATGAGGTTCACTTCAACGTTGAGACGTATTTGGTTTCCCGCCCTCTTTGTACTCAAAGTACAGGCAAAAGATGCACTACGTTGGCATGAAATAAAACATTCAAACGCGGCTATACTGAAATTGGGGTATACCGTACTTTTACCCAATTAAAATATCAAGGCTGGACCAGCATTCCCGTTTCTTCTTTACTCACTAGTAATATGAATGTGTTTTGTATTTTAGAACTCCTTTATATTGTTTTCGAGCGCTTCGCGCGAACAATCGATATATATTTGTTGAACCCTACGCCTGGTCCCTGAGCCACGTCAATCTTCGATTTTGAGTCTAGATTAAAAGATCGGCCGTCAAAATGGATAATTTATTGTCGAGAAGAAAGAAAAGATTGCAATTTTGTCCTGGCAATTAAACCCCAATATGCATCACTGGTTTAAACTACTTTGATTATGTTCTTTTTTCGCCATCCCATATTGTCGTCGCCCCTCTTTGCTTTCTCCCTCTTAGTTGTACCACAGATCCGGGGTCCCATGGTATGCTCCGCCCCCCCCCCCTCCCCACTACGGTACGTGCCTTGCACTTGTATCGCCAGAGGTTTCAACAATTTCTTCCCAAGTCGGCTCGCGTCGATTGTGCCTACCGACGCTTTGATGGTCGCTCTCGACAATTATAAATGTGTATACGATCATTTGAAAAAGAAAAACCTCCATACGGAGATTCGAACCCGCGACATAAACTTTCTTCGTGATTACCTGCAAGTCCGGGGTATATAATTTAATTCAATTTTGCAATCGCAAATATTACCTTCCCTCTTCGTTTCTCTCTCCCTCTTAGTCGTAACTAAGATCGGGGGGCACTAAGTAAGCTCTCCTCCTCCCTCTCCACTACGGTGTTTGCCTTGCCTTGCATTTTTACCGCTCGAAGATTAAAGATTATTCTTCCCTCGTCGACTCTCGTCGAATGGTGCCTACTCACGCTCTAATAGGCGCTCTCTACCGTTCAGTGGAGTCTTCTATTTTGTAGAAAAAAATATTTGTTTCCTGGGAACATTCCCCATAACAAGGCGGGAAAACCAAACAGCCCTCTATTTGCCCTCATGATCCCACCTGAACCTGATCACACCTGGGTACGACCCCGTCGAGCACCCTGCAGCCAGCCACAAGGTTGTTGTTGTTGTTATCTTCACATTAAACTCGTTTCAGTTGCTAATCCCTATAGTCTGATCTAGCAAGATCACGGCCCGTGGTCATACAAGTGCTAGAGCCATCAGAGAATCCTAAAGAACACGTACACTTAGCAGGGAAAGGATACACAAGTCCGAAGAGGTACACCTAAAGTCCCTACAGCATGTTATGCGTGTCCAAAACTGAACTTCACGCCCGCAATCTCCATTCGACTACAGCAGCATCGTCCCCCCCCCCCCCTCCCACTCTTTACCAATGAATTTGCCGACTACAGCGTAACTACTGTTTGAAGTGCTGTCTGCACAAAAACACACGGTAGGCGTGGGAACAAGATGGAGCACGCAGCTGCTGTCTGAAGTGCTGCCGGAATGACAGTCCGCGGGCACACAGTGAAAAAGAACAGCCAACCAAAGCCATCACGTCAATAGACATTGCCCGAATCTATCCTGAACGTCTGTGTTAGGCACAGCATTATAAACATCGACACTGATTAGGAATCGTTCCACATTGAAGGGGTCTTCCACGATCAGGCACACAATGAAGGCACCCGGGGTGTCCGCGCCATCTCTGCCGCGTCTCTCTACAAAACCAGTGACGTCATCCACACAGACCCAACAACGAAATTCAGGGGAAAAAAACGAAAAAAACAATGATTGTCCGTTCGTCACGGGTCGATGTCGTCCGTGCTCCGGATGGCTGCTCCGCGCTGCTGTGCTGCTGCTGCTGCGGCGTGCTGCTGTGATCCGGCGCGCCGCTCCGGTGCCACTTGGCCAGTCCTAGCACGACCACACTCGACCTGCTCCGTCCGTACTCGCTCTCGTTGTTGTCCTTCCCAGTCGGCTCCTCGCTTTCTCCCTCGTTGCACTCAGGGTGCTTGGTCTGGAAAATAAAAATTCTCGCGCTGAAGGGGTTGACCAGTCCAACAACAGCTCGTCGCCACACGCTCCCTCCTCCTTTGATGGCGAAGCCAGGTGACTGAGACAGTACAGCTCCCTCTAGCAAACACACCTAGGGCCGTGTACATAGTGTCCGTCCACCTTTCTGATGGCGTCTGCCTCCGCGCACAAAAGTGAGATGGACATTGCTGTCTACACCGACGGCCAAAAAGGCCCGTGCATCTAACCTTTTGCGCCTAACGCACCAATGCCGATCTAACTCTACCGCTGCACACGCTTCGCGGCGGGTGCGCAGCAGCAAGAAGGTATCGGTCCGCTTGAGGGTGAGCCTAGCCTTGCTCGCTAGAAAGACCCCCCCCCTCGCTATGGGCCATGCCAAAGCAAAAACTTTGCCGAGGCAGCGAGGGGAAGAAGGGAAGTAAGGTACATACATATAATTAGCCCTTCGGAGGAGCCAGCGAGGGCAGTGAGCGCGAAGCGCGAACCGTAAACAGTCCAAACTCATCGAACGGTAAAAATTTCTGGTTGAAAAATAAGGTTGCAACCACCCCGGCATCGAACCAGCACCATCATAACATAGTTGGACACCATGGACCGCGGAGCTATATCGTCCATTCCCCCACTGCCTCGTTTTTTCCCCAGCTATTTGCAGTCGGAGTACGTGTGCGAACAAGTGAATAAAGGGCCAAGTGACATTCCTAGAATAATATTATACTACAATGGGTAGTACCCAGCTACAGTAGTTATTAATAGTGTCAGTTATGAATACAAATCTCCATATAAGACTCGCGAACCCCAATCTTTAAGATCTTTTGGGCAGTTTTGTATGGTTAATAAACTGTTAAACCACCGGGTCTATGTCTGAGTATATTTTCACCATATACTATTAAATAAGGGCAATAACCAAAAACGGGTACACCCGCTCTGGTTGGAGTCAAAAACGGGTACAGCATGCAATCGAGTGAAAACACAACATCCCACGGGCCATCACGGTATAGATTGGCCAACTGCACATCGTGCCCGTTTCTGAGGGGTGGTGACAAACAGGCACACTTGTCGGCGCCTAATTATTCACTTTTAAACGTGTCCAGATTATGTTTGGAGGGCTCAGGTCCGGGTGGGATCGGGAGCAGGATCAGGGGTCAGGGGTGTTTAGACGCTGAGCGTTCTGGCGGCATTCATCTAAGCATATGTGTTTTACTTGGTCTCAGCGTGTAACTGAAATACACCTACAGAAGCAGTCGTATTACAGCAGTAAAAATACATCTGATGGTATCATACGTACATACTACATACCAGGTATGTTGATACTGCTGTGCATATATAGACATACAACAGCAACAACAGTGAAGCTATGGGTGGATGGTCGTATCACTCTGAAGACGTACGTACCCAGGTGCGTAAACTCGTTGAATAGAGTTCGAGTGAATTGTTTTTAAAAGCTTGGAAAACAAATGAAACACCGAAAGAGCGGCCGCAGACGCAGTGTAGAGCGAGGCACACTGTAGGCAAGTTGTTTAAGCAAAACATATACCCAAAAACGGTTCAAAGCCAAGAATAATAGACATTTACAGTTGTACCCGGGACAGTATCTCTCAAAAATGGGTACAAACTATTTTTGGTCAATCGCGTGGCTCGCTGGGCGTGTTTTTTACCTGATTCCAGCATATACCCGTTTTTGAGTGAAAACGGACAGGGTATGCCCGTTTTGGGTTATTGCCCATTAAATAATGTATATAGGAAATATGTTAAGAATATTGGTTTTAATTGTGCAGGGCACAATACATTCAGAGTGGATCGGTTGACTCACTCTCATCCAACCAGTTATCCTTACCGGTGTGCAGTTACTACGACCACCCTTGACCCAAAGTAGGATATACGTGCTATAAAATCATAGCATTTGATAAGATTATTGTTGACAATATACGACCCAGCTACAGGGTAAATGAGTAAGGTGTCAATTAGGGCCTTTGGTTCCCTCATCCTACTCGCCCAAGGCACACGCGACCAGAACCTGCCACGGAGAATATCGCTCGTGGAATGTGTATACTCGTAATAGTATGCCATACACTTCAAGCAGTCGTGCGAGCTGTGTAGTTTTGAGGAATCAGCCCGGTGGGCTACTGGTAAAAGTACTTAACCCAATCTAAGCCTTTAGAAACTCTCCCTCCCTTAAGAACATCGGGGTAATTGCTCTTCCCGATCCTATGGGGTTGTAGGTGCCTACTATAGTCCGATTGCTACACGAGGAAATTCGCTTTTCTTCGAAGAGCGTTTTCATGGGTGGTCGTGGGATTGTAACTCGTGACCACTACAACCCCGTTCCCTGCGGTCGATGCCATTAGTTGAGCCATTAGTCGGTTGGGCTACTGAATAAAAAACACCAATAGGCAGGCGTTTCCGTATAGAGGAAAACGTGTTTTCCCCCCATTTGTTTTTGCTGAACGAGCCGCTTCCAGGTGGTCCAATGCATGTTTGTACAATGTTTCACGCGAATATTCGAAGATCTGACTGCGTATGATCATATCACTGTAAGTCATATTTAACACCCCAAATCGATTATATACTGAAACTAAGTAATTACGAGGCAACGCCTTTTTTTTGCTCTTTTACCGCACAAAATTTTAAATGTCCACGCTGTTTTTTGGAGATAGACCCTGAAATTCGATACACGTGTTTTATGCGCCCTACCCGAGCCTTTAACGAACGTTTTTGTTTTTTTGCCGCATTTTTTGGATCTCTTAAGACCCAAATTTCCCAAGAAAAAACAATGCAAACAATATCTGACGAAAAAACAACACATCCGTTAAAGCCCGTTAAAGTCTCGGGTAGGCCGCATAAAACACGTGTGCCAACTTTCAGGGTCTATCTTCAAAAAACAGCGTGGACATTGGCCACTGACTAAATTTACTGCGGTATAGTTGAACCAGCCTGTACCCAGTCTAAGGCTTAAGAGAGCGTTTGATAATGATGGTCTTGCTCAGTTACACACATAATACTGATCGTCACACCGCTGCACGTTCAACGCACTAAAACCGTTCTTGTTTTCTAACGAATCTATATCTCAGTCGATAGATGGAGCCAACCCCGGCCAAGCCATTAGTATGGAGCCTCGATTTTGATGGGACATTATACCGAAATATTACGAGTATAACTGAATGGGAAACACCACCCCTCTCGAACCGCCTGTCGCCTTTCCGGCGGTAGCATCGGGCAGATGATAAACGGTTTCGGAACACATTCTCCTTTTCCCACGTTTCGTGCAATATTTTTATATTGAGTTGCTAGCGAACTTCAATACAATTGTCTGTTATTTTGGTGAAAATAAATCCACCTCTACGATAACGAACGGGTATCGTTGTTGCGTCGGTAGCTTCGGACAAACAATAATACCAGGTATTGGACCACCACCCCATTTACGCATGACATTTTTAGCGCTTGTAATGTCGGTCCTAGCGACCTCCAATAGCAGTGTATGTAGTATGTTGATGCAAAACACCCCCCCGTTCGATACCTTGTATCGTATTTCTGTCAGTAGTATCGGACGAATGATTACCGGCTATCGGAACCCCACCCTCACTTTTGATTGCCTTGTATATATATTTGTGTTTTGGTGGTAGCGGCCTCAGATACAAGGTGTAGGTTGATGGGAAACACTGCCCCTTTCGATGCCGTGTATCGTATTTCCGTCGTTATTATCACACAAGCGATACCGGGTATCGGAAGGCTTGGGTCTTTTCCCATGTTTTGTGGTTTATTTTCATGTTTGTTGGTAGCCAACTCCACTTTAACACTACCTGGATGGCATTACCCCAGCCGACCAACTCTGGGTATCGACTTTCCATCGGTAGCATCGGAACAACTGTACACAAATTACTTGGAATCAACGTGGGACATTGTTTTTCAGTGGTAAAAGGGTTAAAGTCGGAGGGGGGGGGTTCGAGTCTCGTATGGAGACTTTTATGATCAAATGACACCAACTAGCTGGGTACTCCACATTGTAGAGGTAGATGTTTCTGGGAATATTACTTGGATCTATATGCCCTTGTTCGCACACGTACTCCGACTATAAATTGTTGAAAACAACGAAGTGGTGGGGGAATGGAGGGGATATAGGTCAGCGGTCCATGGTGCCCCAGCTCCGTATTTATGGTGCTGGTTTGATTTCGGCGCGGTCACAACCCTTTTTTTTCAACCAGCCTTTTTTTAACGTTCGACGATTTTGGACTGTTTACGGTTCGCGCTTCTCGCTCACGGCCTCCGGCGGCTCCTTCGAAGAGCTAATTATATTCCTGCGCCATGTGGGTGTGAGCAGGGTGCCAAATGATTTCGTACCCGGGTGGTGTCAGTTTCGGGTGGGATCAGTTGAGCAAACAAAGGCCTGCTTGGTATTCTCGCCTTGATATGGGGAATATTCCTGGCAAAAAAATCCTAGAAAATGTAGAAGACTCTACTGAGCGGTCGACAGCGCTATTATATATAGCATGAACGGGAACCATTCGACGAGAGTCGACGAGGGAAGAAAGTGCTCAAATATTCTCGCGATACAGATGCAAGGAGAGTACCGTAGTGGGGAGGGAGGAGGGTGGCCTACTTAGTGGCCCCGGACCTGAGTTACGACTAAGTAAGAGGGAGAGAGAAAATAAGAGCGAATATCAACGAAGATAATAAATATAATTGAGAATAGTAAATCACTATACATAGCCCGGTCTAGGAGTTAATCAGGAAGAAAGTTTACGTCTGGAGTTCGAATCTCCGTTCTTATATGTATGGAGATGTTTCTTCCCAATTGATACTGTATATTAACAATTAGTAACTGTTGAAAACGACTATTACAACGTGGGAAGGCACAATCGACGCATGTCGACTAAGGGAGAAACTGTTCAAACTTCTGGCGTTACTATTAATAGGCACGTGCCGTAGTGGGGAGGAGGGAGAGGAGCCTACCATGTGACCCCGGATCTCAGTTACAACTAAGAGGGAGATAAAAAAAGAGGGGCGACGATAATATGGGATGGCGAAATAAAATGAAAAAAAAGTATAGTAGTCTAAACCAGCAGTGACGGATATTGGGGTTGAAATGCCAGGAAACAACTGCTATCTTTTCTTTCTTTTCGACATCAAATTGACCATTTTGGTGGCCAATCTTTCAATCTAAAACCAAAATTGAAGATTGGTAAGTTTAATTCCCAATCTCAATATTTTGTACTCCCCACCAAAATAATGTCTTCACTAACACGTTCAACCCTTATATAACGCGCCGTCGTGTCAATAACTCAACCACAGGAAATGAGTTACGAACAAACGTAAACACCATAAACAGGCAAATAAAGAGGTGGTTTGCTGGTCTAATTTCAACTTTGTCCCGTCAAGACCACCTAAGACTTAGTATACTAGTATAATGTGGAACGTTCCTTGACGGCTGTCAAGGGATAGAGGTGTAAGAGTACCGTAACGGGTGTCCCGTCAATCTACAGCAACAACACCACATTGCCACATTCGGGGTACAAACTTCTTCGAATTACGCCCGTAGTGTTGGATACAGTGTTTGCAGTACAAAGACAATGCCTGGTGACTCTCGGTTGCAGTACCGCACTGCTCTACACATTTCCAAGACATATTGAGCATGCATACTGCGACTCGTA
The DNA here is from genome assembly GCA_008828725.1 of Saccharina japonica. Taxonomy (NCBI): domain Eukaryota; class Phaeophyceae; order Laminariales; family Laminariaceae; genus Saccharina; species Saccharina japonica. The sequence goes on from MEHQ01000176.1 coordinate 151,540, forward strand.
CACTACTTGTTGAGTAGTTTATGGGTCGTTCGTATATTTGTTGAATGTTGAGCATTCAGCAGCATACATACATACATACCGTATAATACAGGAGGAGCTACTGCGGGTACGAAACATCAAAACCGCGGGACTTTTGGCGACATGTAGATTGAGATTGAGATCGAGACTGAGATTGATAATACCTTTTATAGTCAACATTGCCGACAAGATCAAGATTGCCCTCTATCGGGCAATCTTTTTCAATAATTGATCGGCACTGTCTTCGGGGGCTCAATCTTCATCGCTGGTCTAAAGACTATTTATAGTACATAGATATACAGTTCATATTTGTAGTTGTACCGATGTAAACAGTAAATAATAACGTTTTTTTTTTCATTCATCAGCCATCTGACAAGAGTATCGTACGAGAGGGCAGTAGTAGAGGTTATTCCAGCCATACCATCCACCACCCACCTATAAACTAAAAGAGTAGAATAGCAAATACTCTGTAGAATCCTATGGAAGGTTCTACCAATCATATTATGTTCTTTAAGATTATTTTATATTGGAATGGTGCTGACAAGAGAGGGATATAGATGCGCGGAGGCCGAACAATCGGGACAGCAGTTAGTTAGTTACGTTGGCACTAGTACCTGGTAGGCCTATATTATACGTAAGGGACATTATGTTTTTCACCGACTACGAATGAAAATACTCTGCATGTGACGGTCGAGATATATATATATATTATATATATATATGTGCTGGTAGGTGAACCAGCACCGTGCAAACACTTGACACGTCAAGTTAACTAGTCTACACACACATGCCCAGCGCTTTGACAAAAAAGACGATCCATGCGTGATCCGAACCCGCCAGGTTTATACGTGGTCGTCACTGATCACTGCGCTAAAGTTGAATATCTGCCATAAGCGGACTCCCGGCTGAATCATCTCATTGATAAAGTACCACGTACACGAATGTTTTCCAAATATTCCCAGTAAGGAAACGTGGCATAATTCCCAACCCGCAATAACGGTATTTGTTTTTACTTTGTTTTATGTGTATTTTTGTGGCCTCCTGGCCTCCCCAAATCCGGGTCCATTTATCTGGCGACCACATATTTGTTATATCCCAGGGGGTGTACCGAGCGGGAGAATATATGTTCCACTTTGAGCCGTTGGACGACTTGAACAAAAAACGAAAACATGAAAAAAAAAAAATGAAAGATAAAAATGAACACAATGTGGCTATGCCGTGGGTCGAATTCACGACCTCGGATTCACAGGTGATCGCATGAAACCTAGGCCACCGTTGAACCTGCCTTACAAATGGAGACAGACTTTTCTTTTTTAGTTATTGTACACCCTGTTCAAAGGAGCGGGTTAGTTACATGTCCGGGGTAACACAGGTACCATAGCAACGAATCTGCAGGAGGAGTACTGACGACTCCGACGACGACTGACGACGACTGACGACCAGGTTTCTCGCTGTACAGACAAAAAGCAAACCGTTCGTTTCTCAATCTTGACTCAACCCATTGAACGGTCGCGTGTGAAATGTGTCAACTTTTGTTTTTACACAGCAGCAGCTGCACCCCAGAGCAGCGCACCCGCACACACAGCAGCAAATACCCTCTTCAGCAGTACACACGAAGACGAGCACAACAAGTTTATTCACGATCGTGACAAAACAACAAGAACTGAGGCAGTCAAGACAGACAGGCATCATCGGCAAAGGCACAACCAGCAAAAAGGTAAGCGTGCATTCATAAGGTCACAGAAGCTTGGAGTTCGCGGGTCGTTGCCTATGCGAATCGAGTAGTTTGTGTTGCTGCATTTCTGATTATCGGCTGAGGGGGTGGTGCGTTAGGCTTCGAGCCAAAGACGGCGGATTATTTCATTTACTGTCAGAGCTAAGCCCAATATATCGGGTTAACAATATACATCTACTTCGTACAACGTCTATCGCACATAGTTCCTTTATGGTTGCGGTAGTATATGCAAGAGTCCAGCGTACACGCCCATAGCTTGTATCTTGTTGTGCTCGTACACACATGTAGACCCCGACAGCAGTGTTTTTTACAACCTATGTTGTTGATGTTCTCAAATTACGAACGCATCGCCAAAACTCTACTAATAATCAGCGGCTACAGGATAGGCTCCGAAACACTCTGCAGAGGGAGAATACATCGTATACTACCTAACATAACACACGTCAAATGTATCCAAAGGAACCACGAGAAACATATTAAAAAACAAAAATAAAGGGAGAGAAACTATGAAAAGTTGTGATCGCAATGAACCCACCCTTTCGTTTGTGTGGTGTGTTTCGTCTCACATTGGGAGGAGTGCGGAGAAAGCGGCGCCACTGTCACCACAGCTAGCTGTCGACGGAGTATGAGGGGTGGGGTCAGTCCTCCTCAGTGCGGGTCGATCTGACCTTGGTGTCCCTTCCACGTGTTCATCGTCTGTGCTAGGCTTCTCTTTCCTCCTTTTCGGGAGCTTAACTAAACGTTCACACCGTCCTGACTGCTGGCGTTCCCTGTAATATAATTTAAATCGAGTTAAAGAGTCCTCGTTTACTTTGTTGTCATGAGGCATCACTGCATCCACTGCCTAACTGAAGTGAACGTGGTGGTATGTTCACGTTTTTTATGTTCCCAGACGCCCGGACGAAGAAGGGCGTTATCTGATGGGATTTGGCCCCCGTGGTTGTTGTGGTGTGCGCAGCAATTAATAAGAACGTAAATTGGGGTTAACACTGCATTTAGTTGGTCCATGAGGCATGCAGGCATCAGACTAGGGGTACATTTTGCGTGCAGCAACTGTTTGTTTCCTCCGCTTTGTGTTCGTCCGATTTGTTTTAGGTATAATCCGACAATGTGAGGCATGGTCACACATTTTGTATTGTTTTTTGTGGGCCTTCCACCTTTATATTTCCTCTCTGTAAAAGTCCCTCCCTGGGGGTAAGGATACGATCCCGATCCTATAAAAATAATTGGAGATATTGCAACAAAAATTGCATTCGGGACCCACGGCGGCTGCTGCCGTGACGTCTGTTTTTGTTTGTGGTGTGCAATGCTTTCGTTTTGTAAAGTGTATTTTGTGCGGTACCTCTATTTTCTGGGAGCAGCAGTGGGCACAGTCAGGGCCGTTGTGTTCGGAGAGGCTCTTGTCTTCGGTAGTTTCCAGATTTTGTCCCTAAATGTGAGTTTTAATAGAGTAAAACATGTGGAATGTTTTGAGCTTCAGGAAGTAGCATTCGCACATATGTTAACTTTGGGGTCTTTGACGTCCGACAGTGTGTTTAGCATGATGAGTTTTAACGTTGATCACTCATATACATGCACTCCAAACTGAAAACCAAAGATGAAGTATTAAGGGAGCCCTCTGCCCAAATGCACTCCTTCTCCCATATACTACCTGGTACTATTGGTTATACTTCGTAAACATTGTCTACTCTCTTTCGCTTGCTGGATATCAACGTGGCATCTCTTGGTCATGATTATGTGACCACATATGACATGCTTTTCTCTTGGATGAAGAATCGGCATGGACACCGGGTATTCGTGATGTAAACGGAAAAAAACGCGGTTTCACGTCAAGCACAATAAAACACATATATATATATATCTATCTATGTGTTTGCATTTGGAAAATGCATGTGGAAAGTCTGGAAGTAAATAACAACACGCGAAAACACATCTGGAACAATTAGAAATCAATGTCAAAACGGTCCTTGGATAACGAAACGTCGGCCCTCAGCACCCAATACTGGGACGGGAATAGGCGTGCGGCCTTCAGGTGGGCGTCGTTGAATTGTCATGTTTATGGTTTACGTATATACTATATAATATGTATAGGTAAATATTCTCACACTACGAGTATGGATCACGCGCTCCATTTATAATTTCGTTGTATAGATAGGCGTGCGTCCGCCTGGATTTCTGTGCCAATTGCAAATGCTCGGAAATACTTATTCACGGTCAATTGCCACGCAGTATGTATATATGTGTATTATTCTATTCTTCAGATATTCGTTGGGATTTTGTTTTCAGGGCATTCGAAACAATTTATTTTGTGGAACCGCTTTTTTCGTATGCCATATTCGGACGTTTCAGATCAATCCAGGAATTTTGGACAGTCGTACTCATCCTGTTGTGTTTTTTGTTGAGCACAAAAACAACACGCAACAACCGAACCGCGGATGGCACCCCTACTAATAATACTACTGGCTTGTACGAGTGTACTAGAGTGCACATTAAATGTTTACATACAATACGTACATATGATACACACATACATGTTATATATATGTACGCATTTATGAGTATCGCATAGTTTATACAGTGCACCGCACCACCCCATACATGCTTGCCTGTGGTACACATCACATTTCACGTGTGGTTGGAGTATTACCCCTCCTCTACTTCGTACATATTACAATTTGAATTGCTTTAATAACACGCAATACGAGTCCCGACAAACAAAAGTGATCGATTTCACAACTATTAATAGCTGTCTTTTACTTCAATTATTGCCAAGCAGCTTCAACACCGCCGTGGTGCGAAGATATATGTGCACCACAACCAACCCCATACCTGACCACATCGTGAGTTTTTCCGGTCCTGGTCGGTATCATAAGTTCATTTTGTCGTTGCGTATGATACTTGCGAATCAATACGTACAGTAGTAGTGGATCGGTAACCAGCCGTACCATTCTTCAGAAAGAAAATAATAGCGATATACGCGATACGCGTCAATTTGGAGTCTTGAACACAACCAACCGTCCTTCAACATCGTTATGCACTACGTACGACGTATGACGTACGACGTATGAGACGCGCAACGTCGAAAGAGCATATGATATACCAGTATATGTTAACCATGCTAATACAGGGACTGGATGTGGACGGGTAGAAAGGACGGTTTAATGTGAAGAACACACAAACATATGTACATGATATGTTTTGGTTGTTCTCACCATAATTCATCGCGAAAACGATAGTCCGTGAACACAAGATAGGCTCCAAAAATGGATGAAGTACCACGAGTAACATATATTATATTAAGGGTGACCTATTATACGTGCGATATTTGTATTTTCAACCGTGGCACCAACAACATATACTCGTTGGACCCCCTAACCCCAACCCAGAGGTAACCCTAACGCAATGATTTGTGGTATGTGTGTGTTTGGGTTCTTCACATTAAACCTGGTAGGCATATTTCTAGCCGTGACCGGCAGTATTTTCATTTTATTTTCCACCTCGCGTATCACACGTAAGTATCAGGTGACAGCAGTAGTATACCCCCGTATCCAGCATTAATAGTATGTTATTTATTTCATATATAACTCGTTAGGTAACAACGGTTGGCGAAACCAGGAAGGAGACGGCGAACAGGTCAAGGTACCTACGTATAGGTAGAATCTTCCTGTGCTATGGTACCACAAACTTTCATTGGCTACCTGAAGCGTGTTTTGGTTTTGTTGCCTGTGCTTTTCTCGTTTTATTCTTATTCTCTTCGTTGTTGTAGTTTTTGCCTGTGCTACCGTACCACAAACTTTCTTCGGCTGCCTGGAGCGTTGTTTGTTATGTTGCCTGTCCTGTCCATTCGTTATTATTATTATCATTATCTTGGTGTTAATACTTTTAATGTGTTTATCGTTTGGTATTGTCAGTCACATCTCCGGCGGGGGACGCCACTTTTATTTTATGTTTTCTTACCTTTTCCTGTTTTGATTTTATTTTCATTGTTTCGTGTTTTTGTCTTTCAACGGATCTCGATTATGATTGAATGTTTATGTCATGCCTGTCGTACATGGCATTTCGTTGTCTACTCTGCTTACTGCATTGCAATATAGTATATCTGTGTTGTGGTTTTGTGACCACAAAGCTCATATCTCTCCATCCATGATGAAGATTCGGCAGACCCATGTAGGCCCCGAGCGATTGACGACAGCAACACTACTAGCTGGCGTGGTTCCGGGTTACAATCCCCTGCTTACTGGGCGCCCTACCCTGTAATTCCGAGTTTTCTGACACCGACGGGAACATTTTGTCGGTCCTCGACATGGGCCATAATCTCTCATGTGCGTTGATCTACTCGTAACATGTGCACAAGGAGAACACGCTCGGGAAGCGCCCTTACGACAATCGCCCGTACAGTTTTGGTGTTCCCCATCCACATGCTGCAGCGAGGCCGACGGCCTCACTTTGGAACAGATTCGGGTTGGGCCGGCTGCAATGTAGCTTGACCTTGCGCTGCTGATGAATATTACATAGTGCGCGCAATTGCACCGTGTTTGGAGAGAGTATCATCAAATGAGTTACCTGCCCAACACCCATTTTGACAAATCTGCCCAACACCTCCTTTGTCTCTCCTGTGGCGCAGGTCCTTTCTCTCTCGATCAAGAAACTCTGTGGGTGCCTGTTAGGTATTGAGACGAAACCATGCGATTCGCGTACGTGCTTCTCGGGCTGGTGACGCTGGCGTCCGTGCATACTTCGAGCGGTGAGCACTCCCTGTTTGTGATGGGTTTGCACGGAGATAATTGTGTGTAACACTCAAGGGAGGCGGGGTTGGCAAGTCGCTGATGATCTCGTTAGAAAGCTGAGCGTCGATGGACACTTGCCTGGTGACGTTACAACATATATGTATGCATGGCTCGACAAGAGTTTCTGTTCATAGATCCAAGTCCTTAGCAAGGTTAAACTATGGCTGTGCATGAAGATATTACTATGATTCAAAGTATACGGGAAGGGCTTCCCCGTGGGGGTCGGGTGCCCGCCGCTTATACGCGCATTCCTGTCAATGCTCCAAATATTTAGAGTGTAGCTACAGCTAGTACATAGAGATAAAAGCGACAGCGCTGCAGAGGGGTGTACACGTGACAAAATATCAACTCGCCGACAATGACGTGTTTTTCAATCTGCGTACAGTACTAGTAGAAATACAGTAGTTTACTAACACATATGCTGTACTTTGGGCTGTGTTGTTTGGCACCAGGTATGTCAACGTGGCGGCAGCGATATAAGTTGCGACTGGCGCAAGGTGTAGCTAGAGTGTACGTCGTGCGTATGTGACAGTACAGTACTACACCTTTGAGGATAGTGAAACCTTAACACACAGTCCACCGTCCAAACAACCAGCAACACGCTCGCTACGACACAAACGACATGGCAGGCGTTCGCCAGAATCTTGTTTGGTCTGACGCGGCGAGTCACTGAGGAACTACTCAATTTCATGGCAATACCATCTGTGCTTTGCTACGCCATTCGTTTACTACATACAACCAATACCACTGCAAGCCATGGGAACACTCATCGACACTCATCGGGTAGGACGTTCGTGTTTCCTCTCGAACTGTGCCATGGCGAGGTACGGCTCTCCTAAAGCCAAGTGCCCCTAGGAACTTTCAATGTACCCCTGCCATAGCATGCATCGCAAAACTACGATGTCCATCTATTCAATGTACCCCTACCATGGCATTAACTACGATGTGCACAATTTGTGGGCTTTGTAGCTTACTCGAAGTTCAAGCGAGCTGGCGTTAACCGCTAATGTTGTCGGCTGTACCCATTCTCGCTGCGATGTATCCTCATGTTGTGCTGAAGGCCAAGACGGCAACCCATGCGATAACGGCTTGGTTGGATTCCAGAGCGAGGACATCTGCTGCGCCGAGAGCTGCGGGACATGCGGAGGAACCGGTTGCGGTGGGCTGGACGGCGGAGCGGTTAGTTGGTGTCTGTTTTCAACTTTTGCTACTGAAGAGATGGATATATCATGGGAGGTTCCCCTGAGGAACTATACACATCACCCAACAATCGACTTCAGATATTACGGCTAGTCATCCATTGATAAGCCGGACGATTTGATTTGTTTGGACTTTATCTTGCACACCCTACTGTCGTACGCCTCGGGGACGGTCATGTCAAACCTTTGAGGGGCCCCTTCGGGCAAAAGACATTCGAGCAAATATAAAACAAGTTCGTTGATGTTTTTACAGTTGCCATACTATCTCTGGTATAAGGCAAACCGTTTGACGACACCCTACGGAAAGCGACATTTCTACGGAAAACGACCGATGAGTAGTTAAACAGGGCGTAGGTCGTGGTCAACATTTGTGTCCCTGGAGACGTATCGATCAGACGCCTTCTTTATCGCGGAAATTGCCTCTTACTCAAAGAGAACTCGCCACACCCATGGTACCCAACGACGAGTTTGCAAGATGGGAGTTTCCACGGCTGCTGATACTGTTTGAACTGCGATTGTCGACGAGAACGCCGAGCCCTGGTAGGAGGAACTACCTGGACATATAGTTTGACCGTCCGTAGCATCCTACGTGGCTTCAACAGAGTTTAGATACCCAGCAAGATCTTTCGAAACGATAAAAAAATCTTGCTGCGGAGCACTTTCGTTTCGTGATGCAAATACAGCAATGCCTACGCTCCCTTGCAAGGATCCAAGAGCCGCAACACCTTGTAGACACTATACCGAACAAGCAGTACCTTGGTCGGTCGGAGGTCTGGGCTTTAGAACTGTAGCTATGCCGTGTGCCGTAAGGAGTACCGATATGGTGTTATTATACCAGAAATAGTATAGCTGCAGTAAACAATATAAAATTATATTTTTTCAGCACTCAAGTACTCTTTTGTGTTTTTAACCGAAGGGGCCCCTTAAATAGATCGACCAGCGTATGGCAGCAAGCCGTCCATTGCTCAGTCCTGGACATCGAACGGTCTGACCAATACGTGCCTCGTCCCTCCTTCGGTTCCCAGGAAAGTTGCTGCGTAGGCACAATCACGAGGGGTGGCATGCTGTGCAGCGAGACGATGGAGGCGCCGTGCATCATCGAAATAGGTACGTCTGGCGAAGCTCTAGCTTGACGAGTCTCTACCCTCGTACTTGGGTTTTGCAGATTTCATGGCCACTGCTTCTGCTTCGTTGATAGTTCGTTGTGCGCACATATATATGCCTGCTGTTCGTAGGACTGTATCTGAATACCTCGTTGACACTAACAAGTGTTGCCTCAAACGTGACGTGTAGTTTGACTACCACACGCGCGCTGCCATGAACCTTGCTCTTGTGCCCTGAAGAAACGTGCAGTAACGGCCTTCCGGGGATCCAGAATGGCGACGTCTGCTGCGATGGTGCCTGTGGCCAGTGCGGGGGAGGCGGTTGCGCCGGAGCACCGGGGGGTCCGGTGAGTTGGTGCATGTTGTCAACGCGTGCTTCTGTAGGGAGTTACGTAGCTCAACCGAGTATGAGCCTCCTCATTCAAATAGAGCGATACCTCACGCAACAATTGACTGTAGCGACACTTTTAGGTTACAATGAACCCGAGGTACAATGCCAACCGCAAGAATAGTAGGCCGAACAAGAGGCGTTGTATAGTATACACATATGATGCCAAAATGTATTTCATGATGCACAGTGTTATTTAGCCTGTCCTCCGCCCTATCACTAAATTTAGGTATGGACTTTTGAAAGGGCACCGTATCGTAGCACAACTCTGGAGGGGGGGAGTTGCATGCATCAGTTGATTTACTGTAGGTTTAGCGCATGGTAGGGAGACGTGTATTGCTCAGCCCCCAACATCGGCCGGTCTAAAGAAAAGCCATGCCTCGCCCCCGTTTTGTGAAACAGGATAACTGCTGCACCAGCCGAATCAAGGACAATGACATGATGTGCAGCGACACCGGGGCCGCGCCGTGCGTCATCGAGAACGACTGTGCGTCTTGCAGGAATCTAGCTAGGGCAGTTGCTACTCCAATATACATGTAGATGCATGCAGCTTTCATGCATACTGATTGTGCAATTTGGGCTGCGCACCTTGCGTAGGACTCTGCTCTTTCGACTGTGGCAGTGTGCGTGAATGCTCTGCACTTGCTCTTACGAGGGGTGTTTCAAACGTTACTTGGAGTTTGACGAATCCACTCTTGCTGTGATGTGTCCTCCTGTTGTGCTGAAGCCATGTGCGAGAACGGCCTTCCGGGTGTACAGAATGGCGACATCTGCTGCGACGCATCCTGCGGGACATGCGGTGGAAGCGGTTGCGGCAGACGACCTGGCGGTTCGGTTAGTGACTGCCTACAACAACTGTCGATGCACCCTGCTGTATGGACACATATATGAAGTATTGATAGGATTCGGCTCGTCGTTTACGGAGTTTTGAACAACACCCAACTACCGATGTGAATACAAGTAAGCTAGCCCGATATTCAAATCCATGGCGTCGTGGTAGCTTGTACATACGGAGTAAGACGCACGGTGAATATCCTTAGCAATGTGTCTCCCAATAATGATATCATACCAGGTACAGCAATTATCTCAAGAGTGGTTTAGTAGTGCGTATTGAATGAAGTAAACGCAGGACACGAGTTGATTCAATTGAATTGGTGTCATTCGACAGAGTGTATCAGCCTTTGCATTATGAACGAGTAAGGCCCTTCAACATTAAGTTCCATGATACTTCAGTACAGTAGGAATCTAACGAAGACCGTCGTTTTATGCACATACCATGCACATGTTTGTTATAGCCTCCCGTGGGTTGAGTAGCCCATTCACTAACATTCGTTTGGGCCCGAGACTGTGAGGGGCAGGGGGGGGGGTAAATGTATCAGTAGGTTTACCAGCGTATGATAAACAGACGTGCACTGCTCAACACCCATCATCGGCCGGTCTCACAAAAACAAGCCTCGTCCTTTCTTTTGTTGACAGACCTCCTGCTGCTCCGGCGTGATCAGCGGAAGCGGCGATATGTGCAGCACCACCATGGCGGCGCCGTGCATCATTGATGGTGCGTCACATGGGTCCACATGGCGACTCCAAAGCGGAGCCCTGCTCAGTATATTTGCGGTACCCCGTGCGGTTTACTATATTAGTCGTTGTACGACTAATTACCCAATGATGTTGTGTATCAGATTGAGCTTGACAGGTTGCCTAACGTCTTTTTCGGGGCGAAATATTCCGCTCGTACAATGTGTAGACGCATAGCACAGTACATGTTTACCCCTGTGCCGCGAGTCGATGCCGCACGAGCTCGTTCTTTAACCCGCCTGATACCGTGTATCGGCACTTCTGCTTTGGTCCCGTCTCCGCTGTACAACCCAACAGCTCCGACACCGGCGCCGACGGCACCGCCCACGCCAATGCCAACGTCATCGCCGACGGCAATGCCCACGTCAGCGCCGACGGTGGTTCCCACGCCAACGCCGACGGACGCGCCAGTAACTATGTGCAGCAACGGTCTCCCTGGCTTTCAAACGGGCACCATCTGCTGCGAGGAGCAGTGCGGAGGATGCGGAGGAGTCGGTTGCAGCCAGCTGCCCGGCGGACTGGTTCGTTGGTGTCTCCGGTTTTTGTCTCTAGCCCTTTATTTTCTCGCTCCCTCAGCTAAAAACGTCTCAACCTCAAAATCGCTGGGAAGGCACGGTGCCACCAGCATTTTCATTCGTTCGGCTAGTGTCTGCCAGAAAGCCCTACACTGCCCAGCTCCCCTCTACCGCAAGGTCTGACGAGCGGTAGCGGAGCTTACCATCATTCGACGTTTCGGTCGACGAATGTTGTATACGAATCAATCCAAGAGTCCTTTATTAAGTGTAGGGTTAGCGGTTTTATATTAGCTTTGTTCGTAACCACAGTACCTTCGAGTGAATTTAACTAATGTGAGCAATCATCATAAACAGCGACAACGCATGTGCCCTCTGCGCAGTATCATCTAAAGTGTGTTCCTTCCTGACGAAACACTTCCTCTCCTCGTTCCCGATCTGCAGACTAGCTGCTGCACAGGATCAATCGGGTCCAGTGGCATGATGTGCAGTGTCACCATGGAGGCGCCGTGCATCATCGACAATTAGGGTAAGTCGTGTAAATATCTATACAAGCCTCGAACGCTTGCGCGTACTGACTCGTTGACCCGTCTACAATTTGACTGGCTGCTTAAGATGTACGACACTTCGTACTTCGCCAAAGGCACCATGTAGGTCGGGGGAAACGATTATGCCTATCGCTGCCGCTCCTGGTGATCCTAGTGTGACGAACGTGGCCGGAGTTTCGTGTTGGAGGCTCCTGTGACCTTAATACCTGTTGCAGTTCGCACCGTGTATATGCTTAGCTTTCGATATGTTGTCCACTTAGTTTTCCTTAACAGAGTATAGGGCAGAGGTTGAAGGTTCCTAAACAAAAAAACGACATGAACAGTTAATTAAAATAACCGATAGGGATCCAAGGAGTGTTTGTGGTGCAATTCAGATCATGAGGGTTCCAGTTAATGTCACGCTGCGGTCTGGTAAGCTGAGAAACACCAGACTTGCGGTTAGATGATACGTACTTTCTGTCATTCGTGAAAAGCACCAACGAACCAAAACGGAGGCGAAACAATGTACCTGATGTCTGGGATTGATCCGAACCATGTTTGAAGACACGTTATTTTACCAGGGCCGATCCGTCACCTTCGACGAGGTTATCGCTAGCCACGGCGAGTGATCCGTCGCTCGGTGTGAGGCTGGTTACGTGAACACTCATAATACTGAAATAACACAAACACGAGTATTATACGACAAACAAAAACACGACTAAAACATCGTGCAAGCTGGCACTAATTCAACCGCTGTACTCGAAACGGTCTCCGCTTTGGCTTCAATTGCATGTCCTGACCCCCCACGCTGCGGCCGTGTTTGCCCCCCCCCGACAATATTTGCCAGGGTCCGCTAAGGCTCCACCTATCCCCATCCACGGATTCCCGGGATGAGTTCCACATCTCCCACAGTGGCCATTGGTGTTGGTGGCAATAGAACACAGTGATCAATTTGAGCGTCTGGATAGATGCGACGGGGGGTGAAATGGAGCGCACACTGATGCCACTTCGCCACGAGAACAAAGGCAGTCTTGCGTGTTGGGGGCGTGGGTTGTTTCGTTGCTTACGATGGAATTCAGCCTCTTGTTAGCTCAGCCTTGCTTAGGATGGGAGCAAGGTGAATTTTGAAAATTAGAGACACAAACGGAACCAGACCGATCATAGATTCTGAGACTGATGGTCTGGGAGACTACTACGGTACTCTCAACATAATGCACATTCATGTCAGCCATCTCGGCCCTCGGGAGCGTGTTGCTAACGCGAGAGTTTGAGATTCACACGCACGGTCCGCAGAGCAGCATGGTGATTTCTTCACCCGACCGTAGCACATTTGAATATACATATTTCATTCCTAGTGTGGTTTAGGATGTTTGGTTAATTGGAACGTCGCTATTTTCATGGCGACGGGAGAAAGAGTTAGGAGGTATCCTGGCGTACAGTACAGTCGATTCACCAGTACGGTATGCCGATGGTCTTGATTGATCGTGTCGTAGGCTTCGGCTGTATACTAGTGAAGTGCGCAAACGTTACAGTGGAACCAATCACGTAACTGCGATCAGCACAGGTGCAATATCATTCGTTTTTTCCTGTAATCGTAGGTTGGAGGTTATGTATTCCCCATCAGAGCCGTCCTGTTCTGCTCGCAACAGGGGGCGCGGTATTTCCGGATAGTACGACATATATGTGAAGACAGTCTTACAAAGTTTGTTTAAAGGTTCTATCAACAAGCTCTAGTTTGTTGGTTTTTTTTCCTTCTCGTAATCACTGTCGATATAATTTGGGAGATCTCGGCGAAAATTGAGGTCAAGATATTTGGTATTGCGCAGGGTTGTCGTTTGACCGTAGCAACGATTTGCGACGAATGTTTGCATTTTTGGCGGGTATTCCTTATGAAATTTGTGATGTGCCGTTTTACCTGGCATTGGGCGAATTTGGTTGGAGCCTCTGCCGTATCTCGGCGCAGAGGCGGGCTGCGGTGATTGATACCATTGTATGGAGGTTGGAGGTTTTATGTAGTGTGGCGAGAAGTAACTGGCTTTGGTGTTCCTTCCCGGATGCCGTATCGACTGGATGACTCGCCTGCTGGGGTCAATACGGGATGAAAAGATATCTCACTCGTGTGTACCAGTATACTTGATTGAGTATGTTGTGTAATTGTAGTGTAGGGGGCATGTGGTGTTCAAACCACTGCCCATGTACTTTTATATGTCTGGGGCCAATGGTTTACCCAGTGCATGTGTGTATGGAGTCGTCTGGAGTCCGTGATACAAGATATCTGTTCCTACTTATCGTCTCCTCTCACGAGGTCAAATCCCCAAGTACCGCCGTAGAGTCGATAATATTTCCACACAGGTGATGTGTTATTGGCGCGCTCCAGTATCTACCAGGGCGGCTTCTTCACTTTGGATATTGTGCATTTCTTATCAGAGCCCTCTTGTTGCTCTACACTTATAGAGTACACCACAGGGGGCGCGATGTTATCGGATAGTACGACATCTACGTAAAGATTGTGATACAAGTTTTGTTTGAAGGTTTCATCACCACTCTCTATCTAGCGTGTTGGATGTTTTTCCTTCTCGTAATTACTGTCGTTGTTTCTGGCCCTTATTCTTCCCCAGGGGCTACGTACGCGTAGCAGTAAGGGGGAACGAACGTCTCCTCTGTTGTCCCGCTTCAGGTTGCGAGGACCCAAGGATTTCAAATCAACCACAATCCCGAAGAGGGACGTATGAAGCTGTTGTGTTTGTAGTATGTTCGTTTATTTAACAGACGGAATTCGAAACTATTTCCAGTGCAAAACGTTGATTCATGGTCCTCCACACCATGGTAATGAACACGGCGTGAAGTAACAATATCATAAGGCGTCACTGCCCGGTACGTTTACCCCTAAACGAAACATTCACGTATGTATACCGAAAGCCAATTTGTTCTTTATTTGACATTGGTGTGCGCCAGGGAGGCAAATAGAAAACGACAGATGCAATACCTGTTTGCGGTATTAGCTCGCTCCTGTGTCAAGACCAGCACACACGCACCCACGTCTGTGGCGTCAAAACATAACAAAACAAACCACGTCAACATCACACAGGGTCAGCGGAGAGATATTGTCGGTGTTTGTAGTGCTCTGAAAAACGTTCCAAACATGCAATCAAGATATGTTCGTTGATCAGGACAGGAAAGCAATGTTTATATGCGAAGCATATACTGTATGTAGAATGTCCTTGTCCCACTGTAGGCCCACGGAGAACAGGCGTACGTGATATTTGACAGAGCTAATGCATGTTGCGAGGAGAGTGATCAGCGACGAACATTATTTCAACTTTCGGAGGTGGTGGTGCCGCCCGTGGGGGTAATAGCAAGAGAGACAGGGGTACACCCAAATCCCGACAGGGAACTTGAGAATGGACTTTGAAACGCCAGCCCATTCTTCCCTCCCAAGCCGTCTCACGACAAATTGCAGCCTCTCGAGCGGTCCCTCTGACCTTAGTAAAATGCTTCACGCCCGTTGCAGCTATAGAAAAGCCTCCCGCAGCGGAGCGTCAGCCGCTCACCCGTTAGGGCGCTCTGATCGGCCACCGGCACACCACGATTTCACTTGCTTCTGGTAGGAGTGAGTACAGGGCAGGTGGCACCACCATCGACGAAACCCTCGCAATTGAAACCAAATGCGGCAGCAACGATGCCGTTGGTCGTGGAGTGCGCAGTATTTCGATTTCCATCTAGAGGAATGTCAGGCTCTAACCCTAGTGGAGTCCTTGATAGCACAGGTGGGACGAACACTTCGATAGTTTGCAACAACTCGGACAGATACGCCTAGTCAGCAGATCCAAGCACCGTGATTCGGCCACAAGCAGGCAAGCGAGTCGGCAATTGCGACGGACTCACCTACAGCGTGATGCGGTGATGATGTTTCGTGTGCTTCCACTGGAGCCAGGGTGCCTGTCCTCTTGCAGAGCCGGAAATGTATCTAGACGTTGTCTTCACTACGGTTTTGTTTGCACTGTGGAAAACAATTCACGATTTTATCGCCTGTCTAAAACATGTAGTGCTCAATGGGAACACCTGTACGAGGGGGATATAAAAAGAGGGGAATGTAAAATCTACACAGGTGTCGCTAGGCACTTGAGCAGCAGAATATTCATACGTGTCGTCAAATTGCGAGCGTGGAGTGTGTTGTGGAAACACGAAAATCGAGACAAATGTAACACCTTCACGAGTACGCCGATCACGACCCGCCATTGTACCGCATTCCACGGCAACGACATGGAAATGTATGGCACCGGTGACCGTGTCATGGAATTCCCACATAAATGTCAGCTATTGGGCTTAACTACCCTCCGACAGGGACATACCAATAACAGGGGAGAGGAACAAGGAAAATAGTCGCGAAGAGAAGTAAATTTGAAACAAACACAAAGGGGAGGAGACGCTGCACGCACGAGACAAAACATTGAGAGTGAAGCGTGTCACAGAAGAAGAAGAAGACGAAGAAGAAGAAGAAGGAGGCGAAGCAAAACCGCCTCGTCAATGCTTCGCTGACAGCGAGCGATAACATAGCAAGTAAAAACGTCATCGCGCTCCCCTTTTAAAAAAAAGCGGCATAATATAAACACGAACTACAGTAAACGCAACAAGGAACAACAAGATCTCAGCCAAGATCAAACAAAATCCAATCTACGCCCTTCAGACAGATGATAACCATTTATTGAGGATTCTTGTATACCCGTATACCAGTGAAGCCGATTTTCCCAAATTGAGAATTGCGTTTCCGATCAGAATGAAAATCGAAAATACTGTTTTCTTTTAATTGTAAGAGATGTACTTCCCCTCATAGTGAATTTTACTCTGTAAACTATTGTCAGCTGTGACAGCTGTGGGTGACCCAAAACAAACAATCTAGATCGGGATCGGCAGTCTCAAGATATCGACGATCCAAGAAGATCTGGATTTATGGGCGAGGTATCTCGCCGATATATGCCAATTCCCTAGTATCCTCTGTTATACGAGCCTGTCAAGGTTCGTTTCGTTTTGTCTTTCGTGGATCGATACCTACATCCGAGGAACATATATTCTAGGTTTATTTTTTATTGTAAGCAAAATACGAGAAGTAAAAAACAACAAAGTACTAAACTCGATTTTCATTCTCATCGAAAAGACAATTCTCAATTAGGAAACTCGGCTGTTATTGGAACGGCACGATGATCCACGACGATCCACGCAGTTCATATTGTCGTACCAAACCCTTGCATCCAGGTAAATCAGCTCATCGAGGCATTGGGACCAGTGAGGACTCCGTCATGTCAGCTCATTGTATGTACCGGTTCTCGTACCATTTGGAAAATCGAAGATCAACCCGCCGATTTTACTGCAATTCTCCTACCTGTAGCAGAAAGCAATCCCCCATTAGTATCTACTGTGAGTTCCTCGTAGCCTTGGAACGGCGTGCGCCGACAAGGGCGTCGACAAGCAGACAAAAGCTGAATAATGCCAAACAACATTCCAGGTGGAGTTCGAAGCAGGTTTAGTTGTGTTCATATATAGTTACCGTACCGTGCGTTATTAAACTTTAGTTTGTTTAGTGTTGAGAGTTACCTATTCGCCGCGCCCAATTGGTAAGCATGATGGTGAAATATTACAAAGTAGAGTGTTTGATAATGGGCTTGCTCAATAACAGTACCGGCCCGCTCACAAAAAACCAGAAATCGGGCTTAGACTAACTTTTATATTTGACAGAGGGGTGTGTCCCGCACTAACTTCAGTATAATAGCTGTGGACTTTTTTATTTCCCCCGTGATATTTAGTCTGAGTTTCTTGTGGGGCACTTTCGTATGATAGGGCCGGTAGTGTACATACCAAATACTGATCGTCACACCGCTGCACGTTCCACGAATTGATTTCTTGTTTCTTCCCGAAATAGTTTCTCTGTCGATAGATGAAACCAACCTCGGCCCAGCTGTCATAGGAATAGAGCCTCATTTGTGATGGGACATTACCCCGAAACAATATAATAAGTATAACTTGATGGGAAACACCACCCCTTTCGAGCCGCATATCGGTAGTATTGGACAAGCGATGTAAGGTTTCGGACGTACATTCCCCTCTTCCCATATTCCGTACAATAATTTCATATGTCGTTGCTAGCCAACTCCAATACAAGTTGTCTGGGTGGAAATACCTCTGCCTCTACAAGAACGAGTATATTTGTTGCGTCGGTAGTATCCAACAAATAATACCTGGCATATGACCGCCACCCCATTAACGCATGCCATGTTTAGCGCTTGTAATGTCGGTGGTAAGCGACCTCCGATAAACCTTTATGTGGATGCAAAACACCCCACCGTTCGATACCACCGTGTATCGTATTTTTTGTCGGTAGTACCGGACGAACGATACCTGTTATCGGAACCCCACCCTCACTTTTGAATGCCTTGTATATGTACTTGTGTTTTGGTGGTAGATACCTCAGATACAAGGGATACATTTATGGGAAACACTCCCCCTTTCGATGCCGTGTATCGTATTTCCGTCGTTAGTATCGCACAACACGATACGGGTATCGGAAGGCTTGGGCCTTTTGCCATGTTTTGTTATTTAGTTTCGTTTTTAGTTGGTAGCCAACTCCACTTCGACAAAATCAGGAAGGGATTACCCCAGCCGCCCAACGCTGTGTGTCGACTTTCCGTCAGTAGTATCGGAACAACTATACATAAATTACTTGGACTCAATGTAGGACGTTCTTTTGCAATGGTAAAAGGGTTAAAGTCGGGGGGCTGAGTCTCGTATGGAGATTTTCATTCTCATATAACACCAACTAGCTAGGTACCCCACATTGTAAAATAAGACTGTTCAGGGAATATATCTTGGATCTATATGCACTTGTTCGCACACGTACTCCGACTATGCGTTGCTGAACAAAACGAGGTGGCGGGGGAATGGAGGGGATATAGCTCCGCGGTCCATGGTGCCCAGCTCCGTAATTATGGTGCTGGTTCGATTCCGGCGTGGTTGCAACCATTTATTTTCCAACCAGCCAGCCCGTTTTGACCGTTCGATGATTTTGGCCAGTTTACACTTCGCGCTTCTCCCTCACGGCCTCCGGCGGCTCCTTCGAAGGGTTAATTATATTTCTGCACCTTGTTGTGGATAGGCCAAATAAGATCGTACCCGGATGGGATTAGGTTCGGGTGAGATCAGTAGAGCAACAAAGGCCTGTTTGGCTTTCCCGCCTTGTTATGGGGAATATTCCCAGACATATAACCATCTACAATGTTGAAGACTCTACGTACTGAACGGTTGAGTTCGCCTAAATATATCGTGAACAGGCGCCATTCGACGAGAGTCGACGGGGGAAGAAAGTGCTCAAATATTCTCGCGATAAAAATGCAAGGAAATAACCGTAGAGGGGAGAGAGGTGGAGAGCCTACTTAGTGACCCCGGACCTGAGTTACGACTAAGAGGGAGATAAACAAGAAGAGCGAAGATAACAAATGCGATTGAAAATATCGAATCACAATAAATAGCCCGGCCTAGCAGTTAATCACGTAGGAATTTATGTCGGGGGTTTGAATCTCCGTATGTATGGAGATGTTTCGTCCCACATGATACTATATAATTAGTAGCTGGCTCGAGCGACTATTACAACGTGGGTAGGCACAATTGACGCGAGTCGACTAGGGAAGAAACTGTTCAAACCTACGTATGGCGAAACAGTTGCAAGGCACGTACCGTAATAGATGGGGAGGGAGAAGAGCCTACTGTACTATGTGACCCCGGATCTCAGTTACAACTAAGAGGGAGATAGATAAAGAGGGGCGACGATAATATGGGATGTTGACAAAATAAGCAAAACAACAAAGTATCGGAGTCTAAACCAGCAGTGATGTATATTGGGGTTGAATTGCCAGGAAACAATTGCAATCTTTTCGTTCTTCTCGACATGAAGTTGACCAATTCTGGCGGCCAATCTTTCAGTCTAAAATCAAAATCGAAGATTGGTAAGTTCAATAATCAATCTCAATTTTTTGCACTCCCCACGAACAGGATGCATTAACTAACTCTTGAAAGCCTTATAAAACGCGACGTCGTGTCAATAACTCAACCACAGGAAATGAGCTAAGAACATAAAAACCATAAACAGACAAAGAAACAGGTGGTTTGCAGGTCAAATTTTACCTTTGTCTCGTCAAGACCGCATCAGACTTAGTATACTAGTATTAATGGGGAGAGTATTGTTGACGGCTGTCAAGAGCAAGAGGTGTAAAAGTACCGTCAGGGGTATCGTCAATCCACAGCAACAACACCACATTACAACTTTCGGGGTGCAAACTACTTCGAAGTACGCCCGTAGTGTTGAATACGGTGTTTGCCGTAGTAGTAAAAGAGTGTCAAGTGAATCTCGGTCGCAGTACCGCACTTCTGACCACATTTCCAAGACATATTGAGCATGCATACTGCGATTTGTACACTGCTTGATTGGGTAGTCTATGGGTCGTCCATTTGTTGAATTGTGAGCATGCAGCATCATACATACATGCCGTATAATATAGGAGGAGGAGCAAAATGTACAAAACATCAAAACTGCTTTACGTTTGGCGAGATGTAGATGTACATTGAGATCGAAATTGATATTGAGATTCCCCTTAAAGTCAACCATGCCGGCAATATCAGGATTTCCATTTATCGGGCAACCTTTTTCAAGAATTGATCGGCCCTGTTTTCGGGGGCGCAATCTCCATCACTGGTCTAAATACTATTAATAGTACATATATATACAGTACATATTCATTTATTTGTAGATGTATCGATGAAAGCAAAAGTAAATGCTAACATGTTATTTCCATTTATTAGCCATGTCACAAGAAGAGTAGAGGGCAGTCGTTATTCCAGTCATACCATCCACTATCCACTTATAAACAACAATAGTAAAATAGAAAACATATACTCTGTAGAATGCTATGAAAGGCTCTATCGATCATACAATATTCCTGGGCATTGTTTTATTGAAATGGTGCTGACAAGAGAGGGTTATAGATACGGGGAGGCCGAACAATCGGGATGGCAGTTTGTTAGTCACGTTGGCAATAGTACCTGGTAGGCCTATATTATACGTAAGGGATATTATGTTTTTCACCGACTACGAATGAAAATACTCTGCATGTGACGGTCGAGATATTATACATATGTGCTGGTAGGTGAGCCAGCACCTTGACAAGTCAACTAGACATTAATGCTCAGTGCTTTGACAAAAAAGACGATCCAGGCGTGATCCGAACCCGCCAGGTTTGTACGTGATCGTCACTGGCCACTTCGCTAACTTCCACTATCTTCCATAAGCGGACTCCCGGCTGAATCATATCATTGAAACAGTACAACACATACACGAATGCTTTTCAATTTTTCCCAGTAAGGAAGCGTGGCATAATTCCCAACCCCCTTACGAACGCAGTAACAGCTTTGTTTTTTTCTTTGCTTTTATGTGTATTTTTGTGGCCTCCTGGCCTCCCCAAACCCGGGCCCATTTGGCTGGCAACCACATCTTCGCTATATCCCAGGGGGTACACCGAGCGGGAGAATATATCTTCTGCATTGAGCCGTTGGGCGCCTTGAACAAAGAAAAAAACATAGAATAAAACGAAAGATAAGAATGAACACAATGTGGCTATGCCGTGGGTCGAATTCACGACCTCGGATTCACAGACAGGTGATCGCATGAATCCTGAGCCACCACAGCTGAACCTGCATTATAAATGGAGACATACTTTCTTTTTGTCACTGTACACCCTGTTCAAAGGAGCGGGTTAGTTACATGTCCGGGGTAACACGGGTACCATAGCGACGAATCTACAGGAGGAGCACTGACGACTGCCACGACGACTGGCGACCAATGACGACCAGGTTCAGAATTGTACAGACAACAAGCAAACCATTCGTTTCCCAATATTGACTCAACCTATATTGAACGGTCGGGTGTGAAATGTGTCAACTTTTTCTGGTTTTACACAGCAGCACCTTGCACTCCAGAGCAGCGCACCCGCACACACAACAACAAATACCCGTTCACCAGTACACACGAAGACGAGCACAACAAGTTTATTCGCGATCGTGACAAAACAACAAGAACTCAGGCAGAAATCACACAGTCAGACAAGCAGGCATCATCGGCAAAGGCAAAACCAGCAAAGAGGTAAGCGTGCATTCATAAGGTCACAGAAGCTTGGAGTTCGCGGTTCGTTACCTATGCGAATCGAGTAGTTTGTGTTCCTGCATTTCTGATTATTGGGTGGGGGGTGCGTTAGGCTTCGAGCAAAAGACGGTGGATGATTTAATTTACTATCAGAGCTAAACCCAATATTTCGGGTTTACAATAAACATATACTTCGTATAACGTCTATTGCACATAGTCCATTTAGCTTGGGGTATTATATGCAAGGGTCCAGCGTACACGCCCATAGCTTGTATGTTGTTGTGCTCGTACACATAATATGTAGACCCCGAGAGCAGTGTGTTTTGCAAACTAAGTTGTTGGTGTTCTCAAATTACGGACGAACGCATCGCCGAAACTCTACTAATAATCAGCGGCTACAGGATAGACTCCGAAACACTCTGCAGAGGAAGAATACATCGTATACGACCTTCAACATAACACACGTCAAATGTATCCAAAGGAACCACTAGAAAAAGTTAACAAACCAAAACAAAGGGAGATAAACTTTGAAAAGTTGTGATCGCAAAGAACCCGCCCTTTCGTTTGTGTGGTGTGTTTCGTCTCACATTGGGAGTAGTGCGGAGAGAGCGCTGCCACTGTCACCACAGCTGGCTGTCGACGGAGTATGAGGGGTGGGGTCAGTCCTCCTCAATGCGGGTCGATCTGCCCTTGGTGTCCCTTCAACGTGTTCATCGTCTGTGCTAGGCTTCTCTTTCCTCCTTTTCGGGAGCTTAACGTAACTTTCACACCGTCCTGACTGCTGGCGTTCCCTGTAATACCCAGTTTTAATCGAGTGAAAGAGTCCTCGTTTACTTTGTTGTCATGAGGCATCACTTCATCCGCTGCCTAAGTGAAGTAAACGTGGTGGTATGTTCACGTTATTATGTTCCCAGACGCCCGGACAAAGAGGGGCGTTATCTGATGGGGTTTGGCTCCCGTGGTTGCTGTGGTGCTCGCAGCAATTAATTAGAATATGCATTGGGGTTAAAACTGCATTTAGATGGTCATGAGGCATGCAGGCATCAGACTAGGGGTATACGTTGCGTGCATGAACTGTTTGTTTCCTTCGCTTTGTGTTCGTCCGATTTGTTTTAGGTATATTCGGGCAATGTGAGGCATGATCACACATTTTGTATTTTGTTTTTGTGGCCATTTCGTCTTTATATTTCCTCTCTTTAAAAGTCCCTCCCTGGGGGTAAGGATACGATCCCGACCCTGTGAACAAATTTGGAAATAGAGCAACATCAGTTGCATTCGGAACCCACGGCGGCTACTGCCGTGACGTCTGTTTTTGTTTGTGGTGTGCCATGCTTTCGCGTTGTTCGATTGTATTTTGTGCGCTTCCACTATTTTCTGGGCACAGCAGTGGGCACAGTCAGGGCCGTTGTCTTCGGAGAGGCTCTTGGTTTCGACAGTTTCCAGATTATGTCTTTAATTGTGAGCTTTAATAGAGAAAACAAATTGGAATGTTTTGGGCTTCAGGAAGTAGCATTCGCATGTGTATGTATGTGAACTTTGGGGTCCTTGACGTCCGACAGTGTTTAGCATGATGAGCTTCAACATCGATATGTCATATGCACTCCAAAATAAAAACCAAAGAAGAAATATTAACAGAGCCCTCTGCCCAAATGCACTTCTTCTCCCATATACTACCTGGTACTATTGGTTATACTTCGTGTGCATTGTCTACACGTTTCTTCTTGCTGAATTTCACCTTGGCATCTCTGTGTCATGATTCTGTGACCACATACTATATATGACATGCATTTCTCTTGGATGAATACTCGGCATGGACACCGGGTATGCTTGGTGTAAACGGGAAAAACGGAAGAACACACACATAAACTATCTAATGTATTGGTGATTGGAAAATGCATGTGGAAAGTCTGAAAGTTAAAGACAACACGTGAACAAACATCTGTAACAATTGCAATTCAATGTCAAACGATCCTTGGATAACGAAACCGAGGCCCTCAGCACCCAATACTGGGACGGGAATAGGCGTGCGCCTTTCAGGTGGCGTCGTTGTTTTGTGGGCATGTTTATCGTTTTACGTATATTTTATATAATATGGATGGGTAAATATTATCACACTATGGATCACGCGCTCCATTTATGTATACTCTCGTTGTATAGATAGGCTTTTGCCTCCGCCCGGATTTCTGTGCCATTTGCTAATAAATGCTTGAAAAACACATATTCACGGCCAATTGCCACGCAGTATATATACGATATCATATGTGTATTATTTTCTTCAGAAATTCGTTTGGATTTTGTTTTCAGGGCATTCGAAACGTTTCATTTTGTTGAACCTCTTTTTTCGTAAGCCATATTCGGACGTTTCAGATCAATCCAGGATTTTTTGTCGGTCGTACATATCTTGTGTTTTTCGTTGAGCGCAAAAAAAAACACCCAACAACCGCGGATGGCATTCCTACTAATAGTACTACCGGCACTGCGTTTGTTTGTTTTCAAGGCCTGTACGAGTATACCTCGTAGTGCACATTAAAACTGGAATTTCTTACTTACAAGTGTCAGATACGTACGTACATACATTACATATATACATACATACATGCATTTACAAGTATCGCATAGTTTATACCGTGCACCATACCACCACATATATACATACATGCCTATGGTACACATCACACTTCACGTGTGCTTGGAGTATTACTCCTCTACTTCGTATTATAAATTGTACCAGGTATTGCTTTAATAACACGCAGCATGCAAAGACGAGTTTCGACAAAAAAAAGTAATCGATCTCACAGCTGTCTTTCATTTTAATTATTACCAAGTTGCTTCAACACCGCCGTGGTGCGTAGATATATGTGCAACACAACCCCACATCTGACCACAATGTGACTTTTTCTGGTCCTGGTCAGTATGATAAATTACTTTTGTTGTTGCGTACGAGATACTTGCGAATCAATACGTAGAGTGGTTCGGTAACCAGTCGTATCATGCTTCTTAACCCTTACACTACTGGAAACTCAAGCCCACACTAAAATCCAGTAGTTGTCCCCAAAATGCTGGTTGAGTTCTGAAAGAAAATAGTGATATACGCGCGTCACTTTGTAGTCTTCAAACACAACCAACCGTCCTTCAACATCGTTGAGCGCTACGTACGACGTATAAGACACGCAACGTCCAAAGAGCATACATGCTAACCAACCTGATAAAGGGGCTGGGTGTGGACGGGTAGAAATGACGGTATAATGTGAAGAACACACACATGTATGTAATATGATATGTTTTGGTCTCACATTAATTGATCGCGGGAAAGATAGTGCGTGGTCACAAGATAGTCTCCAAAAATGGATGAAGTACAACGAGCAACATATATTATATTAAGGGTGACCTATTATACGTTTGATATTTATGTATCTTTTCAACCGTGGCACCAACAACATCGTATAGAACCTTTGTGACCCTAACCCCCAACTTAGGTAACCCTAACGCAATGATTTGTGGTATGCGTGTGTTCGGGTTCTTCACATTAAACCTGGTGGGCATATTTCTGGCCCTGACCAGCAGTATTTTCATTTTGTTTTCCTCCTCGCGTATTACACGTAAGTATCGGTTGACAGCAGTACTGTAGTATACGATATAAACAACATCACAGATAGATATGAACATCAATTACCAGGTAGGTTGTAGATTACCTCGTATCCAGTATTAATAGTATGCTATTTATTTCATATATAACTCGTTAGGTAACAAAGGTTGGCGAAACCAGGAAGGAGACGGCGGACAGGGCAAGGTACCTACGTATATATATATGCGTAGAATCTTCCTGTGCTATGGTACCACAAACTTGCCTTGGCTGCCTGGAGCGTGTTTTGGTTGTGTTGCCTGTCCTTTTCTTTCGTTTTAGTATTACTCTTTTCGTGTTGTAGGTTTTCCCAGTGCTGTCGTACCTCACACTTTCTTCCGCTGCCTGGAGCGTGTTATGGTTTTGTTGCCTGTCTTTTCCAGTCGTTATTGGTCTAACTCTCTTGGTGTTGTAGTGTTTTTCTTCTATTCATTTAGTATGGTGTCACATCTCCTCGGGCGGGGCACGACACTTCTTTTTTGGTTTTTTGCCCTACCTTTTCCTGTTCTATACTTTTTATTTTCGATGTTTCGTGTTTTTGTCATTCAACGCATCTAGATTGTGTTTATGCCATACCTGTCGTGCATGTCATTGCATTGTTTACTCTACTTACTGCATTGCAATGTAGTATCTCTGTGGTGTGGTTTGGTGACCACAAAGCTCATATCTCTTCAAGATGAAGATTCGGCAGACCCATGTAGGCGCGGAGCGATTGACGACAGCAACACACTACTAGCCTAGCTGGCGTGGCTCGGGCTAAACCTCTCTGCTGACCGGGCGCCCTGCCCTGTAATTCCGAGTTTTCTGACACCTATGGGAAACATGTTGTCGGTCCTCGATATGGGTCATGATTTATCTTGTGCGTTGATCTACTCGTACCATGTGTACAAGGAGAACACGCTCGGCAAGCGCCCTTACGACACACGCCCTTACAGTTGTCTACCGTCTTGTATTTGGTTTTGGCGTTCCCCGTCCACATGCTGCAGCGAGGCCGACGACCTCGCTTGGAAACCCATAATCGGGTTGGGCCGGCTGCGAGTACGTATCGTGACCTTCCGCAGGTGATTAATATTTTATTGCACAGCAGTGTTCCAAGAGAGAGTATCAAATTAATTACCTGCCCAACACCCATTTGGACAAACCTGCCCAACACCTGCTTCCTCTCTCCTGTGGCGCAGGCCCTTTGTCTCTCGATCAAGAATCTCTGTGGTTGCCTGATAGGTATTGAGACAAAACCATGCGATTCGGGTACGTGCTTCTCGGGCTGGTGACGCTGGCGGCCGTGCATATTTCGAGCGGTGAGCACTCCCTGTTTGTGATGGGTTTTCACGGAAAGAACTGCGTGTGACACTCAAGGCGGGCGGGGTTGGCAAGTCGCTGCCCATCTCGTTAGAAACCTGAGTGTCGATGGACATTTTCCTGGTGACGTTACAACATAATATTCTATGTATGGCTCGCCAAGAGTTTGTGTTCATAGATCCAAGTCCTTAGCAAGGTTAAACTATGGCTGTGCATGAAGATATTACTATGATTCAAAGCATACGGGAAGGGCTTTCCCGTGGGGGTCGGATGCCCGCCGCTTATCCGCGCATTCCCGTCAATGCTCCAAATATTTAGAGTGTAGCTACAGCTACAGTAGTGCAGTAAATATGTCAAGTACCAACATAGTACATAGAAGTAAAGGCGACAGCGCTCCAAAGGGGCGCACACGTAATGACTATAACTGTTGACACATACCGATCCTGCCTTCCCTTACGACAGGACACTACTGCAGACGATAGACAAAAAGTCTCGACTCACCGAAAACGACGTGTGTTTCAATCTGCGTACAGTACTCGTAGGAATAGTTTACCAACACATATACTGTACTTTGCGCTGTGTTGTTTGGTATGTCAATATGGCAGGAGCGATACATGTTGCGACTGGCATAAGGTGTACCTATAGTGTACGTGGTGGTGCGTATGACATGACAGTACAGTGCTACACCTTCGAGGATAGTGAAACCTCAACACACACTCCACCGTCTAAACAAACAGCAACACGCTCGCTACGATACAGAGGGGGTGGCAGGCATTCGCCAGAATATTGTTCGGTCTGACGGGGCGAGTCAGTTGAGGAACTACTCAATGTCACTGCAATACCAAATGTGCTTTGCTATGTCATTCGTTTACTACAAACAACCAATACTACTGTGAGACATGGGAGCACTCATCGACACACATCTTGTACAACGTTCGTGTTTCGTCGCGAACTGTGCCATGGCGAGGTACGGCTCTCCTAAAGCGAGGTGCCCCTAATAACTTTTAAAGTACCCCTTCAATAGAATGCATCGCAAAAATCGTCGATGATATTTATTTACGATGTGGACCACGTGTGGTCTTTGTAGCTTACTCGAAGTTCAAGCGAGCTGGCGTTAACGGCTAATGTTGTCGGCCGTACCCATTCTCGCTGCGATGCATCCTCACGTTGTGCTGAAGGCCAAGACGGCAACCCATGCGATAATGGCTTGGTTGGATTCCAGAGCGAAGACATCTGCTGCGCCGAGAGCTGCGGGACATGCGGGGGAACCGGTTGCGGTGGGCTGGACGGCGGGGCGGTTAGTTGGTGTCTGTTTTCAACTTTTGCTACCGAAGAGATGAATATATCATAGGAGGTTCCCCTGAGGAACTATACACATCACCCAACAATCGACTTTAAGAATTATGGCTTGTCATCCATTGATAAGCCGGACGATCTCATTTGCTTTGGATGTTATCTTGCACACCCTACTGTCGCACGCCTCGGGGGCGGTCATGTCAAACCTTTAAGAGGCCCCTTCGGGCAAACGATATTCGAGCAAATATAAAACAATTTCGTTGATGTTTTTTCTGTTGCCATACTATCTCTGGTATAAGGCAAACCTTTTGACGACACCCTACGGAAAGCGACATTTCTACGGAAAACGACCGATGAGTAGTTTTACAGGGCGTACGTCGTGGTCAGCATTTGTGTCCCTGGAGACGTATCGATCAGACGCCTTCTTCATCGCGGAAATTGCCTCTTACTCAAAGACGACTCGCCACACCCATGGTACCCAACGATGAGTTTGCAAGATGGCAGTTTCCACGGCTGCTGATACTGTTTTAACTGAGATGTTCGACAAGAACGCCGAGACCTGGTAGGAGAAACTACCTGGGCATCTAGTTCGACCGTGTGTAGCGTCCTACGTGGCTACAGCAGAGTTTAGATACCCAGCAAGATCTTTCGAAACGATCGAAAATCTTGCTGCGGAGCACTTTCGTTTCGTGATGCAAACACAGCAATGCCTACGCTCCCTTGCAGAGATCCAAGAGCCCCAACACCTCCTAGACACTATACCGAACAAGCAGTACGTTGGTCGGTCGGGGTTCTGGGCATTAGAACTGTAGCTATGCCGTGTGCCCTAAGGAGTACTGATATGGTGGTACTATACCAGAAATAGTATTGCTGCAGTAAAACAGATAAAAATATATGTGTTCAGCCCTTAAGTACTCTTTGTGTTTTTAACCGAAGGGGCCCCTTGAATAGATGGGCCAGCGTATGGCAGCAAGACGTCTATTGCTCAGTCCTCAACATCGAACGGTCTGACAACCGCGTGCCTCGTCCCTCTTTCTGTTCCCAGGAAAGTTGCTGCGTAGGCACCATCACGAGGGGTGGCATGCTGTGCAGCGAGACCATGGAGGCGCCGTGCATCATCGAAATAGGTACGTCTGGCGGAGCTCTAGCAAGACGAGTCATAACCCTCGCACTTGGATTTTGCTGACTTTATTGGCCATTGCTTGTGCTTCGTTGGCAGTTCGTTGTGCACGCATATATATGCCTGCTGTTCGTAGGACTGTATCTGAATACCTCGTTGACACTAACAAGTGGTGCCTCAAACGTGACGTGTAGTTTGACGAACACACGCTCGCTGCCATGAATCCTCCTCTTGTGCTATGAAGAAACGTGCAGTAACGGCCTTCCGGGGATCCAGAATGGCGACGTCTGCTGCGATGGGGCCTGTGGCCAGTGCGGGGGAGGCGGTTGCGCTGGAGCACCGGGTGGTCCGGTTAGTTGGTGTCTCTTATCAACGCATGCTTCTGTAGGGATTTACGTAGCCCAACCGAGTATGAGCCTCCTCGTTCAAAGAGTTCGATACCTCACGCAACAATCGACTGTGACGATACTTTTAGGCTACAATGAACCCGAGGTACAATGCCAACCGCAATAATAGTAGGCCGAACAAGAGGCGTTGTATAGTATGCACATCTGATGCCAAAATGTATTTTATGATGAAAACATATTTTTAGCCTCTCCTCCATTGATTATCTTTATCACTTAAGTTTGCTTTCGGGCTCTTGAATGGGCACGTTACCGTAGCACGACTCTGGAGGGGGGAGTTGCATGCATCAGTTGATTGACTATAGGTTTAGAGCACGGTAGGGAGACGCGTATTGCCCAGCCCCCAACATCGGCCGGTCTGAAAAACAGCCATGCCTCGCCCCCTTTTTGTGTCAAACAGGATAACTGCTGCACCAGCCGAATCAAGGACACTGCCATGATGTGCAGCGACACCGGGGCCGCGCCGTGCGTCATCGAGAACGACTGTGCGTCTTGCAGGAATCTAGCTAGGGCAGTTGCTCCGATATACATGTAGATGCATGCAGCTTTCATGCATACTGCTTGCGCAATTTAGGCTGCGTACCTTGCGTAGGACTCTGCTCTTTCGACTGTGGCAGTGTGCGTGAATGCTCTGCACTTGCTCTTACGAGGGGTGTGTCAAACGTTACTTGGAGTTTGACGAATCCACTTTTGCTGTGACTTGTCCTCCTGTTGTGCTGAAGCCATGTGCGAGAACGGCCTTCCTGGTGTACAGAATGGCGACATCTGTTGCGACGCATCGTGCGGGACATGCGGTGGAAGCGGTTGCGGAAGACGACCTGGCGGTTCGGTTAGTGAATGCCTACTACTGTCGATGCACCCTGCTGTATGGACACATATGTGAAGTCTTGGTATGATTCGGCTCCTCGTTTACGGAGTTTTGAACGCCACCCAACTACCGATGTGAATACAAGTAAGCTAGCCCGCTATTCAAATTCTTGGCAAAGGGGCAGCGTGTACATACGAAGTAAGACGCACGGTAAATATATTTAGCAATGTGTCTCCCAATGATAATATCATACCAGATACAACAATTATGTCAAGAGTGGTTTAGTAGTGCGTATTGAATGAAGTAAACGCAGGACACGAGTTGATTCAATTGAATTGGTGTCATTCGACAGAGTGTATCAGCCTTTGCATTATGAACGAGTAAGGCCCTTCAACATTAAGTTCCATGATACTTCAGTACAGTAGGAATCTAACGAAGACCGTCGTTTTATGCACATACCATGCACATGTTTGTTATAGCCTCCCGTGGGTTGAGTAGCCCATTCACTAACATTCGTTTGGGCCCGAGACTGTGAGGGGCAGGGGGGGGGGTAAATGTATCAGTAGGTTTACCAGCGTATGATAAACAGACGTGCACTGCTGAACACCCATCATCGGCCGGTCTCACGCAAACAAGCCTCGTCCGTTCTTCTGTTGACAGACCTCCTGCTGCTCCGGCGTGATCAGCGGAAGCGGCGATATGTGCAGCACCACCATGGCGGCGCCGTGCATCATTGATGGTGCGTCACATACGTCCACATGGCGACCTTAAACCGGAGCCCTGCTAAATTTATTTGCGGTACCCTGTGCGGTTTACTATATTACTCGTTTTACGACTAATTACCCAATGATGTGTATCAGGTTGAGCTTGACAGGTTGCCTAACGTCCTTTTTGGGGCGAATGATTGCGCTCGTACACTGTGTAGACGCATAGAACAGTACATGTTTACCCCTGTGCCGCGAGTCGATGCCGCACGAGCTCGTTCTTTAACCCGCCTGATACCGTGTATCGGCACTTCTGCTTTGGTCCTCCCTCCGCTATACAACCCAACAGCTCCGACACCGGCGCCGACGGCACCGCCCACGCCAATGCCCACGCCATCGCCGACGGCAATGCCCACGTCAGCGCCGACGGTGGTGCCCACGCCAACGCCGACGGACGCGCCAGTAACTATGTGCAGCAACGGTCTCCCTGGCTTTCAAACGGGCACCGCCTGCTGCGAGGCGCAGTGCGGAGGATGCGGAGGAGTCGGTTGCAGCATGCTACCCGGCGGACTGGTTCGTTGGTGTCTCCGGTTTTTGTCTCTAGCCCTATATTTTCTTAATCCCTCAGCTAAACACGTGTCAACCTCAAAAGTTCCGGGAAGGCCCGGTGCCACCAGCATTTGCATTAGTTCGGCTAGTGTCATGCAGAAAGGCCTACACTGCTCCGCTCTCCTCCGTCGGACGTTCTGACGAGCGGTAGCGGAGTATATACAACCATTCGACGTTCCGGTCGACGAATGTTGTATACGAATCAATCCAAGAGTCCTTACGTGTAGGGTTAGGGGTTGTATAGTAGCTTTTTTCGTAACCATAGTATCTTTTGAGGGAACTTAACTAATGCAAGTAATCATCATTAATCATCATTAACAGCCTTCAATGCATGTCTATCCATAACGTCCTTCCTTCCTGACGAAACCATTCCTCGCGTCGTTCCTGATCTGCAGACTAACTGCTGCACAGGATCAATCGGGTCCAGTGGCATGCTGTGCAGTGTCACCATGGAAGCGCCGTGCATCGTCGACAATTAGGGTGAGTCGTGTAAATATATATATGCAAGCCTCCAACGCCTGCTCTTACTGACTCCTTCACGCGTTTATAGTTTGACTGGCTGCTTAAGCTATACGATAATTCGCACATCGCCAAAGGCAGCATGTAGGCCGGAGGAAATGATTCTGTCTGTCCTTACCGTTCCTGATGATCCTAGTGTGACGAACGTGGGGGGAGTTTCGTGTTCGATGCTCCTGTGACCCCAATACATGAGTTGCAGTTCGCGCCGTGTACATGCTTAGCTTTCGATATTTTGTCCACTTAGTTTTCCTTAACAGAGTATAGGGCAGAGGTTGAAGGTTTCTAACATTAACAAAACAAAACGGCATGAACAGTTAATTAAAACAACCGGTAGGGATCCAAGGAGTGTTTGTGGTGCAATTCAGATCATGAGGGTTCCAGTTAATGTCACGTTGCGGTCCGATTAGCTGAGAAACACCAGACTTGCGGTTAGATGATACGTACTTTCTGCCATCTGTGAAAAGCACCAATGAACCAAAACGGAGGCGAACCAATGTACCTGATGTCTGGTATTGATCCGAACCATGTTTGAAGAAACGTTTTTTTACCAGGGCCGATCCGTCACCTTTGACGAGGTTATCGCTAGCTACGGCGAGTGATCAGTCGCGCGGTGTGAAGCTGTTTACGTGAACATTCACGATACTGAAATAACACAAATGCGAGTATTATACGACAAACAACAACACGACGAAAATATCATGCAAGCTGGCACAAATTCAACCGCTGTACTCGAAACGGTTTCCGCTTTGGTTTCAATTGCATGTCCTGACCCCCCACGCCGCGGCCGTGTTTACCCCCCCCCGACAATATTTGCCAGGGTCCGCTAAGGCTCCACCTATCCCCATCCACGGATTCCAGGGATGAGTTCCACATCTCCCACAGTGGCCATTGGTGTTGGTGGCACGCATAAATATCGCCGTGCAACAGAACACAGTGATCAATTTGGGCGTCTGGATAGATTCGACAGGGGGTGAAATGGAGCGCACGCTGATGCCACTTAGCCACGAGAACAAAGGCAGTCTTGCGTGTTGGGGGCGTGGGTTGTTTCGTTGCTTACGATGGAATTCAGCCTCTTGTTAGCTCCGCCTTGCTTAGGATGGGAGCAAGGTGAACTTTGAAAATTGGAGACACAAACGGAACCAGACCGATCATAGGTTCTGAGACTGATGGTCTGGGAGACTACTACGGTACTCTCAACATAATGCACATTCATGTCAGTCATCTCGGCCCTCGGGAGCGTGTTGCAAACGGGAGAGTTTGAGATACACACGTACGGTCCGCAGAGAGCAGCATGGTGATTTCTTCACCCGACCGTAGCACATTTGAATATACATATTTCATTCCTAGTTTGGTTTTGGATTTTTGGTTAATTGGAACGTCGCCATTTTCATAGCGACGGGAGAAAGAGTTAGGAGGTATCCAGGCGTACAGTACAGTCGATTCACCAGTACTGCGTGCTTATGGTCTTGATTGATCGTGTCGTAGGCTTCGGCTGTATACTATATAGTGAAGTGCGCAAACGTTACAGTGGAACCAATCACGTAACTGCCATTGACTTGAAATATTAGCACAGGTGCAATATCATTCGTTTTTTCCTGTAATCATAGGTTGGAGGTTATGTATTTCCTCTCAGAGCCGTCCTGTTCTGCTCGCAACAGGGGGCGCGATGTGTCCGGATAGTACCGACATATATGTGAAGACAGTCTTAGAAAGTTTGTTTGGAGGTTTTATCAACAAGCTCTAGTTCGTTGATTTTTTTTCCATCTCTTAATCATTGTCGATATACGTTGGGAGATCTCGACGAAAATAAGATATTTGGTATTGCGCAGGGTTGTCGTTTGACCGTAGCAACGATTTGCGACGAATTTTTGCATTTTTGGCGGGTATTCCTTATGAAATTTGTGATGTGCCGTTTTACCCGGCAGTGGGCGAATTTGGTTGGAACCTCTGCCGTATCTCGCACAGAGGCCGGTTGCGGCGGTTGATACCAATGAATGGAGGATTGAGGTATTATATAGTGTGGCGAGAGGTAACTTTCTTTGGTGTCCATTCCTGGATGCCGTATCGGCTGGGTGACTCGCCTGCTGGGATCAGGATGGGATGTAAAGATATCTCACTCGTGTGTACCAGTATACTCGATTGCGTATGTTGTGTAATTGTAGGTACGGAGCATGTGGTGTTCAAACCACTGTCCATGTACTTTTATATGTCTGGGGCCAATGGTTTACCCAGTGCATGTATGGAGTCATCTGGAGTCCGTGATACAAGATAGCTGTTCCTACTTATATTCTCCTCTCACGAGGTCCAATCCCCACGTACTGCCGTAGAGTCGATAATATTTCCACACAGGTGATGGTGTTATTGGCGTACTCCAGTATCTACGAGGGAGGCTTCTTCACGTTGGGTTTTATGTATTTCCTATCAGAGCCGTCTTGTTGTCCTGCACTTGTAGAGTACACAACAGGGGGCGCGATGTTATCGGATAGTACGACATCTACGTAAAGACTGTGTTACAGATTTTGTTTGGGTTTTTCATCACCATGCTCTGTCTAGTGAGTTGAATTCGCTCCCTTCTCGTAATAACTGTCGATACGTTTTGGGAGATCTTCATGAGATTGTGAAGGTTTGAGACTACGAGTACGCAGGATTACCGTTATACCTAAACAACGATGTGCGACGAAGTTAAATAATGTTGCGGGCTCTCGGTAGACGACAAAACATTGATCGCACGGTTGGTAGTAAAATGCTGCGATATCAGTGTCTCTAAAATCCCTCAGCCATACAATCAAAACCAAGCTCAAGACCCAGCCCGCAAACCAGAAACATCAGCGGTCTATTTTAAATAAGCAACGTAGACAACGAAACAAACAGAACGTCGTCGTCGTTGTAAGCGTGCACTCACGTACAAAACTGCTCGATCCAGGGTTGTAATTTACCTCTCCTCTTATATCAAAAGAAATATTCAGGCGCTCGACATACCAGGTAAAGCATCTCCTTTCGGGTATACCCCAGGTGATGATGAAGGGACTGTCATAACCGATACGTGGCATTATACAGCTGCTGGTGCTGTTACTTTATAGTATCCTGACATCGTACTTCAGAGGTCGTAGTACGCAATTCAGAATGCCAAATATCAAATACCAGTATACCGGATATATATCACTTTACTCGTACATCCAATGCAAGACTTTTACAACCCGAGCATCATAAATATTTGGGGATTTTACAAAAGGGGTACACCCCCCTATATCGTGACAAAAAGGGGGACATCGGTTTTCGCCGCCGGGTACGGCTATGTACTCTGTCAAATCGAATCGAAAGTAAAACCTGATGCGTTTGCCACACTCACATGGCATCTCCCCACCATCCACAGCGTTTTTTTTTCATATGTTTACCAGACGAACGGGAGCCATAAAAAGGGGGGTGTAAGCATATCCCCCTTTTTGTTATGCCTACACGAGGGTATCCCCCTTTCCATCTACTTAGTTTGGGAAAGTTCCTCTTGATACGCAACGTCCCCCTTTTTGTAACGCTGCGGAGAGATATCCCCCTTTCTGTGTCAAACAGACCACGGGTAAGTGGCCACTCCATGTTCTGGTTGTTATGGCACGCCCAACAGACGACATATAGCTGTGGTCCAATATACCCGTAGGGTACAATCACACAACTAGAGCCCTCGCTCACATATACCAGCCGATTGTTTACTTGCCTGGACCAAACGGGAACGTCCGCTCTCCTACCCAGTTCCCATTCAACCATACACATAGGTGCGATCCATCATATCAGGGTACAAGCTCACCACAACTACAGCAGTCCTTGATCAAATACGCCGGCCAAGACACAGAGAAGCACAAAACCTGAACAACATATCAAGAAAATACAATCCACTGAATCCACAAACAAGAAAGTTAGCCCCACTGGAATATATAACATGCCTTCTCCGCTGGATAAAATGGGAAAGATCGCGCCCCCCTGCTGCTTCTGCTGCCGCTGCTGCTGGCCTCCTCTCCCACGAGCTCCCCCCCTGACCGTCCGTCATCATAACTCCCCCCAACCGTGTCAGGCCTATCCTGTTTCTCTGGTTTCTCTGGGTCGAAGGGGTACAAGCCACTCTGGCCGAAACCAATCTGCGGCTCTTCGCCGCCCTCACCGTCTCCATCCCATTGCTGCTGCATCGACACCCCCTAATACCCACGCAGCTGCTGCGGCTTCACCAACGACGAAAGCGACGGGGGCGTGACACCGACACCACCGAGCTCCACCTTAGGCCCAGCAACACCAAGCTCCAACACTTCAGCCTCAGCAAAACCGAGCTCCACCACCTCAGCCTCATCAAAACCGGTCTTCTACTCCTCAGCCCCGGCAAAACCGAGCTCCTCCTCCTCAGGCTCGTGCTGCTGCTGTAGAGACGCAGCTAGCGGCTCACGAGTACCACTGAGCTCGTGCGCCTCGGACGCAGCCACACCAAGCTCGTTGAAGCTCCGGTACAGAACACCAACACCTCCAGCTCGTCGCTTGGTAGACTGCAACCTTTTCCACAAGTCTTACTTCTGCAGAGCGGTACGCAGTCGAGGTCCATGGTATATTTTCCACAGCTCCTCGCGCGCAGCCGCTCTACGGGCATCCCGTTCCTTGCTGACGACATCCAGCTCCAACCTCATATCCTGCATCTGATGCCGAAGTAGCCCGCTCTCCGCTGGCATAGAATTACCCCTCCTCGTCACCGACCTCGGCACGGTCGGTTCCACCTGGGGCTGCTGGAGCGCCGCCGTTCCAGCCTGCGGCACATAGGTGTAGTACGGCGTGTAGACGATAGCGGCCTGGGCAGTGCACTACCTGGCTATGAGACCATATGCCAAACACCCATCGCACACGCTGTTTGGGGCAATGAAAATCGCGGCCTTATGCCCTCGAGCACCACAACGCTCGCACGTGTAGAACTCGCCCATAGGCGGTCCTGGAGGTGGAGGGGACTCCGGGTGGTACCACCATTTTCCGGTGTTGCGAGCCCAACCAGTGCCCCCCGGCCTTCGCTGGTGCTGGTGCTGATGCTGCGGCTGAGGTGGGTGGTTCTGCTGGTAACTGTGACCTCCACCCCAATGTCGCTGCTGTTGCCGCTGTTGCGGCCAGGCCCTCCCATACTGCTGCTGCTGCTGCTGCGCAGTGCCTCGATACTGCCGCTGCTGCTGCTGCTGCTGCTGCTGTTCTTCCTGCCGCCCGAAATCCTCAAGATCAAAGACCATTTTCATAGCCAGTCCTTTCCGTACTACTCCCCTCTAACACAGTATAGCGCTTCAGTGACCTCCGGGCCCGAAGCAACACGATCATCGTGTTCGTATATGGCGCTGTTGAACGCGTCACTTGCTAGCCCGCGTGGCTATATCATGACTCGTCAAGGAGAGTAGTCGATAATGTACTCGTACACCAAAATACCAACTACACACCATATGGGTCAATACCGTTTTGTCAGAGACCTCACCACATTAACCACACACAGGAGGTAAGCCGCACCAGGATTGTCATCGGCTGCACCCCTCACATATATATGAAACAGTATCGTTATCATCGAAGCCCGGGTCGTATCATTATCATCATCGACTGCCCTCGTACGGAGCAGCAACACACTTCCAGCTACGAGGCATACCAAATAATGCCTCGATACATAATACGAAACCCCACAATATATTAAACCCCCAATACCCGCAAACCTGTATATAAACGGAAAGAGAATGAGAGGGAAGGCGGAAGGCGGGGAAGATTGAGGGCGAGCTACCGCATACCACAAACAGTGGTAGGAGGTCGTTCCCCCCGCAGAGAGCATACACGCGTCCTCGTAGTACAAGAAGGGGACTGCACACGGATCGACGATGCTTTACCGTACAGGACACCGAGTCTAAAATAGGCAAATATATA
This sequence comes from Saccharina japonica, assembly GCA_008828725.1. Taxonomy (NCBI): domain Eukaryota; class Phaeophyceae; order Laminariales; family Laminariaceae; genus Saccharina; species Saccharina japonica. Next base: position 189,861 of record MEHQ01000176.1, read on the forward strand.
ACGCCAGACTGAGATTTATTGGAAAACAAATGAAATTCGGAAGTCAAAATACTCGCAATTAAAGTTGGAAGCACTCTCTGTCAAATAAACAATCCAGCCTGAAACATATTCCCTGTTTTTGATTAGGTGTCCTTTACTGTACTTAGGCCACATTAAATGGTTCTCCGGCGATGGCTGCAGCAAATCTCTGCTACTCAACTAGATATCGTTTCGAGGCAGAAATTACAGGACGTGAGGTGAAAGAGGGGAAGGAAGGAGGAGAAGAGAGAGCGATCGGTCACAAGAAAAACAGAGTGGGAGAAGGTACACATTAACGAGAAGGGGCCAGTGAACGTCACGGAATGAGTGTATTTGACTACCAACGCTCGTTCTATTGGAGCATCGAGAGATGCCCGATTTCGTGCAGACTCCAAAACATTACGATCAGTCTGGTCGTAAATATAGGAGGCATTAAAATGGTCACACATATTTCCAAACCTACCTTATAGTTACGGACGGTCTGTAGCCACAGGTTGCCGTAAAGGTGTGCTTGATGAGATAGACAGGAAACACCCCAACATCGTACAAGTGACATCAAAGGAGCTGAAACTCGGCTAGGGTGGTTAACATTATGAACGATGGGCAACGTCTCGGTGAGGGCGGGGGTCAGTCGTCGAAACTAAATCGTAGCTTCGGGATTTCTGAGCGCAAGAGAACACGCGCGCAATCAGACGCGCACGTGTCGGCAATCCGCCGTCGAAGGCGTTACAAGCTAGCCTTTAAATATAATTTAGTGAAAGGCGCACGAGTGTAAAAACATAATATTTAGCGATTTTCCTAGTTTTGCGCTGCTGGCTTGCATCTTCGTCTCCACGAAGAACTTGTGTGAGCCGTTTCTAGTAGCGTCGGACTGCTGTCTGGCGCACTCGACACCCTCACATACCCTATTAAGGGCGGACCTCTTGTCTTCCAAGCTGTGGATTATTGTTGGAACTAAAGCAGCCGGTAAGTGAGGTGGACACGTTCATATGTTGCTTGGTCCCAGGCTCATCATGCGTGCGCCAAATCTCAACCGTTTCCCCCCGCTCAATCCCTGACAAGTGGACGTGTAGGCCTCTGTTGAGCAAGCGCAGGTGGCCGAGCTGAACAAGATCCTCCGTGGCCTTGAATTTTAGAGTGTTGTGCGATCACATCAGATAGTGTTTACGATTGGCTTGCGACATATGTTGAGCAAGCATCACCATCACGCCATCACCGCATGTTCCATGCAGTGTTCAGTTGTTGTGGTTTCTCCAGTCGTTTAGTTGCAGATAGTCGCAACCACCCTCGACCAGCACAGTACAGTAATATCGAACTGTTAAGCCCCAGGTGTGAGGGAAATTACACCAAAATACGTTGAATTTGACCCCCAGCGGGTCCCTCTCATAAGCAAAGATGGAAGCGACTGGGCCTGCTTAGCTCGACGTTGCTCTATTGGCTAGACCAGTATACTGCCGTGCTGCAGGTCTTTAGAAGAGGTCATAAACCTAAAGGTCGAAAACATGGTGTCCGACCCGTGTTGTTTTATTCGTCCGCTTTAGCCAACAATACGGTCAGTCCCTCGAATATGCGATTACCGAGATCCTCGGCCCTGGTTCGTCAGCTTTCGCAACCTTCCATCCCATTGGCCGCATTTCGTTGATGATCCCGCCCATCCCGAAGGTTCAGCTTCTTTGTCATCGGCTGTGTGTAGTTGGTTGGTTGGGTGGAAAGGCCGCAACAATCTCCAAATTCGTCGTACATCGTTATTATGGTGAAACGGCGACCCTGCGTAGTACTAAGTCTCTTAATCCCAATCTTAGTCGAGATTTCCCAAACTATATCGACAGAAAAATACGAGAAGAACAAAACCCCAACACACTCGTAGATAGAGTATGCTGGTTTAACCTTCGAAACCTATCTGTAACACTTGTCTTTACACACATGCCATACTGTCCGATATATTTTGGCTTCCTGCTGTGTAGTTTACAAGAGGAGAGCAACAGAACGGCCCCGACAGGAAGTGCCTAATATACAACGTGAAGCAGCCCCCCTGCTAGATACTGGAGTATGCAGAAAACAACATCGCCTGTGGAAATATTGTCGGCCCTACGGCAGTACGTAGTTTGTTTGGCCTCGTGAGAGAAGAGGAGAAACACGAGAAGCTGTCTTGTCTCACGGACTCCAACCCGTTCCATACACACACGCGCCAAGCATATCATTGGCCCCAGACCTATTCAAAATACATGAGCCGTGTTGTGAGCATCACATGCTCCGTACGATACACAACAATTACATTACAAACTCCATATAATATACTGGTACACACGAGTATCATATGCTTACATCCCGTACCTACCCCAGCAGGCGAGTCACCCAGTCGATGCGGCATCCAGGAACGGACACAGAAACCAGCTACCTCTCGCCACGCTTTATAAACGTTCAAACCTCCATACATCAGTATCAACCACCGCAGTACGTCACTAACTACCGCCCTCGGCGCGATATACGGCAGAGGTCCCAACCAATCGATAAATGCCAGGTAAAACGGCACATCACAAATATCACTACGAATAACCGTCGAGAATGTCAAATTTCGTTGTATATTGTTGCTACGGTAAAACGTCAACCCGGCGTTATACCATATATCCTAATCTCAATTTCAGTCGAGATCTCCATATGTTTTCATCGGCAGAAGTTATGAGAAGGGAAAAAACAACAAACTAGAGCATGTCGATAAAACGTTCAAACAAACTTGGTAACACTGTCTTCACATAGATAGCGTACTGTCCGGAAACATCCCGCCCGCTGTTGCGAGTAGAACACGACGGCTCTGACAGAAAATGCATGAAAACCAACCGGAGCGCCAGCCCCCTTGTCAAGATACTTTCTACGGGAGTGCGCCAAAGAGAACGATTGCACATGTGCAAATATCCTAGACTTTGTGTCAGTACGTAGTCATTGGTTCCGCTGTAAAGTGTGCAAATTCACCAGCATACAGCCGAAGGCTACGACACCACCAATCAAAGGCATCGGCATACCGTACTAGGGTGTTGACCTTACTGTACGCATGGTTATATCCTAGCACTTTATCCCGTCCTCCTATACCTAGCGACGTTCCAGCCAGCCAAACACCCAAACACCACACTATAATAGAATACAAAAAAAATGATATATAGCGATATTGAAATGTTCAACGGTCTGGTGAAGAAATCACAATCGGACCGTACGTGGGAATATCAAACTCTCCCGCGAGCACCAAGCTCCCTAAGGCCGTGATGACTGACATGAATGTGTATACTGTGGGGAGTACTGTAGTAGTCTCCCAGATCGTCCGTCTCAGAACGTATGATCGGTTTGATTCCACTTGTTTTTTTCCCCCCAAGTTTCAATGGTCACCTTGATCCCATCCCTCACCAGGCAAAACTAACCAGAGTTCTGAATTCCACCGTCAACAACGAAACTCCTTCGATGCCCCGCCCCTCCCTAACACCCGCGATTGCCTTTGCTGTCGTGGCGGAGAGGCATCAGCGTGCGCTCCATTTCACCCCCTGTCACATTTATCCAGACGCTCAATGTGATCACTGTGTTATATTGCACGGCGTCTTTAGGTGTACTGGCCACCAACGCCATCAATACCAATGGTCGCAGTGGGGGATGTGGAACTCGAAGGGGGTACAGCCGTAGGTCCCGGGAATACGCGGATGGGCGTCGATGGAGTCTTAGCGAGCCCTGGAAAATATCGTAGGGGGAGGCGAACACGGCCGCGCGTGGGGTGTCAGCACATGTAATCGAAAGTAAAATGGATATATTGTTTCGAGTAGAGCGGTAGAATTAGGGCCCGTTTTCATGGTGTTTTAGTCGATTTTAGTTTGTCGTATCATGCCCTCGTTTTTGTATATTTCAGTTTCGATCATATTTCACGTAAACATCCTCACACCGCCCGATCGATCACTCGCCGGGGCTAGAGAAACGTTTGTTTAAGATGACGCATCGCCTCTGCTTCATTCGTGTTTGTTCGAGCATGGTTCGAATACATATCAAGACACCAGGTACATTGCTTTGCTTCCGTTCTCGTTATTTTGTGCTTCTCACGGATGACCGAAAATACGGATAATTTAACCCAAAGTCTGGGGTTTCTCAACTTCTTCGACCGCATCGTGACATGAACCGGAACCCGAATGATCTGCATTGCTCCGCTAACACCCCCTGCAGCCCTCGTGTGTATTTTAACTAACTATCCATGGCGTTTGTTACTGTGATAAAACTTCAACCACTGCCCTATACTCTGTGAGGGAACAGCGAGAACAGATGCTGAGCTAAGCATGCACACGGTGCCAACTGTAACATTTAGTAAGGTCACAGGAGCCTCGCACCCATCTTCAGAGCCCGTTCCACGAGTTACCAACGCAGGACGCGGCGACGACAGCCAGAAGCGTTTCCCCCGAACTACGTACCGCCTTAAGCGTGCTACGAAGTCTCGTGCATCGTAAGCAGCCAGGAAACTCGTAATCGGGTCATGGAGCCAGCACGACCAAGCGTTCGAGGTTTTCCTAGACCTTGAGACGACGTACCTTAATTGTCGATGATGCACGGCGCCTGCAAGTTGGTGCTGCACATCGTGCCACTGTTCCCGATTTGGCCTGTGCAGCAGGAATTCTGTCGATCGGGAAAGAGGCGAGGGGTGGCTTCGTCAGAAAGGCAGAGATTGTGGATACGCGATATGGTGTAGGTCACATAGGTTGCAGCTGTTACTGATTATTGGTCACATTAATTGAGTCTCCTCAAAGCTACTGTGGGCATAAACAAAACTTTTTTGAACAAACCTATCGCTAACAATGTAACTACCTCTTTGTCTCGTATGCAACAATCATCGACCGAAACGTCGATTGATTCTACACTCCACCACTGCTCGTCAGACCTTCCGAAATAGGGGAGTTGAGCAGTGGAGTGTGTTTTGTCGAGACGCTAGCCTACCTAACTACAGTCAATATTCGTGCCTTCGGGCATTCCCGGAGCATTTGAGGTGGGGGTCTCCCATAATACGCTACAGGGACATGTTTAGCTGAGGGCCCGCGTGAATACAGGATGCAATACAAAAACCACCGACACCAACGAACCTGTCCTCCGGGTAGCCCGGCGCAACCGGCTCCTCCGCACCGTCCGCACTGCGCCTCGCAGCAGATGGTGCCGAATTGTACACCGGGGAAACCGTTGCTGCACGTCGTTACTGGCATTGCTGTCGGCGTTGGCGTAGGCGCTTCCGTAGGCGTCCCCGTGGGCGATCCCGTTGGTGCTCCCGTGGGCGTTCCCGTGGGCGTTCCTGTGGGCGTTCCAGTGGGCGTGCCGGTGGGCGTGCCCGTTGGCGCCGGTGTTGGATCTGTTCGGTTGTATCGCGGGTTAAGGAGGTATAGACGAGAGTGCAAATGCTGAGACACGGTATCCGGCCGTTTTAAACATGACCTCGTGTGGAATCGACTCGCGGTACAGGGGTGAAGTTATACTGTTATATGCGGCTGCTCACTATACGAGGGCGTTACGTCACCGCGAAACGGACGTTGAGCTACCTGTCAAGCTCGACCTGATACAAAACTTCGTTGGTCAATTGGTCGTAATTCAAGTCATACAGTAAACCGCACAGGGTCCTGCGATATACAGGGTAGGGACCCGGTTTGAAAGCGCCGTATGGCCGTATGTTACACACCATTGATGATGCACGGTGCCTCCATGGTGGTGTCGCACATATCGCCGCTTTCGCTGATCTGGCTGGTACAGCAGGAGGACTGTCAACATACGAAGGGGCGGGGTTTGTTTTTGTGAGACCGGCCGATATTGGGGGTTGAGCAGTGCACATCTGAAATTATACGATGGTCAATCTACTGCTACCTTCAGCCCCCCTCCTCCCTCTCAAAGTGTGCTACGGTAGGGTTTCCACTTTCGAGTCCAAACGAAAGGAAGTGATAGGGCTACTCAACGAACGGCGGGCTACAACAAAATTTTTGCATGATATGTGTATACAACGACGGTCTTCGTCAGATTCCTACTGTACTGCTGTAGATGATAAAGTTACTATATAAGATGCCTTCCGACCATGTTGCAGGGCATTACTCATCAAGAATGGCAAGGCGGACACAACTCGTCAAATATGTTTACTCAATGTAATACGCACTGCTGCTGTACCACCCTTTGCAGGGTTGTTGTACCTGCTATGATATGGTTATTGTGTTGCACATTTGCTATATCTATTCGCCGTGCGTCCCAGTCCGCATTTACGTGCCACCCCGACGCCATGGAAATTGTATATCGGGCTAGCTTACTATTATTCAAACCAATACTTGGGTAACGTAAACAACCCCATGAACGAGGAGCAGAAAAATGTGTAGGCCGCATATCCGTGTCCATACCGCAGCGCTCGTCGACAGCAGGCGTCAACTCACCGAGCCGCCAGGTCGTCTGGCGCAACCGGCTCCCCCGCATGTACCGCAGGAAGAATCGCAGCAGATGTCGCCATCCTGTACTCCAGGAAGGCCGTTTTCGCATATGGCTTCAGCACAACAGGAGAACACATCGCGGCAAGGGTGGATTCGTCAAACTCCAAGTAACGTTTGGCTCTCCTCTTGTGAGAGCAAGTGCAGAGCATTCACGCACACACTGCCACAGTCGAAGCCGCAGAGCCCGGCGCAACCTACGCAACCGGACGAGCCCAAGCAGAAGGCATAGGAGCTGCATACACATATGTTATAACTTCTCTAGCGACAGGTCTGCAAGACGCACAGTCGTTCTCGATGATGCACGGTGCGGCCATGGTGTCCATGCACATCATGTCATTGTCCTCGATTCGGCTGGTGCAGCAGTTATCCTGTTAACGCAAAAAAGGGGGCGAGACATGGCTTTTGTTAGAACGGCCGATGATGGGGGCTGGGCAATGCACGTCTTCCTACCATGCCCTATACCTACAGTCGATCTACTGATGATGTATGCACCCCCCGCCCCCCCTGAGTCGCGCTGCGGCAGGGTGCCATTTTTAGAGCCACAAAAGAAACTTAGGGAAAAGGATCCCCAACGGAGGAGAGGCTAAATCGATTTTGCATCATAAACATACATTTTGCATAATATGTGTACAGCACAACCGCCCTTGCCCCATACGTAATTTTTGCTGATGGCATTGTACGTCGGGTTTACAGCAACACTTAAGTCTCATTGCAGTCGATTGTTGCGTGAGGTATCGAACTCCTTGCAGAAAGAGCCTAATACTCGTTTGGGCTACATAAATACCTACGAAAGCACGCGTTGACGACAGACACCAACTAACCGGGCCACCCGGTCGTCCGCCGCAACCGCCTCCCCCGCACTCGCCACAGTCAAGATCGCAGCAGATGTCGCCACTCTGGATTCCCGGAAGTCCGTTGCTGCACATTTCTTTAGCACAGCAGGGAAACACGTGGAAGCCAGTGTGTGTTCGTCAAACAGCACGATATATTTGGCGCACCACTTGTTAGTGCCAATGAGATATTCAACCACACCGCTACAAACGGCAGGGATAAGTGTGCACAACGAACGACAAACGAAGCACAAGCAGCGCCCATGGAATATGTACAACCGAGGTATGACGGTAGTGAATCGTTTAGCTATTACAGGGGACCACAGTAAACAGGACCAAATGTTGTTATTACAAATAGGTAAATGTGAAGACTTTAGTGTACACCGTAGGTTCTATTTATTATGGTCTTCCGGAATAGAGCTCCGCCAGACGCACCTACTGGATCGATGATGCACGGCGCCGACATGGTCTCGCTGCACAGCATGCCATTCCTCGTGATAGTGCCTACGCAGCAGCTTGCCTGGTAACACACGGAGGGGCGAGGCACGCTTTCATCAGACCGCCCGATTGTGAGGGCTGAACAATACACGTATTCATGACAAAGGCTGGTCGATCTATTTAACGGGCCGCTTCGGTCATAACAAAAAAGAGTACTTGAGTCGAGCTTGAGTGTTGAAAAATATATTGTTTTCGTTTTGTTTACAGCAGCAATACTATTTATGGTGTAATATAACCAGACCAGTACTCCTTACGGAAAACGGCATAGCTGCAGTTCTAATGCTCAGACCTGCGACCGACAAACGTATAGCTTGTTCGTTATAGTCTCTAGGAGGTATTGGGAACCTTGGATGTGCTAGAGAGGGCAAGCATTGCTGTGTTTGCATCACGAAACGAAAGTGCTCCGCAGCAAGAGTTTGTTTTATCGTTTCGGAGCTCCTGTTTGGTATCTACACTCTGCTGTGGCCAGGTAAGACGTTGCGGACGGTCGAACTATAGGCCCAGGTAGGTTCACCTACTAGTGCTCGGCATCCTCGTCGAAACTCTGAATTAAAACAGTATCAGCAGTCGGAGGAACTGCCACTTTTCAAATTGGTCTTGGGTATCAGGGGTATGGCGAGTCGTTTTCGAGTAAGAGGCACTTTTCGTGACGTAACAAGGCGTCTCATCGGTACGCCTCCCGAGACACAAATGTTTACCATGACCTAGGCTCTCTACACCTACTCATGGGTTTGAATTCTGAGCATTAAAACTGGGGGAAATGTGGTTTTCCGTAGGGAGACATGAACATGTGGAAAAATTACATGAAATAGTATTGCAAATGAAACAAAAACACGGATTTGTTTATTTTTTGCTTACATATTTGTTTGCCTGAAAGGGCCACTTCAGCCGACTTCACCACCCTCGAGGCGTGCGACAGTAGGCTGTGCACGATAGTGCCCAAAGGAAATAAAGTCATAGACTTTCAAACTGGATGGCAGGCCATATTTATTCAAGCCGATTGTTGGGTGGGTTGTATAGCTCGTTAGGTGAAGCCCCTATGGCGAACTGATCCCTACAGCAGGAAATTTCGACAAACGACACCGACTGACCGACCCGCCGTCCAGCCCGCCGCAACCGGTTCCTCCGCATGTCCCGCAGCTCTCAGCGCAGCAGATGTCTTCGCTCTGGAATCCCACGAAGCCGTTGTCGCATGAGTTGTCGTCTTGGCCTTCAGCACAACATAAGGATGCATCGCGCAGCGAGCATGGGTACGGCCGACGACGTCAGCCGTTAACGCCAGCGCGCTTGAGAGTACGCTACAAAGCCCACACATAGTACACATTGTCGATAACTATTATCGAAATATTGATGCGATGCGCGCGATGGTAGCGGTGCCCTTAAATTTAAAAATACCTTGCGTCAGGAGAGCTAGACCTGGCCATGGCACTGCCTTTGAGAAAAAGGGAACGTGCTACCCGATGAGTGTTCCCGTGGCTTACGGTAGTATAGGTTACATTTTGTCAACGAATATAATTGTAAAGCACAAATGGTATTCCAAGGACATTGAGTTTTTCTTTTGTCGACAAGCCCCGTCAGACAAACATGAATATCGCGAACATCTGCCACCTCGTTTTGTGTCGTAGCAAGCGTGCTGCTGGTTGCGTAGACGGTGGAGTGTGTGTCCAGGGCCCTCCATCTTCGAAGGCGAAAACGTGTTTGCTTAGGCATTGGTGGGTGCTTTATTTTGCTAGTCTTGGTATTGGTATCGTTCAGCAGGACTTTGTTCTCCGATCACAATGAAAAAACACCCACCTCATACCGCCTGCAACCATCTGCTGTAATACTTTAGTATATACGACATATACATTTGTATGAGCATGTATAGGCAGTAAAGCTGGATAGTATACCCCTTCTCTTTCACATATAGACATTCGCCAGGTATGCACGATAACCAGATATGTGGGATCACCGGACTGTAATTCCGAATGCTCGCCGCGCTTTGAGGCCCTTTCATCAACCTACCTAACGGCCGAGCTAGGGGTGGAATATGCACCCTGTGCTGCATGCGGCTTGTTTTCGGCCCGGTTGTTGCCACACCTATAGCCAAGCAATAACCTAGGGCTATGCCAACTAAATTTTGTCGCTACGGTAGGGGGACTACCCACATTATCGCGATCGAAACTGGCGCCCGGATGTTCATTGCCGTGGGCTTCCACACATTGTGGGAGGCAACAAACGTTTAAGTGTATATACATATGTTTCGTATCTGCCAAGGAAGCAACAGGACCTACGCTGCTTGCTGTGCCCCGTTACCCACCCCCGCGCGCTTCACGGGCATCACCACGAGCCGACGAGATGGGTTTGTGATTGTGTCGGCCGGCAAGAGCCTTGCCACTCTCTTCTTGCGGCTGCAATGTCGCTCAATCGCAAAATGTCTCGTATAGGACGAGAGGGTAGTCGTGTTCGGATGAACGAGACGGTTAAAAAAGACAGCGCGGACGAAAATACGACTCCTAAAGACAATCCTCCTGGTGTGAAGCGTACGTGCCGCGTTTTTCTCGTCGCGAGTACAAGATGCCATGTTTCGGCGTTATGGGCCGAGGTGCTCCGGAGCGACGAACCCCGTGTAGTCTACGTATAGTAGGGAGGCAGCGAACGTTTCTCTTCCTCCCGCTGTTGACATTTTACATGAAAATATAGCCCAACAGCATTATGAAAAATTCGGATCCTGATAAGGTTGTCGGCCGATTATGTGCGTCTGGTTTGGAGGCCCGAGAAAGTAATCTAGTTTTCGACTTTTTAAAACGTTCCATGAGGGATGGCCTTACAGCCATATTTCAACCTTGCGCACGACTTGGATCTACGTAAGAATAGATTATTTTGTTGTCGAGCCACCCTACTCTAGGTTATTTTGTTGTTACGTTACCAGCCCAAGGTCCAACGACACTGACCTTTCCAACGAGATCGGCAGTGACTTGCCAACCCCGCCCCCCGTCTAGGGTTTTAGAGGTATATCTGTCAAAAGTCATCACAAACGAGAAGTGCTCACCGCTCGAAATATGCACGGACACCAGCGTCACCAGCCCGAGAAGCACATACCCGAATCGCATGGTTTCGTCTCAGCACCTAACACGCACCCCTAGAGTTTGTTGAGCACGAGAGAAAGGACCTGCGCCATAGGAGAGTGAAAGGGGGTGTTGGGTCAGATTTGGCATACCGAGTGTTGTGCAGATATTTCATTCGATACCCCCTTTGCAACACGTTGCAACCGCACGCAGTAAACTATCTTAGTCAGCTGAGCAAGGTGATCATACTACTCGCAGCGGGGAAAACCCTACTATGTTTCCAAGCGAGGTCGTCGGCGTCGCTGCAGCATGCGGATGGCTAACAACAAAAACATATTATTCAACACGGTAGATACATGTAAGGGCGTGTGTGGCAAGCGTGTTTGCCGAGCGTGTTCACCTCGTAAATCTGTTACGACTAGAGCAACGCACATGCGTGATCATTAACCATATCTACGGTAGGCCCGACGAAATATTCGCATATGTGTACTTAAGAAAACTCGTATATATTTACATTGCAGGGCGCCCAGGAAGCTGGGTTGATATTTTAATTTTTAAAAAATAATTATGGATTTTATTCATTTTTTCTTCGTGAATTTTGTTCAAATGTTTGTTGGTTGGGAAGGTACGCTCGAGCCACGTCAGCTAGTAATTGTGTTTATTGCTGTCGTCAGTCGCTCAGGGTATACGAAGTATATATATACCTACAATAGCCGGTCGCCCCGGTAGTCTGGTATTGGTCAGCCTCAATTGTTACTGCTAGTAGCATTGGTACCCGAGTGCAAAGCCCACCGTCGTGAGATTTCTTCTTTTTTTTTGCAACAAATAAAAACGGAACCAATTTCTGAGAGCGCGTTCGAAGCGTGGGCACGCGAAAATCGACGCGAGTCGACGGGGGAAGAAAGTGCTGAGATACTCTCGCGATACAAGTGCAAGGCACGTACCGTAGTGTGGAGGGGGGAGAAGAGCCTACAAAGTGACCCCAGATCTGAGTTACGACTAAGGAGGAAGAGAGAAAAGCAAGGCAAAGATAATAAATTGAATGGACAAAAACACAGAAAAAATGGGTCTGTCGATTCGTCATCTTGGAGATATACGAGCCTTGTGGCCAAAAACGCAAAACACAGAGATAATCATAGTACATTGCAATGCAGCAAGCAGGGTAGACCATGCAACGCCATGTATGGCAGGCAGAACATAAACACGCTACGCATACGTAGCACAGCAATGTAGATGCGTTGAAATAAACAAACAAAAATCACGAAAATAAAAGCAAAAGGAGCAGGAAAAGGAAAGACTACAACATGTACGAGTATATGAAAACATGTCCAGTGTCGTGCCGCCCCCGGAAGAGATATGACAAACAATACAAACAATTACTGTAGAATAAAAAGTACAGCACAAGAGAGTAAGAGTACTCGTGAGACCAAAGGAAAGGGCAGACACAACACCCAAAACACGCTCCAGGCAGGCAAGTTTGTGGCACAGAGTAGCACACGTAGGTTCAACCTACCAGCTACACGATACGACCCTGTCAGCCGTCTCCTTCCTAGTTTCACCAACCGTAGTTACCTAACGAGGTATAAATGATACATACATGTACATATGTACGATATAATACTATCCATACCGGATACGGGGTACTCTATGATATAAACCTGGTATTTTGGTATTTTTTCATTGAATATTCATATATATACATATGTGGTGCATTTTAATATTTTTATGGTGTACAGTAAAACGATACGTACGTCCGATTCGAAATGAGAAAAACAAACGAAATGAGAAAAACAAAATGGATGATACCTGTGACCACGGCCAGAAATATACCTACCATACCGCCAACAACCTTTCATTGCGGTAGGGTACGGTTAGAGGTCAGGGTTATAGGTCCCCTTTTGAAAGGTTAGTGCCTTACTTGCAAGTAATGCAGGTCACCCGAAATAGTCTTGTGTTGTTTTTTCTAATATTGTCCTATTATTGTTTCTATCGTGTTCTTATTACTGTAGTATTTCGTTTGCCATCTGACATGTGCAGAGCTTGTTGCAATCACACCACACACCATTCATCCACAAAAAATACTACGGTATATCCTTGGTATATCGTATATATATACGCGAATTCCTTTTTTTGTTTTTTTTATCCTGTCCTGTGATCATGGACTACCTTTTTAAGGGACGGACTTACGTGAGAACAACCACAACATGATACGAGTATACACCCACAACATGTTTTTCGTCCATATTTTCTCTCCTTCCCACGTAGTCTTAACCCCGATCCGTGGTCACAAAGGGGGCTCTTCTCCCTCCTCCCAACTACGGTTTGTGCCTTGAATTCTTATCGCGACGACACTTTTCGATCCGGTCTTTCCTCGTTGACGCGCATCGTTGCGCCCCCCCCACGCTGCTAGACGCCCTCACAAGTTGATTGCGCCTTTCATTATTAGTAGCAGATAATCTCAAACGTCCAACCCACGAGGTGTTCGTGCGCCAGAACCCACTCTCTCTGCGTTCATCGGAGGGTATACCACTATTATAATAGTTCTGATAAATATAGATAACCGGGACGATGGTCTACCCTTACATTATTAGCAGTATTATGGCGTACGCGTACACGATATATATACACTCAGCTAGCAAAGATGAGTTTCGACGAAATCCTCGAGCTCACAGCTGTGTTTTTTTTTAATTTTTTAATATATATATGGTTTCTCAAGAATTAACGGTCGGTGTGTTATTTTACTGAACTACTTTTACTCTACTACCGATTGGCAATTTGTCATACGCAACGCGGCAATGTATATAATATGTACCTGGTATGTTACAATGAGGTCAGATGTCAGATGTAACACGTACCACTTTGGGATTGCGATAGCGCACCACCTGTGAGATCGAAGTTTTTGTCGAAACTCATGTTTGCAAGCTGCCTGTTATTACATACAGCAGTCCTATTTACAATACGAAGTGAAGGAGTAATACTCCGAACACAGGACGACTAAGAAGTGATGCGTACCACGACAGGTGGTACGTACGGTGCACGGATAAAATGTACCAGGTATGCGATACTCGCACATCTTATATAACTATATATATATTTTAATCTTATTTCATACCTGACACTTGTTTTAAAGCCAAATACACAGGCCAAGAACGCAGTACTCGTGCATAGTAGTAAGTAGTAGTTGTTCTTGTTGGGGTTGTTGTGGTGCTCAACGAAAAAAGCAACAGAATTACCAACAAAATGTCCTGGCTTGACCAGGAACGCCGGAATGTGGCATACCTCAAACTTTTTTTAAACAAAATAAAGCGTTCCGAAAATCCAATGCTCGGAAAACTATTAATATTCCAACCCACTCCCCGACCTCGACTTTCTTATGCTTCGTACCATACATACCAGCGGTAGTAGTACTGTAGTATATACTACAATAATATATACTACGTGATAATTGGCCGTGAACTTGTCGTTTTGAGTATTTGCGAACGGCATAGGAATCCGGCCGGACGCACGCCTTCAACGACGAGAGTATGGATGGCGCGCTTGACACATCATAGTGTGTGAATATTGATCCGTATGTATAAAAAAAAAATAAACAAACAACAGCTGCTGTGAGCTCGAGGATTTTGTCCAAACTCATCTTTGCTAGCTGAGTATAATACTTTGATCGCGCGTACTTACGGGTTTTATATATATATATAATATGTACGTGGTATGTGCGAAGTACACGATAAACATGCGCCGAATACAACAACGCCCCCTCAACCGCGAACGCCTACTGCCGGCCCTGGTACAGGATATGAGGGCTACGTTATAGTTTTTCAAAGACTCTTTGGCATTTCTTTCTGAATGGGAGTGATACAGATGTTTTTTTCGCGTAAATGTGTTTTACTTTCAGATTCTCCAGGGGGTGTCGAAATTGTTTTTTTCGATACCTCACGTCAAATTGTTCAACTTTTACGTTTTGACAGGGGGGGGGGGGACGTACCTGTGGTACCTCATATAACCATGTTGCCTTGCCTTACCACCGAGCTGCAGCAGCATGCTTGCTCGCACAGGTGAATCTTGGTACTACAGCAGCAGTACTCGTAGCGCTTCCCGCAGCTACTACAGCAGTCGAACATTGCAAGCCGTTGCTTCGTGTGTTTCTGGGTGGGGACTTGGATGCCGTATTTAGACGAGCCACGTATTAATACTGGTGTGGGTAGACCCTTTTACTCACAATCTCGATACTACTATATCTCGGTAGCACTACTTGTACGAGTAATTGCCCCGGTCTGCCCTACGTGGCGGTACTACAGTAGTAGTATTAATAGTACCTCCTTAATACTGCACTGCTGCTGTACGCGCGGAGAATATTTATTTTTGACCGGCGCTACCAGGCGCTACAGCCGTACAACCTGGTGGAACACTGCGAATCGTTGCTCGGGTTGTTTCATGTTGGCAACGCGTTGGGACGTGAACGCCGTGTTGCACGAACCACCTGGTACGAGTAGACAATCTTACTGCTTCTGTAAAGACAATCTTACTGCTTCTGTAAATATCCTGTACCTATCTGTCGGAGATGTGATGTTACTCGTACGTGATTTGACTTGATGCGAGGGTTTGCATCTCTCCGGTAGGTACTAGCTGTTACACAAAACATACACCAATACTGACCTATACACCCTGCTGGATACACCGGATACACCACCAGTATACACGAGGTATACTCGTACACGGAAAAAAAAAAAAAAAAAGTGGTAATTTTTTTTTTTCGGCCTCTCGCGGGGGCNGTCTTAAGGGGGCGGTGGTTCCCTCAGCGAAGACTCCCGGTTTTTTGTATAGTAGCGGCGTGCTTATTTCGACCGGTCTATTCGCAATTATCTTCTGATTTTTTTGGGAAATTTGGTGTACCGTGAAAATCGAACTATTTTTTAAAAACAACTTGAAAAAAGACCGATGTGATTATGCACCAGTTCCCAGCAGTACGAGTACGTAGCAGCACGACACACACGGTGCCGTCACCCCAGCAATCCTCTTGATCATGGCCGACGGTCAGTCGCAAGCGGCCAAGCGCTCAAAGGCCGAGGGTGGTCCGTCGGCTCCCTCTCGGGCGGTGCTTCCTCTCCCGCAGCCGGAAGAAGAGTAGGAGACGAGATGCTTCCCGACAGGTTGTGCAAAAAAGCCCCAAGGAAAGCCGAGGGACACATGAAGCATTTTTGAGAAGATGGAAAGCATGGTGTGCCCCTGTCCAGCGACGATGAGAGCCCTGACGGTTGCAGCGGAGCGTGTTGTACGAGCGGTGGTACCCTCTTTGTGCGTGTGTACTGTCCAAGTAGGTACCGCTGCCGAGTGCGTCAAAAGATAAATTCTACGTACGGTTTTGAGGCCTGGTTTGTCTTTGTATTTTGTATTTTGCTCTTTTGGTACTTTCTACGTACGTACGTACACATCCTTCCGGATCCTCGTAAACTAGCATTGAACAGGGGGGCCCGAGGATTTGGATATCATACACCTAACCCCCCCCCCCTACTGAGACCATCCCCTCCCTCTACGCCTATACAATACCTATATAAAACGGAACACAGGGGATGGTAGAGGGCCGGCCCCCCCCCCCCCCTGCTTGATACAAGGCCTTCCATACTACAACGATACCAGGGGCGGCCGCAGGCCGCAGGCCTATGACCTATGAGCTGCAGCTGCGTAGAGGCAGCGACTGCAGCAGGAGAGTCGAGGGAGAGTAGCGAGCGGTACAAAGGAGCTATGAGCTCGATCGAAGGTGGACCAGAAGGTCCCGAAGAGCCGTGGGATCCACAGGCTTGGATGGATAAGCACTGCCTGAAGAAGGTCTCGACGCCTTGATGCCCTATACTCGCCCTGCCCTATATCGTATACTTCGAGTATACGAGTACCTGGTATCTGGTATCATCATACTCGTATATACCGGTACGTACCTGTGGTGCCTCATATAACCATGTTGCCTTGCCTTACCTCCGAGCTGCAGCAGCATGCTTGCTCGCACAGGTGAATCTTGGTACTACAGCAGCAGTACCCGTAGCGCTTCCCCAGCTACTACAGCAGTCGAACATTGCAAGCCGTTGCTTCGTGTGTTTCTGGGTGGGGACTTGGATGCCGTATTTAGACGAGCCACGTATTATACTGGTGTGGGTAGACCCTTTTACTCACGGGGGGGGGGGGGTTAGGTGTATGATATCCAAATCCTCGGGCCCCCCTGGATTCTCCACACATTTTCCCAATACTCATATGTATATACATTTATATATACGTATAGATAGGTTCTTCACGTGAAACAGCGTTTGTATCCGTTGACATCAAACACACCGGAGCCCGTGCCGATTCTTCACTCAACAGAAATTCCAGGTATTATGTGGCAACATAACTTCGACACAGAGATACCACGTTAAAATGCAGCAAACAAGAGAGTACACAAAGTACATACATACGCAGTATATACCGTAGCATCAGCAGGTAGTAGGTAGTATATTGCAGAAAGTGTTCATTTTATGCAGAGGGCTCTATTCCTATTTCCGTGGTTTTGATGTGCGTATGAGTGATCAAAGTTAGGGATCATGCTACACACTGTCCGATGGCAAGGAATATGTGAATGCTACTGCTGTAAGCGTTCCACATGTGTAGCCATATCAAAATCCATACTCGTAATGTGGGACAAGATCTTGAAAACCCCGAAATGACTGCTCTCCGAAAACAACGGCCCTGGCTGTACCCGGAAAATGAAGGAAACGCACAAAATACATTTCAACAGCGCGAAAACGCATGGCACACCGCAAACAAATACGGAAATCACGGTAGCAGCCGCCGTGGGTTCCTAGCACAACTAACTGATATTGCTCTATATCCAAACAGTGTTACAGGATCGGGCTCAGATCCTTTCCAACTGCGGGAGGGACTTTTTAAAAGAGGGAATTGATAAGGAAAATGGTCACAAACAAAGGAAAAAGGGTCACAAGAAAACAATAAAGAGTGATCAACGTTGACGCTCATTCTGCACACCGTCGGAATATAACTACGCAATACAAGCCGGAAGAACACAAAGCGGAAGAAACAAACAGTTGCTGCACGCTAAAGAGAACCCCAGTCGCATGCCTGCCTACCTGCCTGCCTCATGACCAAATAAGTGCAGTTGCAATTGCAATTGCAATGCATTGCATATGCGGCGAAAACCACCCCAGCAACCACGTGTGCCAGTTCCCATCAGATCACGCCTCTTTGTGTCCAAGCTTCTAGGGATATAACGTAAGCATTCCAGCACGTTCGCTTCCGTTAGGCAGCGGAGGAAACGATATGCCCCATGACAACAAAGTTAAGGCACCCTTCACCTCAAATGAATGAGGATTACAGGGAACGCCAGCGATCAGGACGGGGAGCAAACGTTTATTTAAGCTCCGAAAAGGAAGAAAGAGAAGCGTAGGACAGGAGGAGAAGAACAGGCCGGAGGGAAACCAAGGTCATATCGACCAGCAATAGCGAGGACTAACCCTACTCTCCATTCTTCGTCGAGAGCTGTGGTGGCAGTGGTATCGCTTTCTTCGCATCCCTCCCAATGTGAGACGAAACACACGACAAAACATAAAGGGTGGCATCGTTGCGTTCACAACATATCGTAGTTTATCTCCCTTTTTTATTTTCTTCTACTTTTCTCATGGTTCCTTTGCATTTATTTTGCGTTTTTCATGTTTGAGGTGGTATACGATGTATTCTTCCGCTGCGTAGTATTTTGTATTTTGGAGCCTGTCCTGTGACCTTTAGTTTTTGAGATGAGTTAATAATATGAGAGCGACAACAACATAGTTTGGTTGTACAGACCATTTCTGTGTGAGCCTGTATATTATACGTACGAACATAAAATCATAAAAATACAATACAAGGTATATACCTGCGTATGATAGCATGCACGATCGGAGTAACACAAGCAGCTACATAAACGGTTTCGGTTTCGAGTATATGTGAAGTGTCTTCATAACTTGTACTTGAAGTCTACGACCAACGAAACAAAAAGCATACTAAACACCACGCAACACAACCACCACTAACTAGCTGGCTCTCAACCAAGACAAAAACGTAACAATCCAACTTGAAGCCTTGGGTCAAGCTATATATGGGGTGTAAATCATCCTGCCCCTGTCACGCTTGGCACAAGCGAGAACCCCCAGATGTACCAGCTCCTCAAACCCTTGAGACCAGTAACGATCCACCGGTCATGGCAGGTTTTTATTTCACATGGCATCATAAATACCACTACTGGCGCGTTGGGTTAATCACGCACAACTTAATTTGACCCCCGGTACCCTCAAAATGTAGATATTCCGTGACTGGGACCGCTCGGACTGCTTCTTTATTGGCTGAACCGAGGGCACTAACTAGTGTACACATGTGACAAATGAGGGCTGCCAGTTGTTGAAGCGCTTAGTACTTTTATGAGTAAAGTGGTATATTCTCCAAGATGACCGGGGCGACTGAGTGGGGTCGGAAACTAGGCACATGCCTTGCATTGAGCTTCGCCATATACATAAACTGTAGTACAGTAAGTGCGATTCACGTCATTAATAATAGTTGTAGTTTAGCTCGAATGGAAAATTAAAGTATCAACAACAGTATTTTGCTCGAAGCCTAGTTTAACCCCCTTCAGTCGACAATGAAAAATGCAGCAACACAAACCACTTCACTCGCATAGGCTGAAACCCACGAGCTCCAAGCTTTGGGGATCTCATCAATGCAGCCTTACCTCTTCGCTGGTTGTTGTGCCCTTGCCGATGATGCCTGCTTGTCTGACTGTGCCACTTCTGCCTCAGCTCTTGTTGTTTTATCACTATCGCGAAGATACTCGTGCTCGTCTTCGTGTGTACTGCGGAAAGGGTATTTGCTGATGTGTGTGCTGGTGGGCGGCTCGTGTGCTGTTGTGTAAAAACAAAAATCAAATCTCAGACGCGGTCGTTCAATGGGTTGAGTCAAAATTGAGAAGCGAATGTACTGCCTGTTGTCTGTTCGGTGATGAATTTGGTCGTCAGTCGTCGCCGGTCGTCGTGGCAATCGCCCGTACCCCTCCTCCTCCTCCTCCAGTGTATTCGTTGCTATGGTACCCGTGTTACCCCGGACATGAAACTAACCCGCTCCTCTGCAAGGAGTACAATAACAATGAATACCTCGTACTGTACCAGTCTTGTCTCCATCTGCAAGGCAGAATCACCTGTGAGTGGCTCGCGTTTCATGCGATCACCTGTGGATCTGATGTCGTTGGCTCTACCAAACTGCATCGCCACAACGTTTTATATCCTGTTCTTTCGTTTTTTTCTCTGATTTTGTTTATTATTGTTGACGTTGTCGAACGGCTGAAAGTGAATAAAAAAATCGTCAGTTCGTAATATCCCCCGCCGGCATAATATAGTGGAGATGTGTGTGTGTTGTTCACATTAAACCGTTCTTACCACCCGTCGACATCCAGCACACCCAGCTTCCGCGCCGATTTTTCATTCTAGACAGATACCAGTTATTTATGTGGTCGCCATTAAATTGGACAGGGATCTTGGGAGACCAGGGGGCCACAAAACAGGGCAGGCCAGGAGGCCACAAAATGGGAGAGGTCAGGAGGCCACAAAAATATATGGGAGTTTAGGAGGCCACAAGAATAGGGGAAGCCAAGAGGCCACAAAAGTAAACATAAATACGGAGTGAAAAAGTACAGTTAATAATGCATTCGTTCGTAAGGGGTTGTGGAAAATACCGATTTTCCCAGTAGAGTCTTCCACATTGAAGAGGAATATAAGGTTTGAAGAATATTCCCCAAAACAAGGTGGGGAAACAAAACAGGTATCTGTTTGCTCTCCAGATCCCACCTGAACCTGATTCCATCCGGACAATATCCCATCTGGCACCCTGGTCCCACCCACAAGGTGCAGAACTTTCGTTAGCCCTCCGCGGGACCGCGGGAGGCAGTGAGCGCGAAGCGCGAACCGTAAACGGTCAGAATTCGTCGAACAAACAAAGGTTAAAAACCAGCGGTTGGAAACAAACAAAGAACAAAGAAAGGTCATCGCAACCACCCTTGAATCGAACCAGGACCGACCATAACCACTGAACTCGGCACTCCTAGACCGCGGAACTACCTCCACCCCCCCTACCTCATCCTCTTTATAAATGTATGTTGTTTATTTTCGCAGTACGTATGCGTACAAGTATATATATAGAGCCAAGTAATGTATTCCCAGAAACATCTACCTCTACAATGTGGAGTACCCCGATCAGATTTCTTCACTCAGTCTGGGATAACTTGAAATACGTTCGTGTTACGAGCTAATTCGTGTATCCTTCGGGGGGTATGCTATCAGTTCATCCCCGTTTTCCCTCGCTGCCGAGAATAATAGTAAACTGGGGCAAAATGTAGCCACTTCACGTAGTCTCGTGAGACATACTCCCTCGTAGTCATGCGCTAATCACCGCATAATCAAACTACCTCGTATGAAGAGATAGGGACAGACTGGTATTTAATTTCATGTTTCCCGACATCACGGTGCTATCAATGAACTGTGGCACTGTTACGCAAGCGCGAAGTGTGGGTCGGAAATACGGTTCTGCACAAAAGGCTCTGCAAGGCGTGTTGTGTGTAGAGGTGGGCACCGGGAGGCGAAAAAAAACAAAGCGAAAACCGGATAACGAGGCGGTATTATCACATAAAAAAACGGATAAAACCGTCTTTTCAGCCGGTTAAAACCAGATGGTCACGTGAAACAAATATCTAAATTGTTGTACATAGAACCATCCGTGATAGAGTCATGCGTATATCTTAATATCGTGCTCTTTACCATATCATAGCTTTGCTGATAATTCTATAACATATATATAATAAGAGGTGTGAGAGGACAGGTTATGAAGAAGCACTTGAAAGCACGTTGTTGAATATAATTAATTAGTGACTTCATTTTTAAACATATGTTGTGGATTCCGAGCCTCAACCACAGCGCACGGGGTGCCGTGATTTCAAGGTATAAGACATTGTCGTGAAGGAGACATTGCAGGTGCACAGGCACTATATACCTACCGGTTTCTATTAATAGGGATTTCTTCGCGATTACTTGCTTGATATATGTTTTTACTATGCCTCGCAGATCAGCGTATTCGGAGGGCTTTCCTGCGAGCAGTCTAACTACACTAAAACCAATTACAAATATCCACACTAATTTCGAGATAAAAAATCACACTATTGTCAAGATGTTTTGTTTCCAGACTCAACTATAGGTTTTCAAATGGGCAGCGGCCAAAAAAAGGTATACCTGGTCCGTTTGCGGCCAAAAACAGGTACATACTTAAAATCAAGTATAAAACCCACTCCACGTGCCCTGCCATTGGTCCAAAACTCGTTGTACCTGTTTTTGCCTCTTTGAAACCCAGGTACACCTGATTTTGTCTACTCTGCTTGACTTTCACCTTTTTTTTGTCGTTTTTAAGCCAATCAGAGGCCCTTCATAGTTCCACCCTATGCCCCCTATACAAATGCCGACGTACACCGAGACCCCCTCCTCCCTTCGCACCTCGCAACAAACGCCACTCGAGCGACACACATATCTGCCTGCACACCTCCGCCGAAATAATACGAGATAGAAGGCTCCCCTTTGGAATTGCGGTTGACTTGGAATACCACGGGTCGGGTGTCGCAAGCTCAGAAGGGAGAATACAGCAGCAGGCGTTCGTTCCTCGTACTATTCATAGCACCTACTCGTATACGTAGCAATCGGGCGAGCACGAAGAACATGAAAAAGCTCTCTTGAAAGCGACAGAAAAAAGAAGGGGGTAGCCACCGGGCAATTAACTTGGCAAGTAACACCGATCGGCCCAATCGAGTTTATAGCTAGTTTTACATACGGATAAGAGCTACCAGTACTACAGCAGTAGCACCATGGCCACCGACGGCAGTCCTCAAATCAAGGTGGTCTTAGTCTATCGTCCGACGCCGGAGCTTTGTGTGGCCGCCGCGAAGCGGTTCCTGATAAACGGCCTGCAAGTATGTTTGAGGTATCTTCCACGTACTACTACGTACTATACGGCGGTACCTGTCTCATTATGCTAGTTGACGAAATGTCAAATATACACCCTACCCAAGTATGTACTCGGCCTATACCTGGTACACATTTACAGTTATATCAGTACGCAAACCACAAGACAGTTGAAGAGGGGGCTGGCGCTCGCCATTCGGGTGCAAAAACAACTAATTTGCGTTGCAAGGAACGGCAGGTTCGTGGAGTGTGTTTTAAACTTGATTTTAGT
Source organism: Saccharina japonica (assembly GCA_008828725.1). Lineage (NCBI taxonomy): Eukaryota > Phaeophyceae > Laminariales > Laminariaceae > Saccharina > Saccharina japonica. The sequence goes on from MEHQ01000176.1 coordinate 212,997, forward strand.
ACGTACCTGTTTTTGGCCCCGAACGGACCAGGTGTACCTTGTTTTGGCCGCTGCCCTTTTCAAATAGTCTAAAAAACGGGAAACTACTAGTAGTAGTATCAGACAGATAAGATGTCGTTCGTGCAAGTTTTGTATACCTTGGTATGATATATGTTTCGATATACATATGACAACTATAACACGTCAGCAGAGCATCAGCATGTTTTGGACATGTTTATGTACATACTTATACGTATGCATGCATGATACCATATACCAGATATAATACTATTACTGCTGTGTGTATTCTGTTACTACTGCTGTAGTATTATTTGGAGTAGCCAGGGCTCTTTTGTTGTGGTGGCATTACCCCGCGCCATTATGCAAACCATTGTATGGATATAAATAGTACAACAACAGCACAACCACTAGAAGAACACAACCAACCACAGGTCGTGGCATATCGACTGATATTATTAATAGTACTGCTGTGTGGTATGTCGTCAACACTCGTTTCAGTAGGAAGAATCCTGATAAATCGTTCGTTACTACTACTACTATTAATACTACTACTACTACTACTACTACTACTACTACTACTACTACTACTACTACTACTACTACTACTACTACTACTACTACTACTACTACTACTACTACTTCTACTACTACTACTACTACTACTACTACTACTTCTACTACTACTACTACTACTACTACTACTACTACTACTACTACTACTACCACTACTACTAGTACTACTACAACTACTACTACTCTACTACTCCTACTACTGCTGTCTTGCTCGATTTGCCTGGTTGCTTGCCTATTACCCGTAAGCATGGCCGCTGTCTAGTGTTCCTGGTCAGGTTTCTAGGGTTGTTTTGAATGCATGGATATAGTAAGGTTTCCGATCATTTTGCGATTTGAGTACTCGCATCGCACTATTAACACTAGATTTTGTAAGTTGAGAAAAGGATTTTCGGTTGATAATTTGTTTTGGTCATGGTGTCATCAAAAATGGTGAAAATGGCGATTTTTTACTCTGATGGATTTTTCGTTCCGTGAATTTGGTTCACGCATTTTAACTGCTACTGTTGTACGTAGGTCGTTTGTCTTATGAAGCGAGTCTCCTATGTACGTGATGCTAGACATGAAACATATGAATATCCTGCAAAGCTGCACACTCCATGCCGTAGAACGCCAACCGGCTCGGATACTGGGTGTGCTGGGGATGTCGACGGGTAGAAAAGACAGAAGAACATGTATACGAGTGTACACACTAGCTAGTACACACTACGCACTCTTTACGTACGCGAGAGTACCAGGTATGAATGATCAACTACGTATATTCGAGTATGTATGCATATTAAAAATATATAAAACAACATGTATGTATATAATATATGTCCGTAGTCATTGATTGGATGCTAGACTCATGTATGGATAATATGATACGAACAAGCGCTATACATTGTTGTCGGATATGCGCAAAAGGGAAATAGTCATTAGGGGGTATACCCCCTGGTTTTACGGCCATTTCGGGGGTCTATCATAACGCGCCCGTGGAACGTACTCCCGCGGGCCCAAACAGGCCTCAAACGCGATTCCGAAGCCCTGGAGAGATGCCCGAAGCCCATGCCAAGCACGCACACAACTTCAATTGTGTTTTTCAGGCACGTCCTTGGGCCTAACGGGACGGCGGCGCACGAGGGAGCAAACGAAGTCCCCCTTTGATCACATTTTTGGAGGGGATAAAACCACGTACGTACTAAATGTATCTACTCCCCCCAATTGACCGTTTTTTTCACCCCGTTTGACCGAAACCATACCCCCTTTTGACTATCTGCGACAGCCTCAAACACGACTACAGCAGTACGTATGCAAGTCACCGCCCGACAGCCCGAATAGATCAAGGGGCGGAACATCCAGAACTTGCGAGTAGTCGGGATCGTTTGCCTCCCAAGAAATAAATCCCGGCACAACTTCGTATACAAATCAAATATGTATAGACGATATGAAGATATCAGCTCTTCTGAGAAAACATGATGTGATGGGGGAATCAGAATACCTATACTCGGCGTATGGGTCGTGGGTTGCTGGGTCTTTGTGGTGCTTGGTGTTTCGTTGCTGGGTGTGGCCCTGATGATCCGTCCTCAAACACACTACCCTGCCGTCGGGGAGGGATACGTTGGGGACAGGAGGAAAGCACCTCTCAAGAAGACTAACGACCGTTCGTTGCGCCTGATGTTGTTCGTGTCCAAAAGAACCCTCCCGTCCGACAACCCAACACCGAGCGTCCACGCAAAGCGGGCATCCCCTGGGTCGATACCGCCCCGCAAGGTGTGGAAACCCCACCACCACGGCCTGATAGCTGATTTGGCTGGGGCGCTGGAGCCCAGAGAGCCAGCACGCAGCGAGGGTTACCCGTCGAGGCAACGGCGACGTCCCGTCGCACCCGGAGACGATAAAGTGTCACCCCCGGGTCAGAACTCTTTTCATACACCTACAACTCCTACGGCCCGGGGACGCAAGCGGACATCTCTCGCGTCGATACCGCCCCACGGTGTGTGGAAACCCCAACCCCACGGGCTAAATTATGGTTGCCTGGCCCTCATAGAGCCAACGTACGGGCGAGAGTTGCCCGTCGGGGCAACGTCGAAGCCCCGCCGCACCCGGGGGTGATAGCGTCCTATACCCGGGTCAGCCATCCTCCCATACATCTACAACTCCAACGACCCGGGGAAGCAAACTTACATCTCCCGTTTCGATACCGCCCCACAAGGTGTGGAAACCCCAACCCCACGGGGAAGTTGCGGTTGCCTGGCCCCTATAGACCCAGCGTACGGCGCGAGTTGCCCCTCGGGGCAACGGCGAGGTCCCACCGCACCCGGGGATGATAACGTCCCATCCCCCGATCAGAAATCATTGCGGACATCTGCAAATCCAACAAACCTAGGACGAAAACAGACAACCCCCCGGTCGATACCGCCCAGCAATATGTGGAAACCCCAATCCCACGGTCTAATTTACGGTTGCCTGGCCCTCATAGAGCCAGCGTGCGGCGCGAGTTGCCCCTCGGCGCAACGGCGAGGTCCCACCGCACCCGGGGATGATAACGTCACATCCCCCGATCAGAAATCATTGCGGACATCTACAACTCCAACAAACCGAGGACGAAAACAGACAACCCCCCGGTCGATGTCGCCTTGCAAGGTGTGGGAATCTCGACCGCACGGGTCGATTTTCGTTTTGGTTGGGGCTCATGGTCGATGTTCCGCTGTACCCGGTGATGGTAAGGCCCCATCTCCGAATCATATATCCTTCGATACATGTACACTTCCAACAAAACCGGACATCCCCCGGGTCGATACCGCCCCGCATGGTGGTTCTAATGTTTCGGTTCAGAGTGGTACATCACAGCACACTGTTAATAATGCAAGTACTATGTACCACACTAGGAACTTACATACCCTTATGGGCAACGCAAAGCTAGCGCCACAGGCGGAGCCGTGGCCGTACCGCTAGTATCTAATAATTAGTGTTGTTTCTAACTAATCAAGAAATTGATAGTCGGTGGTGTGGTCACAGGACGGACTAAAACAAACTCTTGAGTGGAAGGTGTGCTGGAGAGCATTATTAATCGGTCGTCCGGTAACCTGTTGGACCAAGGCACGGGCGTAGACCCCCTAACTCTAACCCTAACCCTAACTCTAACCCTTACCCTAACTCTAACCCTAACCCTAACCCCGAACCTGACCACACTATAAGTGACAGGTAAAATTGCCGGAAATATCCTACCGGACGAGATGCGAATACCACTGGTGCTGGATGTCGACGGGTAGGAACAATAAACATATACACGGAATATGTTACTATATATATGCGGCCATGCTCAGAGTATTATATGTCGTTCGTTTTATCGTTTGTAGCCTCGGTACTGCGTACGCCGACAAATAGACAAGGCTGAAGATGGCGAAACATTCGGAGGCGGAGCTCGAAGCAGATAGATTCGTGTTCATATATATTGTCTGTGTTGTGCACTATTTTGTTTTATCTAGTGTACTCATTAGAGCTACCTATTCGCCGTGCCCAAGCGTAAGCGTGATAGCGAAACATAACGCGGGAGAGTAGTATTTAATGGGCGTGCTAAAATACACACCATCTATCTATTGATCGTCCCATTGCTACGCGTTCCACGCGTTGAGTTCATGTTTTCCCCCAAATATGTTTTCTGTCGTTAGATGAAACCAATCCGGGCCAAGCAAGTAGTGATGAGCCTCGATTTTAAAGGGACATTACACGAAAAAAATCTAGGCCTAACTGGATGGGAAACGCCACCTCTTTCGATACCGCGTGCCGCCTTCGGGTCGGTTGTATCGGACAAACAAGCGATATATGGTTTCGGGGAGACATGCCCCTTTTCGCATGTTTCGTACAATATTATCAGTTTTTGTTGCTAGCGAGCTCTGATACAAGTTACAGGCTGGTTCAGGCATATCACCCAAAATTCATTCAGTGGCGAATGTCCACACCGTTTTTTGGAGTTAGACCCTGCAATTTGGCACACGTGTTTTATGCGCCCTACCCGAGACTATAACGGATGGGGTTTTTTTTTTTTTCCGTCAGATATTGCTTGTTTTGTATTTTTATGGGAAATTTGGGTCTTAATAGATCCAAAATTTCCGGCGAAAAAAAACAAACAAACCATTCGTAAAAGGCTCGGGTAGGGCGCATAAAACACGTGTACCAAATTTCAGGGTCTATCTCCAACAAACGGCGTGGACATTTGGACTTTTATGCGGTAAAAGTGTAAAAATAGGCGTCGCCTCGTAGTTACTTAGTTTTAGTATAGAATCGATTTTGGGCGTTAAATATGACTTAATATGATCATACGCAGTCAGATTTTCGAATATTTGCGTGAAACTTTGTACAAACATGCCTTAGACCACCTGGAAGCGGCTCGTTCAGAAACAAAAAAAGGGGAAAACAGGTTTTCCTACGGAAACGCCTGTCTATTGTTGACCACTTTGAAGGCCTGTGATTGGCCTGGCCAGATTTACGGCGGTAGCGCCAGTTCTAGGTCCTTGAACAAAAAACTGGCGACGTCACCCTCTTCCACTGTTCATGGCGATCAGTATGATACCAAATATGTGACATTGGAGTTGCTATTGCATGCGGCATTCGTGACTGACGAAATTTTGGGTGATATGCCTGAACCAGCTCGTATCTAGACGGTGCTAGTAATTCTGCCTGTACGATAGCGGGCATTGGTTTTCGAGCATTGGTATCGGACACAAAATACCTGTTAATGGAGAACTACACCATTTACGCATGCCATGTTTAACGCGTGCACTTTCGGTGGCACCGACCTATGATAAGATGAGTATATGTGGATGCGAAACACACACCCCCTTTCGATACCGTGTTGTGATAAGACTGGGTGAGACACAGAGTATCCCCTTGCAGGTTTGTCTATTAAGCATCCTTGGTGTTACTCACTTTCCGTAGAGTCAAGCGTAGAAGAGAAGCAGCTTTTATTAATGCCCGAGCCAGATGACATCTGCTCGGGATGGGCTTCAAGTATGGCCCACAGATATTATAAATACCCCGAATACCGAATACAAATGCCATCCAAGTTATACGAAAACGGATTAATTACCTATGCAGAGGTAATTACCGGCCTTCCTAGCCCATACCATTACAGCAGTGTATCGTATTTCTGTTGGTAGTATCGGACGAACGATACCTGATATCGGAACCCCAACCTCATTTCTGAATGCCTTGTATAGAGGTTGGTGTTTTAGTGGTAGCGACCTCAGATAAAATTATAAGTTCGTGGGAAGCACTCTTCCATTTCCATGCCGTGCATCTCTACTTTTGTCGTTAATATTGGACAAGTGATACCGGGTCTCGGACGGCTTGTGTCTTTCCCCCCGTTTTGTGATACACGTATATGTTTTAGTTGGTAGCCAGCCTTGCGTTCATAGTATATGGCTGGGAAAAGCCCCAACGTCCGATGCTGGGTATCGATTTTCCGTCGGCAACATAAAAAGCGACACAAGGTATCGCATTCCAACCAAAATCGCAGGAATGAACGGACCACGCCAACTATCGTCAAAACTAGATCCTACTAGAAATGCGGGGTCATTTTGGGTGGGTGTTCCTTGTAGAGGGGGTGTACTTCATTTTCATGCATGGCCGTAGTCGTATGACCATAGACCCTCGCATCTCTACAATGCCGGGACGGAGCGGTCTATGTAGGGCGGGGGGGGGGTTCTGATTTCGGGGGCCTCTCGTAACATACAACATGGGGCTCCAGCGGTGCCTCCACCGAGGTCATCTCACCAGCCGGAGGGGAGGCGATCGAGCCCGCTCCGCTCGGCGCTGCTAGGTTCACAATACCAGTATATGGATATATTTTTAGTTTAGGGGCAATTGTACAAAACGCCATCTGCGGACCAATGTTATTTTCTGCGTCCGATTTGTCCGACAATTCCGTCACTCTCTTACATGTTCGATTGCCGGCTTCCTCGGTGCTGGCCCGCCCATCGATGCAGCCACACCCTCCACTGACCCTAATTCATAAACGGCAACGACTTTCACGAAGATTCAGCTGCCTCGATGGCGCCAGTGTCGCGTTGTGTGTGTACAGTAAATCGACACACCATCAACATCTTCGGAGTTATGTATTTCTATGACAAAACGTTCACAAGATAAACCCTGCATCGAGGGTAAATGTGTTGGCCAGGCTTGAGATTCATAAGCTTGGACCCCGTACCCTGGTCCGGGCCAACTGCCCAGGTACAGCGAGGCGGAAACACAAGGACTTAAGGGAATGTCTTTAGCAAAGAATGTCCACGACTCAGGACGAGAAAAGCGACAATGTGATACGTTATCAGACCTGCGTTAAAGCAGCGCAACATTGGTATTGTCTTGCTGCTCGTCTGTTAGCCTGAAGAAGCACAATAACCCTGGGAGCGACCTTGCATGCGAACAGAATTGGCAGCCATACTCCCATCAAGCATGTAGTGTGAAGACGAACACAAATACGAGTGCGGAACTACCGCGGATAGCCACGGCGAGATTTAGACTGATCCAGCTCCACTGGTGGATTGTTTTTTATGTAGACCCGCCGGAGAGTGTAGGGCCGTTGTCATACTCTGCCGTGCACCCACCTCAATATCGATCGACACACGCGATGCATGCTGTAACATAACACACAGCCGAGCAGCAGCAACATTGCAGCACGCCGTATACCGAAACGTAAGAAGCATATTTCCTGTAAGTGGCTGTTGGATGCCGTCCCCAGGATCAGCGCGAAAACATAATCAAAGTTGTGTTCACAGCGCATACGAGTACTCTATACCGTATCGAACGTACTGATCGTGTCTTACTATAGTGAGGGACCACACTTCCGTCGACATGTCATCCCACCCTTTGCTTCCTTTCTTGTGTATGGACAGACCAAAGTATTCCTGTATATGTTGTTCTGGTGGCGCATCCCTTTCGGGCACGCGGCATGCCGCCTTGTGGTGAAGATGAAACGTTTGGAGCAGGACCCTTGTATCACGGACTCCCGACAAGTCCGGATATACATGCGCGGGCCATATCATTAACCTCAGGCACGGATTAAGGGTATGTATGGCCCTCGTCCTGAGTGCTACAGGCTCTACACAGAAATCGTGCTGTTATGACACACATTTTTTTTCAACACATACTAGTACACGTGTTTCGGTTCATCACGTCACGAACTGACCCCTGCCGGTTTGCCACCCAGTAAATGCGGCGCCCGGGTCAGATCACCCAAACCGACATTCCGTTGTTTTACGAAATATACAGCCACACACCTTCGTAGACCAGTTCCACCCCTGCGGTATCACACAAGATAGCCCCCCTACTCGGGGCGAGATGCGGCAGAGGCCTCGAACACGTAGCATGAACATGCAGGGTATAATATATATATATATTGTAGTATGGATTTCTAAACGTAAGTTCCCGGTAGACAGTACATAAGGGAAGGGGAAAAACCAAACAAGCGAGAGCATGCTGGTAAATCAACAAAACAAATATACGTCGCCGTCTCCGCATAGATAGTCCAATGCCCGCGTATAAAGTCCAATGCCCGTAAACACCGGAATCGTGAACTATTATTACTCCAGCAACCCAGGCACGAGCCTCACCATTGGTCCCAGACATGAACTAAGTGCATGAGCCTTGTCCTGAGCATCGCATGCTGCACGTACACATGGATGGTACCCTTCTGACACAGACTCTGAGATACATACTGGTACAAACGAGTCTCGTATCATCACACCACGAACTGACCGCGGGAGGCGAGCCACACAGTCGATGCGGCATCGGGGGACATACCATCCCACACCGATAATCCCTCGACAGACAATACAAAGCCAAAAACCTCCATGGACCAATACCAAACATCGCTGTATCACAAACAGCCTCCCCACCTGGTGCAAGATACGACAGAGGTCCCGAACACGCCACATACCTCCAGGTAAACCCGAGCACACGAAAATGCAGTTCGAAAAATGCCCGAGGGAAAAAAGCAAAGGCCAATACAAACCCTCTCACTACCAATGTTAGTGCACAGTGCAGACCTCCCAAAATGTATTATTAGGTAATGCACATAGAGAGTCGATACGAAAAAAGCGAATTCCAACAAACGAGAGCATGTCGGTAAAACCTTAAAAATGCAAATGTAGCACCGTCTTCACATACATATTACGTACTGCCCGATAACGTCGGCACCCCTGTTGTTTACTATGTCGAGAGAAGAACAACAGCACGCCCCTGACAGGTAACCACTCATATCCATCTTGAAGCAGCCCCCCTGCAAGATTGTCGTCGCGGGAGTGTGCAAACGTTAACAAACTTGCACATCTAAAAATGTGTTCCAGATATGTCCTACTATATCAAAATATGTGTTTCAATATACTACGAGAGTTGTTGGTCCCCCTGCACGTTTTGTGCTATTAACCAAGGGCCGAAGTGTTTGACGCGATTCATCAAGAACACCAGAAGGCCCCATTGGAGTCTTGGCCGTACTCGGCTCCTGGGTGTCTCCCAACCCGTTCGCTAATTCCCTTACGACTTCCCCATGCCAGCTAACCAACCACCCCATAGTACCCGAACATATATGAAACATCTACTAAAATGTGTAACGGTTTGGTGAGGAAATCAGCATTTGTTCTGCCGACCGTACGTGGACAGTCTTAAACTTGTCGTTAGAAACACGCTGTCCAAGGTCGTGCTGACGGACACCAATGATTTTATTGTTGGCAGAAGTCTTCACAAACATGACATATCCAATATCTATCCGATATCCAATCTTCAACCCGGAACAGTTTCAAAGCAGTCACAAACAATCAACCAGAGTTCTAAAACCATCGATAATGAACGCCCTTTAAAACGCTGTCGGGGTGTTGCTGGGCACGTATTCGCAGGAAGTGCTATGACCCCTCCAGGAAGTAGCATGATTGTGTTCGCTTAAAGTTGATTGACCACGATGGTACCATCAGCCTTCCAGATGCCACCCGCTCTACAGCTGTCGAGGTATGGCACCAAATACGTTGCTCAATAACTGCCTACTCCTTTAGAAGTTGCTTGGGCGTACCCGCACGCAAATCTCTTGCAGAAGCTGCCAATGCCGGCCAAGACAGCCCCCACTGCTCAAATGTATATCTAAATATATATATATGTATCTATTATTACATAAGTTGGTTTGGTTCCGATTGCTAGCGACGCTTTGACACATTCCCTACTGTAGATACAGCCAACACACCGTTTGGTTTTTTGCGGTCACCATGGCTGGCGGTCAATCTACATGATTCGTGCGGGGTGGAGGGGTTCAACCCCGCCCAATGGGTATGTGTTTTTACATATCACGTAATGTATACCAGGTACCAGGTACTTTGCAAGGCAATCGCGAGGCAGCTACATAGTACATCCATTCCTGTCTCTGGTAGTGGGCTTCCCAGGAAATAGTTCGATGCATCCAACGCTGCCATCCAATTCAAAAACGTCCGCCTCGCAAGCCGTTTTTAGTAAGATGCAGCCTACCCGTCAGGGTTCCCGTTGCTGTCGCGACACCGAGGTACACCTAATACCACCTTTTACGAAAGTTTTGTTGTTCAGCGTGAAGTAAGGGCATTGCCATGAGTGCCACTCGCCAGTATGACAGTCGTAGACCTCGCCATGAAGGGAATGGGGGTCGAAGGAGCCTAGCTGGACCCGGGCAGAAATATTAGCGGGACGAGAACAAGGGGCCGGCGTGGGGGGTCAAAACCGTGCAATCTAAACGGAAGCACAGTCAACAAATCTCGAGTGAATCTATTGATTTCATTTCAGCTTGTATGTCGTTTTTTGTTTGTCGCTAGGCCGTCTTGTTTGGGACGTTCGGGTTTTGACGCGTTTGTGGTATAATGAAACTGAACCAGTCCGCATCCCCAATCGACCACTCATGGTGCATCAACCTTGTTCTTACGAAGTGCTGAATCCCCTCAAAAATGTGCTTCATTCGCTTTTGGGTATATTCCTCAGCCTGTCAATTATACATCACCTGGGATTTTTCAAAGGACAGAGACGCGACCTGGAAAGCGTACACGTACGCATCTAACCACTACTGTTAGATATATCTGCGCAGTAGGGTGCAGTTTTAGCTTAAGTCAATTACCGGGCTATCCCAGCCTTTTGTAAGATAAATGAGGCCGCCCGGATGCACACGAGCGCCCACCTGGGTCGTAACCCTTAAACCCTTCACATACTACACCACGAGAAATACGATGCCGACAGCCACGACCGTTTTCCCCAAACAAAGTATAACGTGCTGCCTACTCCCTTCTGCCACTGCTAACACGGTTTGCTAGCCCTCCCGGAAAAGGGGCTTACGTTGCCACACAGAATCGTCTTCAAAACCAAATTTAAAGGATACGTGGTGTTTTAGTATGACAATTGTATGTGCGTTGGCGATTTTCAGGGAAAGCAGAAAACTGCATGCCAGGTATTCAGAAGTCGGTAACCCTGAAACCAAAACAGCGGAAATAGTCGGCGTTGGATTATTTTGAGCTGCACACGGCGCACTTTTGTTAGAAAGTGGTTGTATCATACCTCCCGATTCTGTGATTGTTATGGTTATTGCAGCGAGTGCGCATCATATGTTCGTCCAACTCCACTTCTTGTAGGGCAACGACCTCTACTGGAAAAGTGGTCGGTTGTTGGCGCCTAAAGGGTACCAGGTAGCTTTCTAGACAATATACTGTTTATAACCGATTGTGAGTGTCTGGGAGCTCAGATGACCGAAGTGAGCGGAAAGGTGGAACGTACGCGGGTGCACAAACTCCATATATATTCGTGTTGATGGCCTCGTACATCAACCGTTCTTGTAGGACTCACCGCTGCAACCCCTATACTCTTTACAGATTATGTGTAGGCCTCTCCTTGCAAGTTTCAAGTATCCTGTTACTTAAACGCGCAATCAAAACACATCAAGATCAGTTACGGGTAATACGGAACACTAGTTGGGGTGTAGCGAATACTCTCCTCCACCATGAGTAGCAAAACAGGTTACATACCACGCGACTGTGCTACATAACATATATATAATACAAGTATAGCGTACTGATATCACATTCAGATATTACCTGCCACTATAATCGTTGTCGTCCTCTTCGGCGTACACGATCTCATGATGAGGACCGCGTACATCAACCGTTTTTTATTACTTATCGCTTCAGCCCCTAGACTCCGACATATACTGCGTAAGCCTCTGCTTGAACTATTCGATTATCCTGTTACTTGTATCCGCGGTCAAGTTACTTCACGCTCAGTTACGGTTTCTGCATAAAAGTATTGAGAGTCTACCTAGTATACATACCCCTTCGCCAGCCCATAAATATCACCTCAGTTACTACACCACATGACTTTGCTACAGAACTTAGATAGGCTACGATTATAGCCTACTGATGCCACCGTCAGATAAAACCTACCTCAGCAATCGCTGTCGTCCTCGTTGTCTTAGACGACTCCAATTGCTCTCGTGTTGCTGACATCAGCAGTTTTCGCACGACGTATCGCTTCAACCCCTAGACTCCAATTATTGCTGCATTAACGTCTAATTAAACTATTTCATGAATATGATATTGAAACGCGCGGTCGAAATACTACCACGTTCAGCTACGTAAATTCTGAAAACACTGGTGGGTGTCTAGCGAATTATATTCCTTTACCAGTCCATAAGTATCACAACAGGTGTCGTACAACACAATTGTGATAAAAGGAAATATATATACTACGAGTATAGACGATTGTCATTACTGTCAGATAGAACCTACCTCTCCAATCGTTGTCGTCATTATGGTCTTAGATGATGCACGGTGCCACCGGGGTATCGTCGCAGGAAACACCACTATCCTCGATACGGCTGGTGCAGCAGGAGTCCTACCAAATGAGGTAGCAGGGGCGCGAAACGCTTTGTTGTCAGAGTTTGAGACCGATGAGTAAGTTACATCGCCCAAATATCGCGTGCTATCGTAGCGGCAACACCTAAACTGACTTGAGGTTTGTCCCTTTAGCAGTTAAACACTCCACACAACATCCAATGTACACCATAGGAAAGAAAAACCCAGCAGCCGATTGCATGGGTTATAGGTGTCTATAGAAGAACATACAACAGCAACATTCACACCGATGTTGAGGAGCTTCCTCAGATCCAGTGCTTGAGGAGCCCGGACACAGAATATTGTTTGGGCTCGAAGGGTTACCCTTAGCACAGCATGGGTCGGATGCTAGTCTCCCTTCTGGTGCGTGCTAGGCACCCCCCCCTTTCCGGTATGGAGAAGAAAAATAACTGTGTACTTAGCAAAGAGGGCCTGATCAAGAAGGAACGCTATAGGGATAAGCGAACCTATCGTTTCTGAGGCTCCCCACCGCATAACTTTATTCCGCACCCAAAGGCCCCGTTAGACGACAGACAAACGTGCTGTCGGCTTATCGAGTCAATGGTCTGGGAACGTTACCAACATGTCAGAGCACCACCTAGCAATGGGGTTCCGACACGATTGGACAGAGGTTTAGTTGAGGAACCCAACGTCATGTCGGAAACAGGTTGGCACTAAATGATGCAAGGGTCAAGGGTAGCGACGACGGCATGTACCAACTCACCGGGCCCCCGGGCAGGTTTCTGCAGCCGAATCCTCCGCATGTCCCACACTCAGCGTCGCAGCAGACACCGTTTGATTCTATTCCAAGCACACCGTTGCTGCAAACGACTTCGAACATTTTCGTTGGTGTGCCGGGAGGTCGAACAGATAATAGCGACAGCGGAGAGGGCGTATCAGCTCCCGCAACAAGACGGATGGTGGATCCCTCATGATTGGTAAATTACTGTCAACAATTGCTACTCAGAGATCTCGCGGGCGCACGCTTAAACCTAACATTTTGGTATTTTTGTATAACCTGTACGTATTCACTGTAATAGTGTCTAACCATGGCTATACCCTGCTATAGAGTAGACTGGACACATACAATAATATCCCGCGCTAAGCCTGTGTGTGCTGCGAACTATAGCCAATATTCCTCTCACCCGCGCCTCAGTCCTGAAACCCATTCAACACTTCTAGCACTAAACAACACACCGCTACCCCGAACCACATGCAACGCATGGATTACTACTTGATACCACTCATGATATAGGCAGGTACGCCGCTGCATACCGCACACCGCTGTGAACAACAAATGCCACAAGTAGCACATGCCGTACAATTTCAGAACTAATAGAGATGGACCAATGAGGTAGTGAGCGCTAGGCGTGCTAGACATTTTTACAAAACCCACCCGCATTATCGATGACGCATGGCGCTGACCCTGTGGCACTGCACATCATGCCCATGCTCGTGATCGGGCCCACGCAGCAGGCGGCCTGTTAACAGGAGAAGGTGCGAGGCATTTTTTTGTCAGCTCGTCCAATGTTGCAGTACACGTTTACTTGCCATACGCTTGTCGACCTATTGATGTATGCCTGCGACCACCTCTCCCCAGGGCCGTGCTACCGTATGATGTGCACTCTAGAGCCGAATCAAAATGAAGTTGTAGAGCTCCCCACAAAAGAGACAGCACAAACAGGGGCGTAAAAAAAAGAGAGAAAACGACACCACACACGTAGGAAGGTCAGAATGAAAAACAAACCGGATCGCTGTGATCACAGGACGAGATGAGCGAAAACCATTTTTTCCGTTTTTTGTTCCCGTTTTTAACTTCGTTTTAGAGACCCCCTGTTTCGTTTTCGCTGGTGGGGGGGTACTCATTTGTTGCTTGCCTTAGTCATTTGACCATTGACCACGCATCCCTTTCGAGACAGGGGTAATTAAAAAAAACTTGACTTGTTGTTTTCTGGGATCACAACGGTCCGGTTTCTTCCCTCCAACATAGGTATCTGGGATTCAGATCCGCGCATACACTCGGCACATATCATATTTGCATCAGATGTGTGTACAATAACATTATTCTTGATATATCAACTGTAGCTTAGGGCCATTTTTAACGAAGAAGAAAAAAAAATCAAGTTGGAAAAAAATAATTTTCAAATCCGCTTTTCATTGGTCAACACACGCACCAGCACCGAAGATTAGGATCTTGGGGCATAATATTTGGTGCTGGTGCGTGTGTTGACCAATGAAAAGCGAATTTGAATTTTATTTTTTCCAAATTGAATTTATTTATACTCGTTAATTCGGGCCCTTACTGTATATATATCGGGCATAAGTTACTGTTACTTTTTCAAGTTGCTTGATGGGCGAGGTGTGAGCATCATTACTCGAGGAGCCACATATACGTTACGCTATACCCCTAGACGACAGAAGCACGGGTCGAAAACAGACAACAGACTAACCGATCCGCCGGGTCGTGCGCCGCAGCCGAATCCTCCGCACTCGCCGCAGCCAGACTCACAGCAGACGTCGCCAGTTTGGATTCCAGGAAAGCCGTTGTTGCACGTTTCTGACAACAGGAGGGTACATCGCAGCGAGAGTGTGTTCGTCAAACTACCCGTCAAACTTGACGCACCGCGTTTATCGTCAACGAGGTATTAATTACCGTCAACGGGGTATTCAGGTATAGTGCTACGAACGGCAGGGATAAGCGTGCACAACGAACAGCAAACATTGAACGGGCAGTGGTCATGGAAGCTGCAGAACCACAGTACAGGGGTGGCGACTCGTTTAGCTAGATTACCGCCAGACGCACCTACTTCGTCGATGATGCACGGCGCCGCCATGGTTTCGCTGCACAGCAAGCCAGCCCTCGTGATCACGCCAACGCAGCAATTTTCCTGGTAACAGAAGGAGGGCCGATGAATTATTTTGTTAGCTCGCCCTACTTCAAGCGTTAAGCAACGAACGTCGTCCTGCCGCACGCCGGTCGATCTTTTGAAGAATTTGACCTCACCGTCCCCGAGGCGTGTTTTAGTAATGGTGTGCACGATAGAGCCGACACAAAACATGAAGTCCAAAGGCTTCTTAACTGACTATACTATAGGCCATTCTTCTTAAAGATGAATGTTGGGTGAAGTGGGTATTTCCTTAGGGGAAGCTCCCATGAGACTGACCCCTACATTGGGTTGGTTGCACAAAATGTATACTGACTAACCGGCCCTCCGTTGAGCCTGCCGCAACCGTTTCCTCCGCATATCCCGCAGCTCTCAGCGCAGCAGATGTCTTCATTCTGAAATCCCACGAAGTCGTTATCGCATGCGTTGACCTCTTGGCCTTCAGCACAACACGAGGATGCACGGCAGCGAACGTGGGTACGGTCGCCATAATTGATTGGTAACGCCGGCGCACTTGGAACTAAGCTTCAAAGCTCACACAGAGTGCACACCGTAGATAACTACACTGTTATTGCAAAACGTTTGTGATGCACGCTATGGGAGCAGTGCATCAATGATTCCTTACCCCTTCTAGGACTGGAGTCCCGTTTTGGGGACAAACTACTTAGAATTAGCGTGCTTTGTCCCCAAAACGGGACTGCAGTCCTAAAAGGGTTAACGCACCTCGCTTTGGGAGGGCTATACCTCGCCATGGCACTGTCTTCGAGAAAAGATGAACGTTCAACCCGATGAGGGTTCTTATGGCTTACAGCAGCAGTAGTGGTAACATGTAGTCAAGAAATAGCATTGTAAAGCACAGGTGGTATTGCTAAGACATTGATTAGTTCCTCAGTTGACGAGCCCCGTCAGACCAAACAAGATTCTGGCCAACCGCTGCAACCTCGTCTGAGTCGTAGTTGGCGTGTTGCTGGTTGCGTTGGCGGTGGAGTGTGTGTTGAGGTCGCACTGTACCACTACCCTCGTAAGCGAGTTTTGATTCTAAAGCTCGGTTTGGTGCTATCTTATGCGAGTCTCGGTATTGACATCGTTCAGCGAGACTATTTGGTTTTGACACAATAAAACAAACACAAACACTCTCAACCCACCCGTGACCAACTGCTGTAGTGCGCCATAATACACGACATGTGTAGATGTGTACGAGTTAGGCAATACAGCTGGATAGTATACATCTGCTCTTTCAAATGTAGACACGTACCAGTTGTGGATGATAGGCAGACGTGTGGCATATATTCTTCACATCATATTTCAACCTTGCGAAAGACTTGGATCTATGAACAGAAACTGCTGTCGAGCCATAGATAGGATATCTTGCTGTGACATCACCAGCCAAAGGTCCAACGACACTTGAGCTTTCTAGCGACATCGGCAACAACTTCCCAATCCCGCCCACCTCGCATTTTACAGATATATTCGTCAACACCCATCACAAGTAGTGCTCACCGGTCGAAATATGCTCGGACAACAGCATCACCAGCCCCAGAAGCACATACCCGAATCGCATGGTTTCGTCTCAATACCTAATAGCCCCCCCACAGATTTTGTTGAGGCAGAGAGAGAGAGAGAGGGCCTGCGTAGCAGGAGAGGGAAAAGGGGTGTTGGGAAGTTTGGTCAAACACGGTGTTGGGCAGATATTTGATTTCGCATACCCCTCTTGGAACAAGGCCGAACCGCGCGCACTATATTAACTTCGCCAGCTGCGCAAGGTCACGCTACTCGCAGCCAGACCGGTCCGAATATGTTTCCGATGGAGGTCGTCCGCCTCGCCGCAGCAGGCGCATGGGGAGCATTCAAAGCTCATACAACACGGTAGACACATCATGTAAGGCTAAGAGTCATAAGGGCGTATGACGAACGCGTTAACCTTGTAAGTACACGCGCTACGAGTAGATCAGCGCACATGAGAGATGCTGACCCCCCAACCGAGGCCCGACAAAGCTTTCGCATAGTTTCAGAAAACTTCGATTTACAGGGCGCGCAAGAAGCTGGGAGTTGCATGTGTCAGCGCGTGGTGTTGCTGTCGCCAATCGCTCTGGCCGGGGCTGTGTAATGGCCACGAGTATCTTTAAACCTTTGTTTGGTGGCATTATTAGTAGTGCGGCGCACTCCTTGGCACCATCCATCCATCTGTGTGGAACAGAAAGCCAGGAAAACACGTTTGGTTGAGAAACACGTATGCATTCTGTTTGTTTGGATGTGTCAGCTCTAAAGCACGGATTGCATCATACACGCCATGGGGTATCCCATGGGCCAACACGTATCACGGGATACACGCCATCGTAGTTACCCGCAAGTGCCGCAACCATGCAGCCCTCCATGCCATACACTACGAGAAAGAATCCCAATCGTTTTCGGACGTGTCATGGTATTCACCATAGACTACATCAGCTAAGACATAGGGCGCGCCACATGGGAAACACAACACTAATATCACTTGTCTGTAGGATACGCCATGAGACACACGCTGGGGGTTAACCAAGGTGCGCGAAACAGTACTGAATCTAGAACATACCACGGAACAAATCATGGAATGCACCACAATATACAAATACGCCGGGAAACGAGTCATGGGATACACCGTAATACCATTTATCCATGGGATACACTATGGGACACAATCTGCCCGTGTACATTCCGTCGGAATAGCGTTTTTCTAAGCAATGGTGTGCCCCACGGCTGCTCATTGGATGTATCACGAGAACAGTATTAATAGACGAATGTTTTCGCTATCCCAGCAGCGGTATGCCAGTATCATACCAGATATCATAGGATCAACACACAAGTGTCACGACTCCAAAAAAAAACGTAGCCTCGCCAACAGCGACATCAAAACTTGCGTGAGTTGCCTCCCGCCTATGCCTGGCTCCCGAGAAGTACCTTTTCGCTAAAAGGAACTACTAAAACGCTGCTGCTGTTGTGATCTAACACCCATGGATATACAACTTGAAAACAAAAATGGAATGAAGTGCAGCGAAACCCTCCATCACCCCCCCCAATAAATATATGTATACATTTATAGGTTGGGTTGGCGTCGGTTGGCGACGACGCTGCAAAACACGCCTCTCACTGCGTCAGCCAGATAACCAGGGTGCCCGTAGTTTGTTTATTCCTTTGTTTGTTTGTTATTGTTGCCATTTTGGCGGTTACCAAGGCTGGCGGTCGAGTAAAAACATTTGTTCGGTGTTGAGAACCTTTTTTGCTCCGCACAAGGGGAATGGTCGTATAACGTAGTGTGTACCCTGGTATATTGTATGGCACCGACGAGGCAGTTACATAGTGCTCCCATCATTGCTGTCTCAGGAAGTGGCCACACCAGAAAGCAAAGTAACTCATTAAAGCTGTCATCCATGTGCATGCCTGCCTCACAAGCGGTTCTTAGTAGGATATAGCTCACCCTTCATGCGACTCGCCCAACACCTCACGGCGCTTCGCACTTGGTGCTAGCAATGCCAGCCTGGTCGGTGATAACCCGACATGCCCCGTCCCGGCATTGTAGGGATGCGATGGTCTATGGTCACATGACTACGGCCATGCACGAAAATGAAGTACCCCCCCACCCCCCTCTCCTCCGAGGAGAAAGTATCAGCATCATATATTATATGTAGGGCAAATAAAACATTCCGAAGACTTAAGGGTTTTTATAAAACAGTAATACCAGGTGTGTATTATCTCCGGGTACTAGTGCAGAGGGTTACTGTAGCAGGAGCAAAGTTACATGAAAACCCCGTCTCGGTACTTAATTATTTGTCACAGATAGACACAAACAAGCTCCCTGAATTGTACAGCCTCATATTTATGTTCTCCTAATACCGTATGTGCGTCCTGCATGTAGACATGTAACACTCGTAAGTACGCGCGATCGAAGTATCACACTCAGGTTAAAATATGACTTTCAATGAAATCCTCGATCTCACAGCTGTTTTTTTATTATTTTTATGTATATATATATGTGTACGTATAATACATACTTCGTATATATGTATCTTTATGAAATACCTCAACGTCTCAAAAGGGCTTAATTTCCATATAACACAAGGTTTGCGAGCTCGTGCAAACCGGCGTGTGTACCACAGCAGCAGCAGTATGCACGTTTATTTAAATACTGGAGAGATGGGTCAGCTGCGTGTGTCCGCTGAAGAAGGAAAATACTGATAATTAGCGCGTTGATCAATGTGCAGGCGTGACGACGTGACGACTACGTACAATCCTTGCGAGTTCGGATCCCGGGTGAATCATCTTTTTTATTTATAAGCACTTTGCACGTGAAGTGTAAAATTGTGAAGTGTTTTCGGTTCTCTCCACCAGCTTACCTACCAGTACCACTACGTAGCACATATCTCTACGTCTACGGGCAAATATATTTCTCATTGGATGCGGTGAAAAACATACCAGGTACGTACGCGTTAACCCTTTTAGAACCGCACCCACGTCTTTGGTAACAAATTACTTGCATTTAATGTGGTAAGCATCCCATCACTATACCTATATACCAGGTATTATTGCCCACGTGACTATTAAATAACTAACTGCTGTCTCGATTGTGTGGGGCCCCGGCATCTATATACGCTTGCAAATTTCACGCTCCACGCTGTGAGGGTTTTCGCACTCATACTATTACTACTACCACCGCTGAAAGAGTATTCGTGAATATCTGGACGTAACGCCGAAGGATTACCACGACAAATAAATTAAAAAGTAATTATTTACACTCCGGGCATGAGGCACACTGGATGCGCATACCGCATACGTACTCGTACCTGTGTGTTCTGTTAAACAAATTATTCTAACCGTCCGCGTCGAGATCCAGCGCAACCAGTGTCTGCCGAGCATTACTCCCATTAATAGAGATATTTGTTTTGTAAGATGTGTGGTCACAATTCCACAATACACAGATACGACTACATTGCAATGCAGTAAGCAGAGTAGATAATGGAATAACATTACGAAAGGCACGACTTGGACATGCTACGTCGTACGTGGAATTCTACATGCGTTGAAAGAGAAAAAAAAACTAAAAAAGTGAACAGGAAAAAGAAAGAATATATCTTAAACATAATTGTCGTGCACCCGCGGAGATGTGACAGAGATGTGACAGACAACACCAAATAGGTAAAATAAAGAATGCAACACAAACAAACAAAATATTAAGAACGAAATCAATTGTTTTGTTTCACGTATCCGCATGTCCGGCCAAATTTCAGTTCAATCAAATCACAGCATTGCAGTGTTTCACGACTAGTCTTCCGAAACTTTAACGCGTTTATAATCAACCTGTATACCTCAGCAGGCTCCTCGCCTCTACAGTAGTATGGCCAAAGCCTTCCTTTGTTGCATCCCATCTAACATATTCGCACTCAATTCCTCCAATGTATTTGCATGTTCAACGTACGCGCTTAAACGATATCTGGAAATACCGCGAATGCTGTGATTGTATTGGCCAGACATTTGGCCAGACATGCGGACACGTTGACATGTTCAACGTACGGCCTTAACACACATACTACCGCTTCTCGAAAAAAGACATCAAAAAATATCGAATGCTTTGGTGTGGTTGGTGACCACATTATTATCCGGTATTTTTTTTTCGATTGTTTAGGAGATGCATAGATAGATAGGTCGAAGGCTTTTCTATTACATATAACAAACAAAGTGATCATTCTATTAAGGTGGGGGATACTAAATTTGGAGGATAATTTGTTTTGAACGAAGCATTATACCCATAAAATATACATCAACCAAACAAAGCATAATGTAAGAGATGCATAGGTCGTGAAGGCCTTTGAGCTACATGTAAATATCAACACGACGGTCCCTACATTTGGGTACCATCTAGAAAGGTCGAACCCACAGAGCCATGCTTGAAACAAATTAAAACGGTCTTTATATTAAAGAGACTTGATTTATTTAGAGGAGAACTTCCAATTTCCTCGAACATGCATGCGTCGTTCGATCGACCGACATCCCCTGCCCCACCATAATCGGTGAAACCGACTACTATCGCCGCTCTGAAACACTCGACATTAGGAGTTCCCTTCGTTTTCCGATCCTCCAATTTTTCTCTGCATAGATAGATAGCCCATATTTATTCATTCAGGGGCCTTCACCGAGCACGGTCCCCGACGACAGCCGGCGACAGCCGGCGACAGCCGGAGGACCGGGTGAAGACCCCCAGTACCATCTAGTTTTGCGTTAGGGTTAGGTTAGGGGTTATAGGGTTGAAGGTCTCCTATTTTAGGTGGCTGGTGCCTTGCTCGAAAAGACAAATAATATACGCAGGTCACCCGAAAGATGTATATGTAAATAAATAAATGTTGTTGCTATTTTTATAGATATATTTTCCTCTTGTTTCGTTAAAATTACCGGAACATGCCTGGCGGATGGACCTTCAATCACCAGGAACGCTTTTGCTCTTGATAACGCAGTTCACTGATCAGCTAAGGTCGTACGCGTCTGGCTTCAGACGGCTGTACTTGCTGAACTGTGAATACTGATTCCATGAGTAATCCTCTCATGGTTTTTGTCATGTCCACGTTCAGGACTCATTCCAACCACCCTGTGAATTATGACCACCGCTTGATGTGCTCAATTGACAAGCTTGTCGTAAGCATTTCGTTTCGAATGGTACCTGACCCCCTCAGGGGTAGTTTCTCTCTCACTATGCAATCGTAGAATATTCCAACCTCTGAATTATTCCGTCTTAACAAAACCAACTTGTTTTTCGTTCTGTTCCAGAATGTCCTCACAAGCCTCGCCTTTTTATGTTCCGTCTGAAATGTGCAGATGTGCAGAACTTGTTGCAATCACCACGCATTGCAACCACACCACACACATACTAATAATAAATACACATACATATTTTTGTTGTATTTGTTTCCTCTTGTGAAGCCTGTCCTGCGACCACCGACTATCTTTCATGGGACCAATTCATTGCGAGAACATCCACAACATACTTTATATGCCATCCATTATAGTCGCCCTTATTTCCTTTCTCCTTCCCACGTGCGAGTGGTTTTATCACAGATCCGGGGCCACAGAATATAGGCTCTTCTCGATCCTCCCCACCACCCACCATTGTTTGTTCCTTGAGTTTTGATCGCGAGAAGACTTCGGCCCTTTCTTTCCTCGTCGACTCGCAACGTTGTTACCCACGCTTCTGAGCACTCTCAGCACTTGATCTGATTTTCTGTTTGTTTTAGGAAATAAACGCTAACGCTCAACCAGCATGGATGGGGTTCAAACGCCAGAACAAACTAATAGTTCACTAGAGGGCACCACTATTATTAGTACATAATCAGGACGACCGACTACTCTTCAAGCGTAGGCGTACAATAAACGGACACCTTTGTTTCCTCGTCGTATATCGAACGTATTTGTACGTTTATTCGGAATTGCGCGTCTCATGCGTTCCGCATAACAATGTTGAAGTACGGTTGTTCGAATACTCCAACTTGATATATACGAGTATCATATATCGATACGTTGTTTCATGGTGATGAGTTGTTAATAGTATGATACTGAATTACAGTACCTATCTACCGACTCGCAAGTTACAACGTACGCAACGAGGAATGGAATATATGATACTGGCCAGGACCGGAAACATTCAATGTGTGTTTGGTCAGATGTGGCGTTGGTGCACATATCACATATCCTCGGGATTGCACGCACGCACCACGGCGGTGTTGAAGAAGAATAACTATTTTAATGAATGCCACAACAATATTTCAAGAATATGTCGTCGAAACTCATATTAGCAAGCTGCGTGTTATTGCGGTACTCTTAAATAAAAGATTTAAGCATAAGTACGTCAGCTGTGAGTTCAACCGATTGAGTTAGTACTCAACTTTGCGAGCTGCGTACTATGCTAATGATACTATGAATACGAAATATAGAAGTAATATACTCTGAGCAGAAGACCACATGCATGTATGTGGTGGTACCACGCACGGTAAAGTAAGCGATACGCGCACATATTATACGTCGTATGCATATCGACAAAGGAGAAAAAAACAGATGATGTGATATCGAGGATTCATTTGAAACTTAGTATATTTTCAAGATAAGTATAATACTTCGTATTCATAAAAAAAAACCGTACCTTACACGATACATCAGGTTTAATGTACGATAGACAGGTCAGAAAATACAGTAGTAGTAGTAGTAGTAGTATTAATAGTAGTAGTAGTAGTTGTAGTAGTAGTACTAGAGCATTAATAGTGGGGGCGCCATCCGCGGTGGTTGTAGTGAGATTGGTTCTTTCCGAAAACCACAATAAATAGTACTGCTGGTGGTACTAATAACTATCAGGTACAAAACTTCCTTGATTGACCTCAAACGCTCGAATATTGCATTAACAAAGTGGTCCAACAAAATATTACGTTGAGAATGCCCTGAAAGCAAAACCCCGACGTATTCCACAAGTCGACTCTTTGTTGCATCTACCTTTCCGGCAATGGACTGCATGTGATCGTTTTAGGTAGAGGGTGAAACTTTACCCCACGTCGATCAAACAAACAGAAACTGCCATGAGCCAAGCGCAGCAATACATATAGAAAACGAAAATGCTTTAAAAAATATGCGTTTTTTCAATAAAGACAGCCGTTTATCAACAGCAACACTAATCGGACACATTTTGATGGTAGATTGTGATTCCCCCCTCTAAACTACGCGTACGCGCCTACACGTTTCGGCCCTTGTAGCCAGGACAGGAACATTGTAACAATCTGTGAATAAATTCGTCTGCCATCCCCGTTTGTTCGCGTTCCACGGAAGCTGTAGCTCGGCGCCGTGAACGAACTCGGAAATTCTGACAACGCTGGATTCGCTATTCCCCCCCCTGCCCTGAAACGTTCAACATACTACAAAAGAAGCTTTTCCAGAGGAAATTGTGGGTTTCTCACCACCCCACCTTCTTGCGTTTTCGACTGTAGCCATACATCAATACAGTCGAACAAACCAGGTGGAACCCGGGAACTAAACACACCACCATGCTTAGTTTCCAAAGTACGAGGGGCGTATCAACCTTACCAAAAACGCAGACATTAGCCAGGGTTTTATCAGCCCATGTCCGACACGCACAAATGCGGAGCTTGCTGTAAAATGTTGGGGCTGGAGGAGCATATATATATACACACACATCACACAGCTTGCATCGAAGAGTTTCGACCAAATCCTCGATCTCACGTCATCTGGTCGAAACTATATCTTTTTTCAGAACTACGTGTGAGAGCACCACGGAATCGGAGAGCGTGGCCCGAATTAATTAAGGACTTTTTCGCTACCACGGTCTTGAAGCACGACACTTTTTCCCGGCCAACATGATGATGGCGCAGACTAAGTTTTTCCCGCAGGCGATACATAACTAACTCTGGGTTAGTTCCGGCGCAAGCGAAAAGTGTTTATTATGTAGGTTTTTGTTAGTCCGAGTCGAAGACCCGTTCTCCTCTCGCCGCATTGGAAAAGGTAGTGTGTTTTCCGACGGATCCGACATGTTGAAACATTATTTTCTGACACGTTTTTGTTGGGCACATGCCCGGCGCGAGTTACTCTGAGTGATGCTTTTCTCACATGTGGAATTCGGTTTTAAAACATTCTGATGTTTTCCGAACGAGGTCTCATAATGCACGAAACAGGAGAGAAATCACTCAAAACGTGGCATGATCAGTAAACGCCTACGTCGTGTGGCAAACCTGCTCTATATCTATATATAACATGTAAGTAACGGACAGCGAGACGTTCCATAGGCGAGTCTGGCCGGCGATATTGCATGCACCACTTCATAATGCCATGATCTACCTATATTCTATGATTAGGTATCATACGTGGTGACACCAGCAGTAATACGCTACTCGTATATACATACAGCAGCAAGCAGCAGTACTACGAGCTGGTCTGGCTTAGAGCCAGTCACGACAGTTAAATGGATTTTCGCAGAGCAGTTTTGCGATTCATGAGGTGGGATTTTGCATGGCTCCCGGAACGCGTATAACAAAACGAGTCAAGCGGGAACCCAAAACAAAAAAGTCGATGAAGTAAACTTATCATCGTTTGAGTGAAAAGCTCACCTAGAAAACGACCGAAATTTACGTTAACAAAAACTTTTTTTTCTTGGGTTCCCGCTTGAACGCCTAGACAAACGCGCTACGAATCACGTGTCAAACTTTCAGGTCAAAATTCGTAAAACTGCGTTGCGAAAAACAGTTTTTGTATCTTTGATCATAGTATCTTAAATTCGTATGAGGATCGTATGTACGCAATATCTTTTGATCGAGCGCGAATGGAGCGGTGGCGATGGTATCGATCGTTTCCCCTTGCCCTAAGGAACGCTCTCACCAAGTATCAGAAACATCCGCTGAACGTATTTTTCATACTTTCGTATATACTTTAGTATCGAAATATGTTCGCACGTGATGGGATTGAATCGATACGCGATTTCTCGACGAGAATAACTTGGATAATAAAAATCCCAACATGAACAAACGCGCTACACACCCAGGAACATCGTTGCAAAATATGAGGTCCTAATACCGCCAAACGATTGCGCAAACACCTATTAAGTGAATTTTAGCTTTACAGCCTGACCAGCTCGTATATACATGTACGCGCGTGATTATGGGCCGTGAATTTGTCCTTGACTATTTGCAAAATTCATAGTAATACAGCCGGACCCACGCCTACATCGAGAGTATGAATGGAGCGCGTGACCCATATGGTTAGAATGTGAACCCGTATATATTATATATGTACACAATAAACATGCGCAAACCAACAACGGCACCCCCTGGGCGGGACGCCTATTCCCGGCCCAGTTATGGGTACGGAAGGCCGCGTCATTGTTATCGAAGGACCCTTTAACCTTCATCTCTTTGTCCAGATGGTTTTTCCGCGTATAGTAGTTTTCATTCAGAGTTTCCACATATATTTTCATAATACCTACCAGGTACCTATACATCGTATATACTTCGAAGTACATACATGTGTTTCTTTGCGTTAAACCGTTCCTTCTACGCGTCCATGCCGGTCCCTCCAAGAGAAATAAAAGTTATTGTGTGGTCACAAAAGCACGACACAGAGACGCCACGTTGTAATGCGGCAAACAAGAGGGTAGTGTAATGCGGCAAACAAGAGAGTAGACCATGCATATGAAGCAGATAATACCAGGTAGTATGTGGCAGGAAAACATCTTATGGTTCTCTTCTTACCTATTCGTTTTTTTAGTTTGCAGTGCATATGAGTGAGCAACGTTGAAGCTCGTCCTACACATTGATTGTCGGGCGGCAAGGACACCTATAATAACATACAATATTTCTGGATGATGCGTGCTGCTTCACGCGTTCCAGATGTTTTGCCCTATGTAAACTCGCAACTTGTGACAAGCTCGGGAAACTCCCGAAACAAAGGGCTCTCCGAATACAACGGCCCTGACTGTACCCAGAAACTAGAGGAAACGTATAAAAATACAATTCAAGAACGAACACATGGCACACCACAAGAAAAACAGACTCGCGGCAGCAGCCGCCGTAAGTTCCGGATGAAAGTTACATTGCTCTATCTGTCAACATCGTTACGGGGTCGGGCTCGTATCTTTACCTCGAGGGAAGGACGTTTAAGCCTAGGAAATTAAAAGGCAAATGAGCAACAAAAAAATCTCCAAAATGAGCGATCAACGTTAAACCTCATTCTACACATTATCGCAATATAACTATAAATAAGAACATTAGGAAAAACACACACAAATCGGGCGAACCAAGCAGTTATTAATAGTTGCGGAAGGAAATAGAGACCCCCAGGCGGATACCGGTATGCGTACATGACCAAAACTAAATGCAGTCTTAATTTGAACGCTTTCTTATCGTGGCCAACACCATCAATTATGTTAGCCTGTTCCTATGTGAACATGCCCCTCTTTGTCCGAGATTCTGGGGCAATAGCGTGAGCATACCACCACGTCAGCTTCAGTTCATTCAGCATCGGAGAAAGCGATGGCCCATGGCCCAATGATTGAAGTCTAAAATTCGAATACATTCGGATTACAGGGAACGCCAGCAGTCAGGAGAGCAGGTTTAGTAGAGCTCTCGAAAAGGTGAACGGGAAACTTAGGACAGGAGAAGAACATTAGGCGTAAGGACCAAGGTCGAATCGACCCAAACTTGCGAGGACGAACCCCACCCTTGACGCTCTGTCGACAGCTGTGGCAGGGTTATCGCCTTATTCGCACCCCTTCAATGGAGATGAAACAGACGACAAAAAAGAGCGGCTTCATCGCGTTCACAGTGTATCATCATTAATATCCCATTATTTTCTTCTCTCCTTTTCTCATGTTTCCTTTGTATGTATTTCACTTTCCCCTTGTTCGAGGTCGTATACGATGTATGTTTCCGCTGCGTAGTGTTTTTGAGCCTGTCCCGTGACCACTGACTAGAGTTTTGGCGATGACGTTTATTGATGATGTAAGAACAACAACAACAACAACTACAACTACAACAACTACAACAACAACAACAACAACAACAACAACAACAACAACAACAACAACAACAACATATTCATAGGCTTGTAGAGGCCAGCACTGCTGGCTGTGAATACGTCATAGTAGGGAAAAGAATGGGCCTCTCAGCCCCAATGTCGGATCAGCCATACTCTGGATACAGCAGGTTGTCCGACCCAATACAGGAACTGTATGAGGCGGCTTATGGGTTTTTGGAAATGACGCAGTCTGTATATGATATATTTAACACTAAAACAGTTAAAAACAATATATACCTACGCTATGATAGCACGTGTGATCGAAGTAACGAAAGCAACTGCAAACGCGGTATCTGTTTCGACAGTATGTATGTTTTCATCGCACACCTGTGACCAGTTGAAAACTTGTACTTGAAGCCTGCCAACAACCAAAATAAAAGGCGCCACAAGCAACACAAAACACAACCACCTGCAGGCTCGCAACAAAGACAACGACAAAACGCCAACTCGAACTCCAAGGGACACGCTACGGTCTGCGGGCAGTCATATTTGCTCTTCGTACGCTTGGTACAAGGGAGAACCTGCATTTATAGCGGCTTCTCACGCACTTGGATCAAGGGAACATGTATCCGCCACTGCAGCTTCTACTTTCACGTGACATCGTGAACACTACTGGTGCATAGACGCAAGCAAGCACTGAGTCAGTTCACCTCCTGGTACCCTTGAGACTGCTGTGTATACTCCGAAGTGACTTGAACCGCTCGGTCTGAACTCCGAATATGACTGAACTCCGGGGACTACGTACGCGCGTGACTGACGAGGACTCTGTCAACATCACAGCGCCTCGTACACTTGCGAAAATATCATGCAACCGGCCGAGACGACTGTGTGTGCTGCGAGTCTGAGGGCCTGTCCTCTGGACGGCCCTTGCACACAGTATTGCTACATTATTGAACCAAGCCTTGGATCTACCGTAGGTATGTTAGGGTAGTAAACGATCTGCCGGCTATTGCTCGAATCATAGACCACCCCCCTTCTTGTCCTCCAGCTGGAAATGGAAATTAAAGGAACACAAACCACCCAACTCTCGAAGTCTCCGATCCGCGAGATCCAATCTTCTGTGATCCAATTAAAGTACCCTCACCTCTTCGCTCGTTGTGCTTTGTCGATGATATCTGGCTGGCTGAGGGTGTGTTTTCTGCCTCAGCTCTTCTCGATTGTCACAATCGCGAACGTACTCGTGCTCGTCGTTCTCTGTGTACTGCTGAAACCGCATCAACTTCTGTGTGTGCTGATCCTTTGTGCTGCTTTGGAGCCCCCCCTGCTGCTGTGTACAAACAAATACTTCGTATTGAAACATTTATTTAAAACACGACCGTTCGATGGATCGCGTCGAGATTGGTAAACGAATGACGAATGTACTCTACAGTAGTGAATAATTTGGTCACCAGCCGTCGTCAATCGTCGTCGTAGTCGTGACTACTCCGTTCGGTAGATTCGTTGCTATATTTCTGGTGTGTCACCCCTGTCACGACACAAAGGCGCTTCTTCCGTCGGGGTGCGCAAGAACAAACACAATCATATTTCCAAGTTTCCCGATACCACGCTACAACAAGCAGTGCATTATGTAGCTGTTGCGCTGTTATGCTGTCTCAACGCTTTGCGTCGGAATGCGGTAATGCGCAACATGTATGTGCCGGAGAAAGTGTTGCGCATAGCGCAACAGCACAGCACTGACTGGAGTTAGGGCGCGCAACAGTTAGTTATCGTCACAGACATAAACAATAAATGTCGATTGCGTATTTTCCGCCGGACAGAGCCTAGCAATGTGTAAACACATGGTTAAGGAACCTTCGTTTGCTCGCCATTCGCGAAACTAGAACGTACTTTGGCGTCTAAACCCACGTTGCGAAACACGTGTTGTTGGGTATACACGTGTTTCTCGGTATTTCTCATTGGTGGTTCCTTCTACTTTTCTTTTCGGTATTTTGTTTGATGTGTTGCCCATCGCATCGCAGCTCCTCCAGAGGGGCACGACAACGATGTTACAACCCTGTTGCATTAGTTTATTGTATTTTGTTGTCTTCGTGTATTGCCATTGTTTTCAGGCCTTCTTTATTTTATCATTTTGGCTTCCCTGCGTATTCGGGTTATATTTTTTATAGTTTGGTTGTTTCTTCCCCTCGTTCTTTGTCTTTCTTGTTTGGCACGAAGATGAGGCGAACACGAGTAGAAAGCTACACACACACAAAATGCCCGTTATATGGATGGCGCCCAAGGGATTGAGGAGGGGGGGGAGGGCACAGTCGTAGAGAAACTGCGGGCGACGGAAACAGGGAGGGAGCGGCAGACCGCGCGTCGCAATGAATGCGACCGACTAGTGAGTACAACCTGTGTGCTTCGGCTGCCTGTCTGTGCGTTTCTGACGGTCCTAGCCTACACCTGTTTACGGTGCGTTCTTGGCGTGTTACATCATCTGTCACATCTCCGGCGGATCACGGTGCGTTCTTTATAAATGATCTTCTTTCGGCTTTTTTCGTTTCGCTTCTTTTCTTTTCTTTTGTGTTTTCTCTCCTTCAACACATCTGCATTGCTAACATGGGTAGGTCGTGCATGTCGTGCATGTCATTGCATTTCGTGTTCTGCTTACTGCATTAGAACGTACTATCTATGTTTGGTGTTTGTCTTACCACATAATACCTTTTAGCGAAATATCCAACAACATGAAGACCTGTTCCAATACGAGTGAAAAACAGGTACGGCTTGGAATCGACTTCAAACGCACCCCACGAGCCATCTTCAAGCGATCTATTGGCCGCAACACACGATGCAACCGTCTTGGAGTGATAACAACACTATGGTTCACACACTCGCTGGCGGCTAACGTTTCCCCTCGACGTATTCAGGGTCAGTTTGGAGGGCTGACGTCCGGATGGGATCAGGCCAAGGTGTGGCCACGGTGCCAAGCGGATGCAGTCTGCTTAAACACAACATTATGGTGGCAGGCATGTCACGTCTTTTAGTTTTGGTTTCAGTACATACAAGTGTCGTGCCCTACAAGCGTAGTGCATAGCTCGAACATATATATATATATACATATATACCCTCGAAGAATATGCACATGCACGCACGTTCGAGCTGCGCATAATGGTTGAAGAGAGATGCACGCGACGACGGTAGAGGTGCTGCATGAATATTCTTAGGCTTCGCACTTGACGATCTCTAAGTCGGTCACCCCGATGGTCTAGTGGTAACCTCGAACGCTTATAAGAGTTGATGTTCGGAGTTAGAATCTCACGTGGGTCGACCTTTAGAGTTTTTTTTGCAAAAATAGATAAACAACGGAATCGACTGCTGAGAGCGCCTAGTACCGTGGGTAGGCACACTTCGATGTGAGTCGAAGAACAAAAAACAACCTGACGTCTTCTCGCGATAAAAATGCAAGGCAGGAACCGCAGTGGGGGAGGAGCGACAGGAGCCTTCTTTGTGACCCGGGATCTGAGTTACGGCTAGGGAGAAGATAGACAGGAAGGGCAAATACAATATATGGGATTAAAAACAAAAAACAAAAAAATCCCAAAAATGATGATGATGTTGGACGAAAGAAAAAATGCTACAAAAAAAACAACAAAAAACTCTCCCAAAAACTGATTGATGTTGTTGGACGAAAGTAAAAGTGATCGTACCCGATGAAGAATACCATGGTTGCAACATGAATATACAATAAAACATGGTGCAACACGAGATTGAAAATCTGACGCGTAAAACAACGCTAGCTCTATCGTAGTACGCGTCCCGCAAACAACAGTGAAATGGGAAAGGGCTTGGAAGGAAACAAAATAACAGAAGAGCGGAAGGCCGCGACACGAGCAGTCAAACACAAAAAAAAGACTATTTACAACTACGAGTATAGGCAAACGGTTTGGACTAAAATTGGTATGCCAAAACATTTTAAACGCAGCCATAAAAAAGCCATAATCAGGTTGTACCTATGACATTATTCCTCATGGACAGGTGCGATGTCCACTCGCTCAATCACGTGGCCCGTGGTGTTTGTGTATTACGTGATTCGAGTATGCACCTGATTTTCAGTGAAAAGGGACCAGGTATACCTTTTTTGGGGTTTTACTCGAACTTATACCTCTCTATGACAAATACTCGGCACGGACACTGGGCGTGCTGAATGCCGACGGGTAGAAGGAACGATTCGATGCGAACACAAACGTATCGCCGCAGGTACATGTCATCCTAATTTAGGACAAATCCAAAAATAGGTATACCTTGCGTGTTTTAGCAATTTGTATGTACACAAAATGTTGCACTCGAGAAAGGGCCACCATGTCCTCCCTCTGATTTTCCGGCGCCCGATCCTACCTATGGTGTTGGCTGACCAGCTCCCAGCACACCTCTCTGTCTACTCAAGGTGAGCTCCACTGGTTGTGGCTTCACTTCTGCATATCAATGGCCCAACCTGTACTTACCAAATGCTTCCATCCTAATGATGAAAGTTCTCCTAGCCAACAGCACAGTTTTCACCGTGTTCCTAATCAGTGTACGGTACATTTTGTAGTATTATACGTCCCCCCTCAAAAGGCGACATCGCAACGTGTGCGCCCTACCGACTTCCTAGAAACAGGAAGAGCGAGTCCAACGCTTGCCATGCTCGCCATGCTATGTACGCTGGCAGTTATGGTACAGTATATCGTTGCACGTTGAAGCGCAGGACGGCTAGGGGAGTGATGAAGTATGACCGGTGGCGGGCAGATGATGGATGGCTGGTGGGGTGGGTCTTGATCGGTGTACTAGTGTAGGTGTTGCATGTTCTGGTTTGATCCATGTGTTGATCTTGTTTATCGTATTTCACCAACACGCCCCCCACGCACGTAAGTTGACGACAAGTGTATATATCCTGCTGCTCAAGTGCCTAGCGACAACCATACTATATTTACTATCTTAATGGTCGCGCGTTATATCTCTCCCTCATGAAGGTGTCTCCGTTTGAGCACTACATGTTTTACAGGGGAACCATATCCGATCCTATATTTTCACAGCAGTTCACAGCAGTGCAAATAAAAACTATACTTCGTATTAAAGAGAACGGGTAGCCAAATGTCCAGCTCTGCACGAGGACAGGCACTGTACCTCTGGTAGAAGCATAGGGCACAGCATATCACAGCACCAAGGTATGAGTGTGTTCGTCACAATCCCCGTCTCGCTTGCCCGATTGTGGCCGAATCGCCGTGCCTGATTCTGCCGACTAGGTCTATCACTCCAAACTGGTGCAAGGCTGCACAATGTATATTCCCACCTGCTCTCGCGAGGAATCAAATAGAACCAGAGACCAACTCTCCGCCAAACTAAACTTACAACAGTAGCATTTCACGACCCGCGGCATCGCTGTAGCAGCATGATGTTTCAAAATCGAGGGTTTTTATCGCTGGTGGTGTGACGTGCCCTGTACTCGCTCCCACCAGACACGAGTGGAATCGTGATGTGTTGGTTGCCGATCTGAGGGCTTTTGCGGGTCCGCGGCTGGTGCCTCGCTGGTGGAGGCTTCACGACGGCAGCGACGGCTCGATGTCATTCCCCGAGGTCAGAGGGACCACTCGAGAGGCTGCAGCGTGTCGTGAGATGCCATGGGGAGGGAGAATGGGCTGGTGTTTCAAAGTCGATTTTCGAATTCTCTGTTGGGATTTGGGGGTATATCTCTCTTGGTAGTACCACCACGGGCAGCACCACCACCTCGGAAGGTTGATAGAATTTGCCTCACTGATTGCTCTCCTCGCACCATCAAGGAGCAATGGCAAATAGCACATGCATCTGTCCTCCGTAGGCCCGAGCACTAAATGCTTCTACAGCATATGCTACGAGCATAAAGCCCGCTTTCCCACCACGATCAACGACAATATATCAGGTAACATGTTTGCAGCGTTGTTTAGACCAATACAAACACCGATTGTAACGTCGGTGTTTTCAATGTCGATGCTTGCATCGTCAATCTGCTCTAACGCGTTCGTATCATAAGTGGGTGGGATCGCGGCGCGTCGGTTTTCATCTACATCATCCTCGTAGGTCAGAGGCTGAAACCTCGCTGATGAAGGCTTTGTTTTTGCTGCGACTACTTGAGGTCGCCTTCCGAGGTCAGAGGGCCCACTCGAGAGGCTGAAGCTGGTCATGGGGTGCATTGTGGAGCGAGAATGCGCTCTTGTTCGTAGTCGGCCCTTGATCTGCTTTGTTGAGATTTTCGGGGTACATCTCTCTCTTGGCGAATCTGGACGGAGGACAGCCCTACCTCTGAAGGACGCAGCCATTTGCGTCGCCGATTGCTCTTCTCGGACCCTCTAGTAGAGGACAACAGCCACGCCAAATGTCTCTTGCGCCCCTCTTCCCTAGGTCGAGCACGAGTTGCGCCTACAAGCAGCATAATCTCCGTAAGTTTCCTTGATCGGCGAAACGATATTATTGGTGATATTGTGGTTCGAGTACTCCTAATTTGCGCATTTCTTGCAGCGGTACCAGCACCGTACGAGTACGAGCAGATTGACCCCGCGAGCGATGCAAGCATCGAAATCGGAAACGGCCGACGTTCGTGGGTCGTGGGGTGCATGCCAACTATGGTGTCGTTGGGATGAGATGTTGGCTCGGGCCCCATTAATTTTCGTGGTGCATGCATCTGGACTACCGGCTTGCTGTGTTTTTGCAGTTCGGAGAGACACTCATTGCCGGCAGATCGCCGAGCAGTGTGCCGGCCACAATGGCTCAAATGACGCCGGCATTGGGTAGATGAGAGCTCCAGTTCCTTGTGTTACAGAGCAGGTCTTCTGTTGTGTCAAGTCAATCGGTGGGGGGAAATGCCTATGGTTTTGATACGTACCTTTATGCTGGGTTGTTCGTTTTAATTCGTGATTCTACGATTTGTTTTGATTTTCGAAACTTCTTATGATGTTCGGGACATCTCAAATGATTATCCCTGTAGTGCAACCAAATTGTAGCACATGGTGCTTCTGCATCAGGAGCACAATCTTCAGAGGAGAAAACTCAAAGGAGGTGAAAGGGCAACAGCAGTAGCTATTTGTCGTTCATCATCGTATCGCGTTATATAGGAAGCACACATATCTCTTTAGTTTAGCATGAAACAAGTATTACTTGCCCTTGTGAATATGGCCGTCAGCCGGGTCACACAAGGGGCATGTAAACGACTCAAAGTCCTTCTGCTGTCGGAACTCCCCGCCCAAATGAGAATGATGTCCAAAAGGGGTGAACGACGGATCGATGTCCTTCATCCGTCATCACACCCATCACCGCATATTCCATGTTGCAGTGTTCTTGTGTTATCTCTCATTTTGGTGTGGATGGTCGCAACGACTCTTTACCAGCACAGTACAGCGTTGTGGCAGTGTTGAGCCCCAGTTGTGAGGGGAAATGGCACCAAAATGCGTTGCATTTGACCACCATCGGGGCCCTCTCACAAGCAGGGGCGGAAGCGACTGGCCCGGCCTAGTTCGTCGTGGCTCTATTCGCTCGACCTATATAATGATGTGCTGCAGTTGTTTAGAGGTCATATACCAGAAGGTCGAAAACGTTACGTCCGGACCAGTTTCATTTTATTCGTCCAATCCAGCCCGCCCATCCCGATAGACCATCTTCTTTTGACACGGGCTGCGCGTAGTTGTCTGGTTGGGTGGAGAGCGCGCAACAACCTCCAACTTCGTCGCACATCCTGCGTACTCGTAGTATGAAACCTCTAACTCACTGTCTCAATGGAGACCTCCCAAAATATATCGACAGTAATTACGAGAAGGGGGAAAAAATCAACACACTAGATAGAGCATGTATGTTGACAAAACCTTCAAAAAAATGTATGTAACCCTGTCTTTACCTACATGTCGTACTGTCCGATAGCATCGCGCTGCCTGTTGTGAACTCTATACAAGCAGAACAACAGAGCGGCTCTTATTAGAAATCGCCTAAAATCCTACGCCAAGCAGACACCCTGCTAGATACTGGAGGGCCCAGAAAAACATCCACCTGTTGATTGAAATATTGCCGACTCTGCGGTAGCACGTAGTGATTGGGCCTCGTGAGAAGAGAAGAGAACTAGCAGAGGGCGATTTGTATCACGGGACTCCAGACGTCTCCATACATACATGCATGCATGCACTAGGCATATAATTGGCCCCAGGCATGAAGAAGGTACATGAAGAGTGTTGTGACCAGCACATGATCCGTGCACTACCATTACATTCCAGACTCACATATACTGTTACACACCAGTCTCGTATCCCTACATCCCGTACTGATACCAGCAGGAGAGTCGCCCAGTCGATACGGCACCCAGCAAAGGACACCAAAACCAGAAATATCTCGACGCATTATATTTAACCTCAAACCTCCATACACCAGTATCAACCACCGCAGCCGCCCTCGGTGCGTGGTACGGCAGAGGTTCCAACCAAAATCGGGAAATGCCAGGTAAAACGGCACATCACAAATGACGTCATAAATGTCTCCCAACAATGCCAACTGTCGTCGCAAGTCGTTGGTGCGGGAAAACGGCAACCCTGCGCAATACCAAATGTCTTGAACTAAAATTCAGTTGAGATCTCGTAATTTATATCGACAGTAATTAGTAGAAGGTAAACAAATCAACACACTAGAGCATGTTGATAAGTCCTTCAAACCCAAATTGTAACTGTCTCTACATAGATATCGTACTGTCCGGAAACATTGCGCCTCCTGTTGCGAGCAGAACAGGGCGGGTCTGATAGAGAGAACATAAAAACCAACCTGAAGAGGACCCCCTGCCAGATACTCCCCACGGGAATGTGCAAACGACAACTAATTGCGCCTGTGGAAATATCATAGGCAGTACATAGTGATTGGTTTCACTGCAAATTGTCCGCAATTCACCAGTATACAGCCGAAGCGTACGACACGATCAATCAAGACCATCGGCATACCCTACTGGCGTATTGACCTTACTGTACGCACGGGTACCTCCAAACTATTTGTCCCGTCCCCTCGAAGCTAGCGACGTTCCAACGAACCAAACATCCAAAACCACACTATGAATATAATATATATATATGTATATATATTGAACTGTGCAACGGCCTGGTGACGACATCACCATGCTGCTCTTCAGACCGTACGTGGGCATCTCAAACTCTGCCGTTAGCAAGAAGCTCCCGAACGCTGTGATGATTGACATGAACGTGTTCACTATTGGGAGTACCGTAGTAGTCTCCCAGACCATCTGTCTCAGAACCTATGATCGGTTTAAGTCCGTGTGTTTCTCCAATTTTCAATATTCACCTTGCTCCCATCCTAAACCAGGCAAACTTCCCCAGAGTTATAAACTCCACTGTAAGCAACGAAACCCCTCGTATACCCCCCTCCCCCCCATCACGCAAAAACGCCTGCCTTTAGGTTGTGGCAAAGTGGCATCAGCGTACGCTCCATTTCACCCCCTGGCATATTTATCCCGGAGCATCATGTTATGACTGTGTTATGTTGCACGACGTCTCGTAAGGGCTCGTCACCAATGGCTGCTGTAGGAGATGTGGAACTCGGCGGGGGTACAGTCGTATATCCCGGTAACACGTGGATAAGGTCGGTGAAGTCTAAGAAGACCCTGGCAAATAGTGAAGGGGGAGGGAGAACACGGCCGCGGCGTGGGGTGTCAGGACATGCAATCAAAACCGAAGTGGTTACTGTTTCGAGTGGAGCGGGTTGAATTAGTTCAGGTTTGCATGGTGTTCTCGTCGTATTTCGTATGTGCCGTATAATTCTCTCGTGTGTGTCATTTCAGCTTCGGAAATGTTCACGTAACCAGCCTCACACCGCCCAATCGATCACTGGCCGTGGCCAGAGCAAATCTTGTTACAGCTGACGTATCGTCTCTGTGCTGATCATGTTTCTTCAAACATGGTTCGAACCAATACCCGATACTAAGCACATGGTTTCGCCTCCGTTCTCTTGCATTGGTTCTTCTCACGGATGGCAGAAAGTACTCACCACTTAACCTCGAGTCTTGTATTTCTCAGCTTATCAAACCGTAACGTGACATTAGCTGGAACCCTCATGATCTGCATTGCACCGAAAATACTCCCCGAAGCCCTCGCTTGTATTTTTAACAAGCTTTTAATGCCGTTTTGATTGTTTGTTATTATGGGAAACCTCCAACCACGCCCCTATTTCTCAGCTTATCAAACCGTAACGTGACATTAACTGGAACCCTCATGATCTGCATTGCACCGCAAACACTCCCCGAAGCCCTCGCTTGTATTTTAACGAGCTTTTAATGCCGTTTTGTTTGTTTGTTATTATGGGAAACCTCCAACCACGGCCCTATACTGTGTTAGGGAGAACCAAGTGGACAACATATCCTGACATAAGCATGTACTCTTTTGTGTCTTGTTCTTGTTTTTTTGCCTTGTTTTGTTAGTATGACAAATCTCCAACCACTGCCCTATTTGTACTGTGTTGGGGAAAACCAAGCGGTAAACAGATCCTGAAATAAGCATGTACGTGTTATGATCACAGATCGTCGAACCCGTACTCCGGCCACGTTCCTCGCTCTAACACCACCGGGGAGCGGTCATGACATGCAGAATCGGTTCCCTCGACCTGCATGCTGCTTTTGACGTTCTACGATGTATCGTACACCCGCAAAAGCGTAAACGGATCAAGGAGTCAGTACGAACAAGCGTTGGAGGCGTTTATAGATATTTACACGACGTACCCTAATTGTCGACGATGCACGGCGCCGCCTGAGTGACACTGCACATCATGCCACTGGACCCGATTGGTCCTGTGCAGCAGGAATCCTGTGGATCGGAGACGAGGCGAGGAATGGTTTCGTCAGGAGGGAAGACATCATGGATAGATAATATTGCGCAGAGGGCACATAGGTTGTCGATGTTAATGATCATTGCTCACATTAGTTGAGTTCCTTCAAAGCTACTGTGGTTTCGACCAAGGCTATTATACAACCCCTAACTCAAAACTATTGTATATGCATAACTCTTCGTCTCGTATACAACATCCGTCTACCGAAACGTCGAATGATTGCACCCTTCACTACTGTTCGTCAGACCTTTCGATGGAGGTGAGCTGAGCAGTGTAGGCCTTTCTGCCAGACGCTAGCCGGACTACTGCAAGATGTTTGTGTCTGCGGCGCTTCCCGGCGAGTCCGATGAGGTCGGCACGTGTTTAGCTGAGGGCGTGAGAAAGTGTAGGGCTAAATACAAAACAAAAAAACCAACGAACCTGTCCGCCGGGTAGCCCGCCGCAACCGGCTCCTCCGCATCCTCCGCACTGCGCCTCGCAGCAGATAGTGCCCGTTTGAACACCAGCGAGACCGTTGCTGCACATAGTTACTGGCATTTCCGTCGGCGTTGGCGTGGGCATGTCCGTCGGCGCTAGCGTGGGCATTGGCGTGGGCATTTCCGTCGGCGCCGGTGTCGGAGCTGTTTGGTTGTATAGCGAGGGGAGGAGTAATAGACAAAAGCATAAGTGTCGAGACCCGGTATCAGACGGTTGAAAGAACGAGCTCGTGCGGATTCAACTCGCGGTTCAGGGGTGAACATGTACTGTTCTATGCGGATAGTCACTATACGAGCGTATCATTTCGCCTCAGAACGGACAGCAAGAAACCTGTCAAGGGCAACCTGATAGACAATAATTGCCAATTTTTCCAAAAACAAGTCATATAGTAAACTGCACAGGGTACCGCAAGTAAGCTGGGTAGGGCCCCGGTTTGGAAGCGCCATGTGGCCGTACATGACCCACCATCGATGATGCACGGCGCCTCCATGGTGGTGCCGCACATATCTCCACTTTCCCTGATCCGGCTGGAGCAGCAGGCCAACTGTCAACCGAAGAAAAGACGAGGCTTGGTTTTTGTGAGACCGGCCGATGATGGGTGTTGAGCAGTGCGCGTCTGCCTATCAAACGCAGGTCAACGTACTGATACATATAACCCCCCCCCTCAAAGTGCGCTACGGTAACGTGTCCACTCTCGGGCACAAATGAAAGTAAGTGATAGGGCTACTCAACGCACGGGAGGCTACACCAAACATTTGCATGCAATGTTGCATAAATCGACGGTCTTTGTTTGATTCCTACTGTTGTACTGAATATCATGGAACCTAATGACGCAGGGCCTTACTCATTGATAATGAAACGGCTGACACTATTTGTCGAATACCACCAATCCCATACAAAAACTTAGTGTCCCTGCGTGTACTCAAATTGGTAGGCACTACTGCTGTACCACCGCTTACATGAGTGTTGCACTTGGCATGATATTATTGGACGACACACTGCAATAGATATCCACCGTGAGTCATACCCCGTATGTACATGCTACCCCGACGCCAGGAATAGTGTATATCGGGCTAATTTACTAGTGTCCACATCGATAGTTGGGGTGCGTCGAAAACTCCGTAAACAAGGAGCCGAATAATGTTCAGGGTGCCTATCTGTTCCCATACAGCAGAACGCCTCGACATCAGGCATCAACTTACCGCACCGCCCGGTCGTCTGGCGCAACCGCCTCCACCGCATGTCCCGCAGGATGCTTCGCAGCAGACGTCGGCACTCTGTACTCCAGGAAGGCCGTTGTCGCACATGGCTTCAACACAACGGGAGGACACGTCACAGCAAGAGTGGATTCGTCATACTCGAATTAACGTTTGACGCACCTCGTCCCAGATCAAGTTCAGCGCATTCATTCACGCACACTGCCACAGTCGAAAGAGCAGGGCCCTGCGCAGGGTACAGAGTCGAAAGAGCACAAGTAGTAGACATGAAATCTGCATACCCAGCTATTGGGGGTAGTGACTGCTCTAGCCAGATATCTGCAAGACGCACAGTCGTTATCGATGATGCAGGGCGCGGCCTCGGTGTCGCTGCACATCATGTCAAACTCCCTGATCCGGCTGGTGCAGCAGTTGTCCTGTTGACGCAAAAAGGGGGCGAGGCATGGTATTTTTTAGACCGGCCGATGTTGGGGGCAGAGCAATACACATATCTCTACCATGCGGTAAATTTATAGTCGATCTACTGATGCATGCGACTTCCCCCCCCAGAGTCGTGTTACGGTAACGTGCCCATTCAAGAGCCCGAAAACAAACTTAAGTGATAGGGATCCTCAACGGAGGAGAGGCTAAGAAACATTTTGCATCATAAAATACATTGTGCATCATACAAATAAACTACAACGCCTCTTGTTCAGCCTACTATTGCTGATGGCATTTAAAAATCGGTTTTATTGTATGGTAGCCTTAAATAATCATTACAATTTACTGTTGCGTGGGTCATCGAACACTTTGATTGACAATCTTCACTCGGTTGGGGCTACCTAAATACGTACCGAAGCATGCGTTGACAACATACACCAACTCACCGAACCACCCGGCCGCCCGGCGCAACCGCCTCCCCCGCACTCGCCACAGCCAACATCGCAGCAGACGTCGCCATTCTGGATTCCTGTAAGGCCGTTGCTGCACATTTCTTCAGCACAACAGGAGAATGCACGGCAGCGAGCGTTTGTTCGTCAAACTACACGCGAAGTTCTACGCACCACTTTTTAGTGCCCACGAGGTATTCAAGACACAGTGATACAAACTGCAGGGATAGTTGTGCACAACGGACATCAAACGAAGCACAAGCAGTTGCCCGAAATCTGTAAAACTAAAGTACGAGAGTAGTGACCCATCTAGCTTCAGTCCCGCCAGACTCACCTACATCGTCGATGATGCACGGCGCCTCCATGGTTTCGCTGCACAGCATGCCACCCCTCGTGATTGTGCCTATGCAGCAATCAGCCTGGGAACAGAAAAGGGGACGAGGGACGCTTTTGTCAGACCGCCTGATGTTGAGGGCTGAGCAATACCCATCTCCCTGCCATGCGCTGGTCGATCTATTTAAACATTTTACTTCACCGCCCCCGAGGCAAAGATGGAGCCCAACGCAACTTAAGTCAGTGGGCACCTCAATGGATGACAGGCCATACTTCTTAAAGTCGATTGTTGGGTGAGCTGCATAGCTCTTTGGGTGACGCTCCTATGACTCATCTCTACAGTAGCAAAGGTTAACAACAGACACCGACTAACCGCTCCGCCGTCCCGCGCACCGCAACCGGTTCCTCCGCATGTCCCGCAGCTCTCAGCGCAGCAGATGTCTTCGGTCTGGATTCCAGTCAAGCCGTTATCGCATGTGCTTTGGCCTTCAGCGCATCATGGGGATGCATGGCAGCGAGAATGGGTACGGCCGACAACGTTGTTAGCCGTTAACGACAGCGCGCTTGCTTTTCGAGTAAGCTACAAAGCCCACACATAGTGCACATCATAGATAGCAATTATCGACAATGTTTGCGATGCGTGCTATGATAGCGGTGCACCTAAATGTCTTCAGGAGCCCCTTCGGTCATCATGAAAC
Source organism: Saccharina japonica (assembly GCA_008828725.1). NCBI lineage: Eukaryota > Phaeophyceae > Laminariales > Laminariaceae > Saccharina > Saccharina japonica. The sequence goes on from MEHQ01000176.1 coordinate 255,283, forward strand.
AAGAACACTTGAGTGTTGAAAAATACGTATTTTTCGTTTTTAATACAGCAGCCTGGTATGATAACACACTATATCAGTACTCCCTACGGAAAACGGCATTTCTCCAGTTCCAATGCTCAGAATTTCGCCCAACGAGTAGTTTCAAAGCCCCGATTATGGTCAACATTTGTGTCACAGGGGCAGTCATGTGAACCGAGAACCGAAAGTCGTTTTTTTCGGTCGTTTTTTTTCGGTTTTTCCAAACCGAAAACCGACTTTTATTTTTCGGTTTTTCGGTTGCCGAAAAAAACGAAACCGAAAAACCGACTCGGTTTTTTTCAGTCGGTTTTTTTTTCCCTGTCCCGAAAATCAATAACACCTACATATCTACATGGAAACCCCGTTATGAATTGACATGGACACACAGCACACAGCACATAGCACACAGCCCGCACCAGCAGCGACAGCAACAGCCGCACAGGGCACAGGGTACAGCGGTACAGCAGTGCGTCGCGAGACTGCGAAGGATAACCATCTTCGGTTCAGGCGGCAGTGCTGACTCTGACCTTGAGCCGGAGGCAGAGGCGGGTGTACTTACAGCCCCCCCTTCAGCAACCTAGCGTTCTTGATGGTGTTACGACGTAGCTGTACGCTGCAAGATGTATCTATCATCTATCATTACACCATACATGGTATCTAGACTACACATCAGCAGTGCCCTCGTATAATACTATCCTACTGTTTTTTAATGTACGTAGCAACAGCTGTTACATGTACCTGTATGTAGCTATTGTCGGCTGCAGATTATTAATATGCATGTCGGCCTGTACCGTGTGTGGCGCAGCAGACGCAGGTACTGCAGGAAGGCCACTTGACACCACACCACGATCTCATCTCGTCACATTATGCCAACACATGCGCGCCGAAATCTTCGAAATGTGGACTATTGGCTAGTTTAGTCGGGAACCCGACCGAAAAACCGACCGAAAATGTTCGGTTTCGGTTTCGTTTTTTTTCGGTTAAAAATAAACAACCGACCGAAACCGACCGACGTTTCGGTGAGAAACCGAAAAACCGACCGAGTCCATTTTCATTTTCGGTTCACATCACTGCTCAGGAGGCATATCGATCAGACGCCTTGTTCGTCACGAAACGTGCCTCTTGATCGAAAACGACTCGCCATACCCCTGGTACCCAAGACGAATTTAATTGCAGTTTCTTCGGCTGCTGATACTGTTTTAACTCAGGTTTTCGACGAGGACGCCGAGCACTAGTAGGTGAACGTACCTGGGCCTCTAGTTCGACCGCCCGTGCGTCCTGCGTGGCTACAGCAGAGTATAGATACCAAACAGGAGCTCCGAAACGATCAAAATCTTGCTGCGGAGCACTTTCGTTTCGTGATGCAAACACAGCAATGCGTGCCTCCCTTGCAGCTACAAGGGTCCCAATACCCCCTAGAGGCTATGACGAACAATTAATACGTTTGTCGGTCGAAGGTCTGAGCTTTAGAACTGGAGCTATGCCGTTTTTCCGTAAGGAGTACTGATATGGTGTTATTATACCACAAATAGTATTGCTGCAGTAAAAAAAAAACGAAATATATATATATATATATATATTGAACTCTCAAGTACTCTTGTTTCATCATGACCGAAGGGGCTCCTTAAGGTACCTCGCTTTAGGATAATTATACCTTGCCATAGCACAGCCTTTGAGGGAAAATGGACGTTCAACCCGATGAGCGTTCCCATGGGTTATAGCAGTAGTACTGGTTATATGTAGGCAACGAATAGCATTATGAAGCGCAAATGGTATTCGCACGACATTGACCAATTCCTCAGCTGACAAGCCCCGTCAGACCAAAAGAGATTATGGCGAACACCAGCTACCTCGTCTGTGGCGTAGCGAGCGTGTTGCTAGTTGCCTACCGGTAGACGGTAGAGTGTGTGTTGAGGTCCCACTATTCTCAAAGGCGAAAACATGTATTCTTGAAGGAGCCTACTGTAGTAGGGGCTGATTAATTTGGTGTTTTGTTGTTGTTGTTTTTTTTTGTTGTGCTCATTGTTTCGGGCTTGTTTCGGGATGGCACGTGCTCAAACAGGAAAAGAAAAACGTTGGCACCAGGTAAAGGACCATTTTCTATGACAGGCAGCCCTGCTCCACCTCGTTTAGGGCCGTCTACGCCAATGTTCGTCGGGCACGCGTTCCAGATAACTATTGTGAAGAGGTGGGGTGTGTCAAAGTTATACAGCTGAACCATTGAATCGTGTGTAAGATTAACCAACCAGGGTTGATGGTGTATATGAATTTGGCGCGGTTCCCGACGCCGACTGGGCATCATACCCGAGCTGTCAACCTACCCGACGCCCCAACTAGACGTGGAATATGTCGTATGTATGACCATGCCGACCACTAAATATTGGTACTATGGTATAAGGGCTACCCAGATTATCACAGCCACGTCATTGTAATGCGTGCGAGTGACTTCGGGACTCGCGCAAAATTAGACCCAACATTATGTTGTGGACGCCGAGTAACCCACAGCCTCGTGGTACTGCTGTAGTAGTGCATTACGTGATAACCAAAACCAATGAAAAAAGTTGTAACCGCAAATGAGATTGTCGCTCGGCCGAGTGGCGTTGAGCGTCTGAAACTGTTTATAACCCAAATGTGACCACCCTATCGCATCCATATTTCAAATGGGGCTGGTTATCAGGCCCTTCCGTACGAGAGAGTTGACGAGGCTTATGAAAGCTTCCATATGCTGTGAGGCTTCCTATTGTTTGGTATATACCAGAGGATGAGATAGCAGAGGATGAGTGCGTGCGACCAACTACTCACCGCTGCCGACACCTGCTGTAAGCAGGCCACTCAGCGGTAGTACGTAGTACTGTAGCAGTTCAGAAGTCGCATTACAGTGGTTGTCTTAAGTGGCACAACAACCGCCTCACCCTAGAGTCTGTACAGCAGTAGCACTCGTAGTCTAGTACCGGCATGTGTGATCGTTCGTTGCAGCTAAATTGTTTTCGTCCGTGCAACCCAAAACAGGCAAACAACAGTACCACAGGTAATAGTAGTGTAGTACTGTATTGTCAAGTCATGCACACCAAGCTCACTATACCTTAGTCACAACATATATCGTTGCCGCCACGTTCCCATATCAAACAACACAGCGCAAAGTGTATTTGTTAGTGAACTGTGCCTACGAGTACTGCATACAGGTTGACAAAACACGACATTATATGTGGGTTTAACCTCTATATATCTTACAGTAGCGTCCTATTGTAAAAGACGGCAGGATAGTTCGATGTTAGTACGTAGTTAGAATTCTCGCGTGTCCACCCCTTGGCAGCGCTGTCGCTTCATCTCTAGATAATATGTTGATACATGGCATATTATGCTCTAGTAACTCTGTATCTACACGATATACATATTTTGAGCATAGTTGGGAAAACGCGGATGAGCGGCGGGCATCAGACCCCCGCGGGGAAGAGCTTCTCGTATACTTTGTATCATAGTCGAATAATATTCAAAGCCATATTTCAACCTTGCGAGGGACTTGGATTATGAACTACGTAAACATGTTGTCGAGCCATACACAGGTTATCCTTGTTGTGGCGACACCAGCCGAAGCTCCAGCGACACTGAGCTTTCTAACGAGATCGGCAGCGATTTGCCAACCCAAGCCCCCTCGAGTTTTAAACACAGTTAGTTCTATCGGTAAAAACCCAGCACAAACAGGGAGTGCTCACCGCTCGAAGTATGCACGGACGCCAGCGTCACCAGTCCGAGAAGCACGTATGCGAATCGCATGGTTTCGTCTTAGTATCTAACAGGCGCCCGCAGATTTTCTTGATCTAGAGAGAAAGGACCTGCGCCACAGGAAAGTGAAAGGGGGTGTTGGGCAGATTAGTCAAAATGGGGGTTGGGCAGGTATTTCATTCGATACTCTCTTGAAACACGGTGCAACCGCGCAAAGAAGTATTCGTCATCTGCGAGAGGCCACGCTACTCGCAGCCGGCCTAACGCGAATAAGTTTCCAAGCGAGGTCGTCGGCCTTGCTGCAGCATAAATTCTATGTGGATGAAGAGCACCAAACATATCATACAAGACGGTTGACAGATGTAAGGGCGTGTGTCGTAAGGGCGCTTGCCGAGCGTGTCCTCCTTGTCCACATGTTACGAGTAGACCAATGCACACAAGATAGATCATGATCCATATCAAGGACCGGCAAAAATGTTCGCGTAGGTCAACAAAAACACGGAGTCACAGGGCAGGGCATCCAGGAAGCACGGAGTTTTTAGCTCAAGCCACGTCGGCCACGAGTACCCCTATTCCGGGGAACCATAGTAAATAGGACCTATGGAAGACACTAAAACCTATCTATTATTACTGGGGACCATAGTAAATAGGACCAAATATTGTTAGTAAAAAGGGGGAAATATATAGGTTTTTGTGTGCACCGTAGGTCTTATTTACTATGGTCCGCCGTAATTGGAATTAGGACCTACCTGGTATGGTAGAGACGAAAACCTATATATATATATAAACATATGTTGTATGGTCCGTGCAGTACAGTTTGTCCAATCTGTTTTCGGCTAATAACTTTTGAAATACGACGAGCTGCAAGAAACGCTGAACACAGTCGTAATCACCAGGGCCGAGCGAACAAATATTGTTTTTCCAGTTTTTTTTTTCGGCCACTCTAAAATCAAGTAAGTTCCAGGTTGTCGAGTGCATAATCATAGCCAAATCAACTATTTTTTACAAACCAGTGAATATTTCGAGAAATATCGTTGCGATGAGAAAAAAAAAAATCAGATGACCTGTAACTCGATGAAAGGAATCGTTTGGCGACCTCTATTTCCACATCTGTTGGATGGAAACCTTGTAAGATTGAAATATAAATGAGGTTCCGGGTTCAGTTTTTGTCTTGTTTCTTCTCGAGTTTTCGTTTTCTATAAAATCGGAAGGTCAGATCACCTGCACAACGCCGAGAGCTAATGAAATCCGTTGTCTAAATAGTCCAGTCATAATTACGCTCTTCATATTATTGAAATAAAAATATATAAATATATTTTTGTTTTTTTAGAAGTAAAGATGCAGAGAATGTTCGTTTTTTTTTTTTCTTCCAGAAACACCTGCGCGGAAGAGTAAGCGTTATAGAGGTACTTTTGAAAAAATGATCGGTTATGTATACCCGGAGAAACATGTACCTAGGTGGTGTGGAAAATATTAGAAAAAAAAAGCTGCACGGACTATACTCGTACCCTTTTATTATCTTCGCCCTTCTTTTCGCCCTCCTTCTTATTCGTAACCTTTATCTGGGGTCACAGAGTAGGGGTTCTTCCTCATCCCCCACTACGGTTCGTGCCTTTGCTATTTGTCTTCGCGAGAAGACTTCACCCCTTTCTTCCCTCGTCGACTTACTACAGTAACAATATTTGGTCGTATTTACGTATTTACAATGGTCCCCCGTAATGATAGTTGTTGCCGTAGTCAGTCGCTCGGGTCTGCATGGCTCTCCCGAATTTTCATCTTTTGAGAGGTATGAGCTCTGTGGCCACAAAACCAAAACGCATGAGATACCACATTGCAATGCAGTGTGTAGGCCTAAACGCATTTTACCATGTACGACAGGCACTACATAAACATGCTAGCATAGCAACCTAGATGCGTTGAAATATACTACATACATAATACGTAGAAGGAAAAAAAAAATAGAAAAGAAAAGAAACAAACAATAGGAGGAGGAGGAGTGACTAAACAAAAATAAATAAGTGTCCCCCCCCCCCCGGAGATGTGGCAGACAATACAAAGCAACGAATAGAAAAATTGCAACAAAACGAGAGTACGACGAAGAACGAAAGGAAAGAACAAGCAACACCACCAAGACACGCTCCAGGCAGCCAAATCAAGTTTGTGGTACATTACCTTGCTATTAATACCACCCTATGAGCAATCCCACGGTAGAGGTACCACTCAATATTTTCTGGCCGGTTGTGCTTCTCACGTGAGTAACCACCGGATACTATTACAGGGGACCATATTAAGTAGAACCTACGGTATACACAAAAATAAATATGTTTACCTCTTTTTACCACCAATAGTTTGTCCTATTTATTATGGCCCTCCGTAATAGTATTACTTTTGTATTTGTTTTTGGACTACCGCATTGGAAGGTTTGGTCGGATTGCGCGAACGAATGCTTCCGACGTCATGTTTTCAGTGAGATATTGGGCTCGTCATACGAGGAGCTCAGAAGATTCTGCTGCGCCCCTACCATGGGATGACTCCTATCTGCCATCTCCTTCCTGGTTTCGTCAACCGTAGTCTCCGAACGAGTTATTATGTATGATATCATACTATCGATACTGGATACGGGGTAATCTACGATGTAGTAAGTCGACGAGGGAAGAAAGGGGTGAAGTCTTCTCGCGAAAAGAAATAGCAAAGGCACGAACCGTAGTGGGGGATGAGGAAGAAGACCCTCTACTCTGTGACCCCAGATAAAAGTTACGAATAGGAAGGAGAGCGAAAAGAAGGGCGAAGATAATAAAAGGGAAGGAAGAGAAAAGAAGACACCTGGTATTCGATATCCCTACGATACCTACCTGTGGCGCATTTGTATGCGATACGGTTAGCCGATACCTAGGTACGCCTGATGCGCAAGGAGAAAAGTAAAATGGATACTACTTATGTACTTATGACCACGGCCATACAAATGCCTACCAAACCACCGATCATTGCGTTAGGGGTTGGTTTAGAGTTAGGGTTACCAGTCCCTGTGTAGGTGGTTGACGCCTTGTTCGAAAGTACACACAACAATGTACAGGTAATCCAAAATATATGTTGCTGTGTAAGATTTCATGTACCGGGGTATTCTATTTATTTGCATCCCTTTATTATTATTACGTACCAGGTATTCGTTTACACCTCGTACGCAATCTGAGAATGTGCAGAAGTGCAGAGCTTGTTGCAACCACACCACCACACACACGTATATAAACTATACATACGAGTATGTATTATATGATATATTATTCTATGTTCTCACTTTTTTAGAACCCTGTTTGTAACCACGGACTCTCTGTTTCGCTATGAATCAAAGTGAGAACAACCACAACAACATCGTATGGTGCATCCTCTTTCTTTGATTCGCCCTTCTTTTCGCATCTCAGCTCTGCGGTCACAAGTGACTCACAAGGTAGACTTTTCAGCCTCCTCCCCACCACTATTCGCGCCTTGAAGTTTTATCACGGCGACGCTTCGGCCCTTTCTTTCCTCGTTGGCTCGCATCGTGGCGCCTCTCCACGCTGCTATTAGTAATAGTAGGCGCTCTCAGCAGCTCAGCAGTTGGTTCCATCTTTCTTTAACGATATAATAGCAAATACAGTACACAAAAACGTCCAACCCACGTGGGGTTCGAGCGCCAGAACCCACTATTAAGGGGCCCCTTCGGTCATGATGAAACTAGAGTACTTGAGAGTTCAAAATATATACGAATATATTTTTCGTTCTTTTTACATTAGCAATACAATTTCTGGTTTAATAACACCATATCAGTACTCCTTACGGAAAACGGCATAGCTCCAGTTCTAATGCTCAGACCGTCGACCGACAAACGTATAACTTGTTCGTTATAGTATTTTAAGAAGTATTGGGACCCCTGTATCTGCAAGGGAGGGCAAGCATTGCTGTGTTTGCATCACGAAACGAAAGTGCTCCGCAGCAATATTTTGATCGTCTCGGAGCTCCTGTTTGGTATCTACACTCTGCTGTGGCCACGTAGGACGCTACGGGCGGTCGAACGAGAGGCCCAGGTACGTTCACCTACTAGTGCTCGGCGTCCTCGTCGAAAATCTGAGTTAAAACGGTATCAGCAGCCGGAGAAACTGCAATTTTTCAAATTCGTCTTGTCTTGGGTACCAGGGGTATGGCGAGTCGTTTTCGAGCAAGAGGCACTTTTCGTGGCGAACAAGGCGTCTGATCGATATGCCTCCCTAGACACAAATGTTGACCATGATCTAGGCTCTTTGAAACTATTCTCATTGGGCGAAATGCTGATCATTAGAACTGGAGAAATGCCGTTTTCCGTATGGAGTACGGATATGGTGTTATTATACCAGAAATAGTATCGCTGCTGTAAAAAAAACGAAAAATATATATATTTTCAGCACTCAAGTACTCTTGTTTCATCATCACCGAAGGATCCCCTAAATAAACGATTGTCCATTGGAGGTTACCACTATTAATCGAGGCCATCGGGACGACCGACTGACTTACTCTGGCACACGCGTACTATAAATAAATGTGTTACCTTACTACGTACCGGTATTTATTACCTCGTATTGATAGTATATATACACATGTATATATACTATCATTTAATTTTAATTATTTCTTCGCCCACAAATAGACACACACTTCCTGAATTCTACAGCCTCAGATTGTGTCCCCCTCATACGGGATGCACATCCTACATGAGGACATATAAAATCCGTAAGTACGCGCGATCGAAGTATTACACTCAGCTAGCAAAGATGAGCTTGGACGAAATTCTCGAGCTCACAGCTAGCTGTTGTTTTTTATTTTTTTAAATATATATATATAACCGTAAGTACACGCGATCGAAGTATCACACTCAACTTGCAAGTACGTTTGAGTTTCGACGATATCCTCGATCTCACCACGGCATCGGTGTTCACTTTTATCATTTTATATACGTACATACTACATACATGTATTAAATAATCAACATATATGTTATTTCGGACTTGCGCGTCTCATACGATCGGTATTGAAGTACGGTTGTTTTAAGTACTGCAACTTCATACGCCGTACATATCCCGATTCATTTTTTCTGAAGAAATTTTTTACTTGACTAATTTTACCGAGTCGCAAGTATCATATATTAGCCACGAGCAAACCGATGTATGATATCGTAATCAGATTCGGATTGTGACCAGGATCAGAAACATGCAATGGAAAAAGATGTGGCGTTGGTCCACGTGTCTCTCGGGAATTGCGAGTACGCACCACGGAGCAGGAAAAAAAAAGCCCAACTAACTGCTGTGGGATAGAAGATTTTTGTCGAAACTCATATTTGCAAGCTGCGTGTTATTGCAGTACTAATTATCATACGAAGTAGATGTCATGATGAGTTTTACTCAAGAGCACAAGGCACTTGTGATGCGTACCACAAGCACGCTGTGATACCATTTTTTTCATTATTTTTCACCCCTTTTATTATATTCGCCGCCCTTCCCTCTCCTCCCTACCAGGTATACTATTAGTCGTGACTCAGATCTGAAAGTATAGACTCCTCTGCCTCCTTCGTCACTACGAGTACCGTTCTCGCCTTGCATGTTTATCGCGACAAGACTTCAGCCCTTTCTGACTCACATCGAACTGTGACTACCCACGCTACTAGGCACTCTCAGCAGTTAATAAGGGTTGATTCCGTTTTATTGATGTATGTTTGCAAATTAACTAAAACGTCCAACCCACGTCATGTTCGAACCCCGTTAACCAACTTTGAGAAGCATTCGAGGGAACCACTATTAATAATACTACGGGGGACTACGTACGTATATTAAATGGGACCAAATTTTGTTCATAAAAATAGGTGCATATCGGTAGTTGTTTGTGCGTACCGTAGTCCCGCCCGTAATAGCTGTTAATCGACCATCGGTATACATTTAGGGATGCTTGGTACACATGTCAAAAATAAAACGTACGTACCTGACACTTCTTTAAAAACACATCAATTTTATCAGGTTTAATGTGCGATAGACAGACCCAGAAATACAGTATTAGTAGTAGAAGTAGTAGAAGTAGTAGTAGTAGTAGTAGTAGTAGGTAGTAGTAGGTAGTAGTAGTAGTAGTAGTAGTAGTAGTAGTAGGTAGTAGTAGGTAGTAGTAGTAGTAGTAGTAGTAGTAGTAGTAGTAGTAGTAGTAGTAGTAGTAGTAGTAGTAGTAGTAGTAGTAGTAGTAGTAGTACTAGTAGTAGTAGTAGTAGTAGTACTAGTAGTAGTAGTAGTACTAGTAGTAGTAGCAGGGGTTCCATCCGCGGTTGTCTGTGCTCAATGAAAATCACAAGGGTACGAACAACGTAACTTCCTGGACTGCCTGATACACCTGAATGTGGCATTCCAAAAAGTGGTTCGAAATATTAAAACCTTCGGAATGTCTAAAAAAACAAAGTCACGACTCATTCCTCAAGTCACCTTTCACACATAAAAATATATACCTCTCTATTCGATTGCGTGTGGTCGTTTTAGGGGGCGGGGGGGGGGGGGCGTACTCATTTGTTGCTTGCCTTAGTCATTTGACCATTGATCACGCATCCCTTCCGAGACGCAGCAACCCTAACCGTTAGAGGGGTGGGGGGGTACAACTTTATGCAACACCGGCCGAACCAAACAAACTGTCATGCGCCAAGCGTAAAATTACAAATTGAAAACTAAAATCCGTAACAAGAAATGACTTGTTGTTTTTGGCACAGCCGTTTCTCAATGGCATCAATGTGATACATTTAGATGGCAGATTTTGATATTCTCCCCTAAATTACTTGTACGTGCTAAACAAACGTTTCTCGACGCTTGCTGGCAGGACAAGCACACAACAATGTTAGAAGAGGGGAATGCACGAATGGGAATATGTATCTGCCATCCCCCTTTTCTCGCGTTCCGGGAACGCTGGAGCTCAGTGCCGCGAATCAACCCCGAAATTATGACAACCGACGTATTCGCAATACCGACCACAAAGAGATCCTACCCTGGAATTTTCAACACACTACGAGTACAGAGGCTTGTGTCAGAGGAAGGGGGTATATATAGTTTCAGACCATGCCGCCTTCTCTTCGACTATAAAAAAAATATGCATCTACTCTAACTCGAGGGAAGAAGCGAACCCATAGGTTGGGAGCCATGAACTAAGCGAGCTGGGTACTCCACAGTGTAGATGAAGATCTTGCTGGGAATATTCCTTTGGCTCTATATACGCGTATATATGTATATGCTGTGACTGAAAATAGCCAAAACAGTTGGTGACCAGCTTCGTATATATCAGCTGGTATATACGGTGCCGGTTCGATTCCACGGTGGCTGCGACGGCTCTTTAACTTTTGCAGTCGGCGATTTTACGAATATTTGAAAGTTTGACTGTTTATGGTTCACGCCTCGCGCTCACGGCGTCCGGCGGGTCCTGCGGAGGGCTAATTATATTTCTGTATCTTGGTGGGTGGGGGTAGGGTGCCAAATGGGATCATATCCGGGCGGCATCAGGTTTGGGTGGGATAAGGAAAGCGAACGAAGGCCTGTTTTGTTTTCCCGCCTGTTTTTGTTCCCATACTTTTGATTGCTAGTTTTGAAAACTACGCGTAAGCGCGTAATAACGTGGTCGGAGAGCGCGGTGAGACTTACGGCTTGCCTCGCCGCGGTCTTGAAGCACGGCCCTTTTTGCGGTAAACATAATGGCGCAGACTGGGTTTTCACCGAAGGCAAAAAAATAAGTCTATCCACGTAAGTTTTTTTGTTTTTTCTAGTATGGTAGTTATTATGTGGGCACAAACCCACGACGCGGAGAAACAACGATGTAAGCAAGCCTAGACATTGCATACGGACGAAGTAGACTGTAAATATAATACATATATATACCAAGTATGTCTGTGGCAGAAGGAGGAGTAAACGTTGTGCAGAGGGGTGTCTTTGTAATATATATATATATATTTGTGCAGAAAGGGCTCTCTTTCCTTTTATTCGGTATATGCATATATATGAGTGATCAAGGTTGAAGCTCATGCTGCACATTTTCGGACTGCAAGGATCCCAAAATATTCCTACAGTAGCACTAAAAACCGAAATATAAGGACCTTTTTTAGTAATCATTCAATTATAATGGGCCTTATATCTCTGATCAAAGTGGTATAAATATACGAATGAGTACTACTTGCTCATCATGTAAACGTTCCTGATGTTTTCGACTACACACAACAAGAACACAGTACAGGACACCTCATAAGAAACAGGTTAATAAGCAAGCAAGGCTGGTATTTAGGGGTAAAAGATAAAACCTGAGAGTCTTTACCTTGGTATTAGCGTATGTAGCACCCTCGCTCAAATACGAAATCAAGCCTGGGTTGTTTATTATTAGATGTCCAGTAACTGTTTTCAAACTTACAATATGCGATACAATCTACAAAATAAAACAATAAACATAGCTCTCTGAAAACACCGGCCCTGACTGTATCCAGAAAAGAGGGGAAACGCATAAACTATAATTTCACAAAACGCAAACATGGCACACCACAAAAAACAAGCTCCGCGGCAGCAGCCACCGCCGTAGGTCCCCAACGCAACTACAACAGCAGAGCAGTACGACTATTATTATCGCTCTATTTCTGAACATAATTTCGGTGTTGGGCGGATATCATTACCCCGAAGAAGGGCTTATTCAAACGAGGAAACCACAAAAAAAGCCGCACAAACAATCGATACAAAATGCAAATGAGTGACCAACGTCGAAGCTCAAACTACATTCGACACACCGCCGGAATATGACAAAAAAAACATCGGAAAAACACAAGCGGAGGAAACAAACAGCAGTTGCTACATATAATACGTACACGCGAAAGAAACCCCCAGTATGATGCCTGTACATTTTATGACCATATAAATGCAGTCAGTGTTGATTTAAACGTTTTCTAATTGTGGCGAACTTTTTGGTTGGTTTTGTTTTATCCTCCGGCGGATGGGGAAAAATAAAGCATCAGGAACCACGGGAGTCAGTTTCCGATGTGGTCACTTCTTTCTTTGTTCAGGCTTCTGGGGCCATACCGCGAACATACCACCACGTCCGCTTGAGTTAAGCAGCGGAGCAAGCGATGCCTCATGACCAAAGGTAGCCTCATCAAGTTATAATACATTCGTATTGCAAGGTACGCCAGCAGTCGGGGGAACGAGTTCAGTTGAGCTCCCGAAAAGGCGGAGGGGGCAACCCTAGGACAGGAGGAAAAAAGGAGAAAGGGAAACCAAGCTCAGACCGACCCGCCTTGGCGAAGACTAACTCCACCTACTGCGAGCTGTCGACAGCTGCGTGCGCCAATGGTATCGCTTTCTTCGCCACGCCCCCAAAGGAGGTGAAAGAAAAGACGATACAAGATGGCAATGGCGGCTCCTTTGCGTTCACCATTTATCAGACGAAGTAGTTTATCGTCCTGTATATGATTTCCTCCGCCTTATTGCATGTTTCCTGTGCACTTACTTTGCTCTTTTTGTTGGTCGATCGTGTACGATGCATTATTATTATTCCACTGCAGAGTACTTAGTAGCTAGTAGTGCTGTGACTATCGAGTAGAGCTTTGTGGGACGAAGTTGCAATGTAAGAACAACGACAACATACTGTAGTTTGTACAGACCACAGCACTGCCGTCAGTGAATTCGTCATAGTAGGGAATATAATGGGCCTCTCTGCCCCAATGCCGGATCGGCCATAAGCTGGATACGGCAGGTCGTTCCGTACCAGTAAGTACGTATATGAGGTGGTATATGACATACTGGTGATGCTGCAGTCTACATTTGATATGTAGGAGCATATAAATATGCATACGCAATATATGCGCGCGCGATCGAAGTATCACAAAACAGCTCCAAAAAAGGTTTTGGTTTGGAGGATAATATGTTTCAATCACACAACTACAGGTAATCTACAGGCAAGTGCCTTAAAACTTGTACACGGAACCTATTATACACAACAAACAAAAACAACGAAAAGCCACAAGCAACACGCAACACATCCACGAGCGGACTCGCAACCAAGACAACCATGCCAACAATCCAAATCAAATTGGGACGGGCGAGAATCTGTGAATCATTACTCTGTGCCTCGTACGATTGGCACGAGCGAGACAACACACACAGCAGATGTGCCAGCTCCTCGTATCCTTTGGACCAGGGGCGATCCACCCGTCATTGCAGGTTGCACTTGCACATGGCATCGTACCGACTACATACCACAACTGGCTGGATAACTGGCATGATTGTGGATCCTCCGAAGGTGCTGAAACAGCTCGGACTGTTTATTTTGTTTATTGACGGAACCTCGGGAACTGGCGTACGCCTGTGGCAAACGAGGTATCTGTCGTTGGTTAAGCGCCTCGTACAAGTGAGAGTATACAGCTAGCTAGCTGCTGTAAATCCTCCAACATGACCGGCACGACTGAGGAGTGTGTTCAGAAGCTAGGGACATGTATACTCTGGACCCTTGCACACATAGAGTACTGCAACATAATTGAACCAAGTTTGATTGTACGTTGTTAGTAATGGGACTACCTGTAGTTCGACTGAAATCTTGGTTTTAGCTCTGATAGCAAAATTTTTATATTCAACCGTCTTTTGTTCAAAGCCTAGACCACCCCCCCAGCAGACAAAAACAAATGTAGCAACACAAAGCTCTCGACTCGCACAGGCTACGATCCGCCAGCTCCAAGCCTCTGTGACCTTATGAATGCGCCCTTACCTCTTCGCTGGTGGTGCCTTTGCCGATGATGCCTGCTTGGCTGTTTGTCTGTTTGTCTGACTGCGTGACTTCTGCCTCAGTTCTTGTTGTTTGTGACAATCGCGTAGATACTCGTGCTCGTCTTCGTGTGTATTGCTGAAAGGGTGTTTGCTGATGTGTGTGCTGGTGGGCTGCGTTTGAGTGCTGCTGAGTGAAAACAAAAATCGCTTCATTCCATACGTACATACGGGATCGTCCAGTGGGTTGGGTCAAGTTAGAACAACAACTGTTCCGCCTGTTGTCTGTACAGTGCGGACCTTGGTCGTCAGACGTCGTCAGTCGTCGGGGTAGTCGATAGTACTCCTCTTGTAGATTCGTTGCTACGGTACCCGTGTGTTACCCCGGATATGAAATGAACCGGCTCCATTCTACGGGGTGTGCAAAAATAAACAAACTATTTCCCTACTTATTTCCATGTTTTCCAACATCACGCTACCACAAGCAGGGCACATATTACCTGTTGTGGCGCTGTTCCGCTATTATAGCGCAAATTTCGTGTCAGGACTTCGTACGGTTCTGCCCAACAGGCCCCCGAAGGTGTGTTGCGCGCAGTGCAGCTCAAAGCACAACACGAGTGTTGGAGGGCGCAACAGGTTTCGACCAAGACTAAACAAATAAATAAGCATCGTTGTCGTTTTCGCCGGAATTCAGAAACATGTTCGAGGCAACTTTGTTTGCTTGTTCGCCGCCATATTAACGAAGATGGAAAAATAAACTTGAATAATATGAAAAAATATCAATAATTTGGATTTTATTTCGCGAACAGAAAATAATGTTTCGTCCACTTCAAATTGGACATACCCCGAAATCCTTCGATATATTTGATGTGGTCCGGGGTTAGACCTATCAGTGGTGCTATGAAAACCGAGAGTCGAATTCGCTTTTCTTCAGATTGATATCTCCATATAAAAATCTCCATATATAAATCCACGCATATATAAGTATTGTTTTTCGGGGCATAACCCAAAAATGGGTATATTTAGGCCTTCAGAGCCATTTTTTATTCGAAAGTGCAAAACATGTTTTACTCTTCTTGAAAAGTCATCCAGGACCTCGCTCTGATTGTCTACGTACGTTTCGCCCGATAGTATGTCATATCATATCTATATACGTACGTATTGTTGGCTGAAAAAATCAAGGTACACCCACACGTCTCTGTGGCAACACCTATTATTAATAGTGTGGCTGGGCTTCACATATTTTTGCCTTCAATTGTAATGCAACTATATACGTACGACGAGTATAAAGAATGGCAAACCGCAAAAAAATACGTATCACGCATAATAAGCCGATTTCGTGTTTTTACCCCGTTTTGTTTAGGACTGAATCGCCGTATTTGACATCCATATCGATAACGTATACCGCCGTCTGCCGTATATTTGCCGTTGCACTTTGTATTTGGTGATGGGGCGTTCTTCCACACAGAGGGTTTGGCGAACAACCCGTGAACGTAACAACCAAAAACTATATTATTTGGTGGCGAGCAGTTGGTGTGAGGAGGTGTGCTTACCACAGATCCCTGACAATGGTCGGCGTGCCCTGTGTATACGACGAGACGAACGTAAGCTACAGCAGCAGCAGAATCATACATAGATACTGCTGTAGTAACAATCCAGCCCCAAGCCGATATTACCTTACTCAGTCAACCATTAGTTAGAGTACTGCTGGTTTTATTTCTCTCGTACACAGTAAGTAGTAGTCAGTAGGTGTACCGCACCCATATAGGACCGGGATGTGTATAAATATTTTAGTGTACCTCACCCATAGGACCGGGATATATATAAATATTTTAGTGTACCTCACCCGTAAGACCGGGATATATAAATATATATAAATTCATGTGGCTTCAACCCTCGAGCTCGCACGATAAATAATTTTAATTCCGGGCCGGCCTCAGTATCGGAATCTCGGCACCTCAATATCTCGAGGGTTTTTTCATTTCTTCGGGCGCTCTCTTCGAGGATCGGCTCCGACGCCCCTCGCCCTTCGTCCCCCCCGCTTACCCCGCCGCGAACGCGTGCGGGGGCAGAGAGAGAGGAGCGAGAAGTAGGCAAATTCTTGGATTTTGGGTGGCATGTCGAGCATTTATTTGAATCTTGAAGGGGGGGGGGGTAGTCACAAACACAAAGCGGTGACTTTTTTTAAATATGTGCACAGTAGTAGTAGCAATCACATTTTGTCACTGGTCAGCCCTTTGTGTCGTTTGCATGCTCGAGCACTCCTTTGAATCTTGACAGGGGGGCGGTAGCGCGCAAACACAAAGGGGTGACTTTTTTAAAAGAGGGTTGCAGTGCGCAAACCCAAAGGGGTGACTTTGGTCGGGAGATTTCACAGCTGATGACGTGTTTCTCAGTAAATTATTAATAAGTGCAGCAGTGGTATCGTGTAGGAGTCACATACATGTTGTCAGCCTTTTGCATCGTTACTTCGAAGCTCTTTGGAACTACGCGCATGACGAGTAGTACGTGTCGATCGATACAGCAGTACGTACATCAGGTATGTACCATTACCTCGTACGAGTAAGTGATCTGTACGAGTTCCCCTGCTTATCTCGCCGTGAACGCGTCGGGGGCAGAGACAGACAAGCGAGGAGTAAGCACGCGATCTTGGATATTGGGTAGCATTCTCAAGCATTTCTCATTTCTTTGAATCTTGACAGGGGGAGTGGTAGTGCTCAACTACAAAGGAATGCTTTAAAAATAATATTATAATAGTAGTACGAAGATACTTGCCTTTTTTTGTCGGGTAATACATAAGTAGCTCTTGACAGGGGGAGTGGTAGTGCAACTACAAAGGAAATGATTGTTAAAATAATAGTAGTCGTACGAAGATACTTGCCTCTTTGTGTCGGGCAATAAATAAGTAACTGTTGCTAGGTGGCAGGGAAGGGAGATGCAGAAAAATCGCCTGGTGCTACGGTTTCCGCAAGCCTGTAGGGGGCAGATAGGTACGATCTGTACGTTCCAAAAAATAATTACAATTGATTGTTCAACGTATTCAGCATTTTATTAATAAATAAGCAAACAACAAGCCATCCCCTCGCAAATAGATGTTGTATGCATTTTTTACTCTGTGATATTCGTATAAAAGGAGCGGGAATATTTGTGAGCCCTTTTTTGGGGCATTGAACACCGATAAAAATTACCGCGCTCCCACCCGGACCTGATCCCCACCCGGATCTGATCCCATTTGGCACCCTGCTCCCACCCACAAGGTGTTGAAATATAATCAGCCCTCCGCAGAAGCCGCCGGAGGCCGAGAGCGCGAAGCGCGAACCATAAATCGATAGCTCGATGCGCAAACCGTCCTCCTACGTATCGGTGTTGGGATCAGGGATCTTGGTGCACGACGAGTACACATTAAAACCTATATAAAATAATAGCTGGGTGTGCAGTAAATTTCCACCCAGATTTCCACCCAGCGGGGTGCACGGTATTTTTTCGCATTGAACATATAGTAGTTTAGTTGTGGTAGTGCAAAGATCCTAGCTTTTTATGAAAATAATCACGTTATTCAACGTTCATGTAATAAATAATAAAAAACGAGAAAACCTGCCATCCCCCAGTAAATTGATTTTCTACTGCGACACTCATATACAAGAAGCGGGGACATTCGTGAACCCTTCATTATAAAAATAATTACGATTGTTCAATACTAACAAAAAAAGCAGAAAATCGGCCATCCCCCCGCAAATAGGTTTTGTACAATTAATAATATGACACTCACACAAAAGAAGCTGGAAAGATAGGTGAACCTTCAGTATAATAGGTCGCTGAACACACAGTAGTAGCAGCAGTACGAAGATCCTAGCTTTTTATTGTTGGAAAATGAAAAACATAGTTTTTTTTGCTGGGTGTTTTCACAGGCAAAATGGTAATAATGTGGTGCTGCGGTTTCCTGAAGCCTGTATCGGGGGGATAGGTGCGATTTATACGTTCCAAATATTCCTAATTAATTACAGTTACTCAACGTATCCACCATGTAGATTGGTGGAGACAATACCAATTTGCCGCATATAAGCTGGGTACGAACTGCGAACTGGCTACACATGCACTTCTAATAATGCACTGCTGCTGTACGTACTGTTGTGCTGTTATATACTGCGAGGCTATATTTATAGCAGCTGCAACCCGAGCACGAAAATTTTGCTTTTTTTTCAAAAAGAGCAACAGTCACTTTAGCGACAATTCCTTTTGCGTTCATCGTGGTTTTACGTTGCTGTTGTACTTCTTTCTGCGCATTTCATGCGCTGACTTCCAGCTAATGGCAACGCATTCAATGCCAGTAACGTGTGTTGCAACTACTCGTATGCTTGCTTTATTTGTTGTCAACCTTTGTCTCCTGATAATTCATGAATTCGGATGGAACCCTTGGCATTCCTTTCAATTTCTTTTTTCGTTTATGTCGGATGGAACAGTTCCAACTCCTTCCCTGCCCTACCCGAAGCATGGGTGCCGGCGAATGCCGGCACCCATGCGGAGCCCTTGTATATACATATTTTAGTGTACCTCACCCATAGGACCGGGATATATATAAATATTTTAGTGTACCGCACCCATAGGATTTTAGTGTACCGCACCCATAGGACCGGGATATATATAAATATTTTAGTTTACCGCACCCATAGGACCGGGATATATACAAATATTTTAGTGTACCTCAACCATAGGACCGGGATATATATATACATATTTTGCGGTAAGCTCTCGTACTGGGTGTGAGAACAGCAGAATTTCTGGCCCTGCTGGTCAGGAAAGTGCAGAATAAGTAGCATTCCCTCCTCCTGTCCTCTTTCCTCAAATAACATATATATATATGCGTATACGCGTGCGTATTTGTGTTGTGTATTCAACAGTACATTACATACCATATTATTACCGAGGACCATAGTGAATAGGACCAAATTTTGTTACTAAAAATAGTCAAATATATTGGTTTTTGTGTGCACCGTAGGTCCTATTTACTATGTATGCCCCTCCCGTAATAGTCGAATTAACATATCTCAGTAAAATGTCAAATCTCGACGCTCGTGCCTCGCGCTCATTGTTTTTTATTTTCTCGCCGTGATCAATTTCTGATTTGTTTTACCCCCCGCCCAAGGGCGCACAAAAAAAAACGTTTTCGACACCACACACCCAAAACTTTATTTTGGACCTCTGAAGGGGGGAGGGGGGGTACGACGGACCCATGCCCCCCGTCATAACGCCACACAATCTCCTATATAAAACATCCCTATACTAAATCCTATATAATCCCAAGGGGGGCCTAGGGGGGTACTACAGTCCACGCAGCCCCCCAAGAGCGGACAGGCGCCGACCGTAGAAGAGACAGGGAGAGAGGGAGAGAGGGAGAGAGTGATCACGATGAGCACTGTCTCCGTGGTGGAGGGAGCCCTATCCAAGGCCCCCTTCGCAAAGAAGTCTCGTTGCTTGAGGCCTATCAGCGGCGTCAAAGCTCACGTCATCGACCCCTGCACTAACGTACCCCTGAAGTGCAAGTTTTGCAGCCCTGCAGAGTGGGTGTAGAAATACTGCATGTCCCATCACGTAGAACGGCAGCATTCCACTTCGTTGGCTCTGAACAAAGCAGACCCCAACACTGCGAGATTCGAAAGCAGCTTTGACGTAAGCAAGACAGAGAAGGAGGTGGTGGCGAAAAGGATGCCAAAGGGCAAGGCTGCCAGAGCCCCCGTAGCACGCCGAACGGTCTCCCAGCAGAAGAGTAAGGGTTCCATAGCCCCCGCAGCACGCCGTAAGGTCTCACAGCACGACGGGGGGTCAGATGAGTCAGACGACTCAGAGGAGGAGGAAGAGGAAGAGGAGGAGGAAGAGGAGGAGGAGTCAGAANGGTCAGCGGTTCGTTTCCCTGATGGATTCTCGTTGCAAGGGTATATACAGGTGTGGAAGCTACCTGGGATCTATCGATTAATCTGCTTGCCGATCCCCCGGCTCTCTTCGGGGCCTTTTGGTCCACCTTGGAGCGAGCTCATAGCTCCTTTTTACCGCTCACTACTGCTGCAGTCCATGTCCCTACGTAGCTGTGGCCAATAGGTCCGCCCAGTAGTATTGTAGTACCCTGGAAGGCCTTGAATCAAGTAGGGGGGGGGGGGGATCTCTACCATCCCCTGTGTTCAGTTTTATAAGCAGGGGGGGGGGGGGTTCTCTAACGTCCCCTGTATTCAGTTATACAAGCAGTGGGAGGGGACGGCTCTCTACCGTCCCCTGTGTTCAATTATATATAGATATTGTTCAAGCGTAGAGGGAGGGGATGGTGTCAGGTACCCCCGCCCCACGGTCGAAGTTGAATAATTCGTCGTGGTGTGTCGAAAAATAAGTTTTCGACAGCCCTCGCTCGGGCAAATATTTTCTGGTCCTCCCTCTGATTGGCCAGAGCCCGATCGTGCCTGGTGTTGGCTGAAAAGTTCCAGGTACGTCTCTTTGTGGCTACTCAAGTCGGCCCTCGCCTATTTTTTGCTTCGATTGTGCCAATACTTGGCGCATTTAACCTCTTATTATCGAAACTAAAAGATGGCGACATGGCCGTCGGCATCCAGTGACCCCAGCTCTCAAAATGTAGCACGCACATGTTGTCAAGTCACCTTTTGAGCAGGGGCTTATAGCATAAAAAATAAAAAATACCGTACACTTTTTTCGAACCCGATAAAACCTGTGCTGTTGGCTACGAGAAGCTTTGTTCTTCAGGTTGGAAGCATTTCGTAAGTACAGGTTGGGCCATTCATATGCACAAGTGAAGCCAAAAACAGCGAAGCTCACTTTGAAAAGACACAGAGATGTGTGCCTGTAACTTTTCAGCCAAGAGCATAGATGGGTACGATCGGACACCCGCTAAATCAGAGGGAGGGCGTGGTAGCCCTTTCTCGAGGGCAATATTGTGTGGACCTATAAACGGCCTAAACATACAAGGTACCAGGTATGTATATATTTCTGGATTTGTCCTATGTTAAGATGATACGTGCGTGGATACGTTTGTGTTCACGTTGAACCGTTCTTTCTAGCCGTCGACATCCAGCAAGCTCAGTGTCCGTGTCGAGTGTTTATCTTAGAGATATAACTTGGATATAACAGGTAAAAGTTAGGGTAAAAACCAAAAACAGGTATGTCTGGTCTCTTGACACTGAAAATCAGGTGCATGCTCAAGTAAAGTAAAAAACGAACCCTACGGGCCACGTCAGTGGCCGAGTGAACATCGCACCTGTTCGTGAGGAATTTTCTCGCAGGTAGAACTGAATATGGGTATTTGTATTGATGCCTTTGAACTGTTTTTGGCTACAAATGTTGGGCAGCCGCTTGCCTATAATCGCAGGGCCCTTTTGGTGCTTGGCTGCTGCTTCAGCGTCCACTCGTCTATTCGTTCGTTCCCTTTCAAGCCCTTTCACATTTTACTGCCGTTTTCTGGACGCGTGCTAAGATAGAGGGAGCGTTGTATTTGCTTTCTGAGTATTCTGGCTGCTTAATTTACCTCAACTCGCCGGAGTTTCATTATCGTGTTGCAACATTGATCACTGTATGCTTAGGCCGTCGTATTGTTCATCAGTTTTCGGGAGAGGTATAGGGCTCCTCGAGTGCGAAGCCTCAGAACAGTCATGGCGCACCTCTACCGCCGTGGCGTGCATCTCTGTCCAACCAATATGCGCACCTCGGTACGTGCGTGCGTGTGCGGATTATTCCTCATATATAAACACCTATAGCATTACGTAAACCTGGGTCGCTCGTTAGGAATGAGTGGACCTTAAGACAGCTCTTCTTCGTCACAAACGGACCAGCTTGCGATGGAAAGCTCTTCGAAACAGCTTGTAGCGTTTTACGTTTTGCTGGCAGCAGCACGACTACAGTCAATAATAGTCTATAGTCCGTACTTGAGTTTGTCCCCAACAACCAGTAACGCAAGGCAGAGCCTGGCCGGCATTTGTACAGCAGCAGCTTTGGCGCCAACTTCTTTGCCGGAGACGTATGTTCAGACAGAGCTGACGATGTACATCATCAACAGCACACGATCAACTACTGCGATAGCGCATGCCTAGGTAATGTGGCTGCGGGCGTCGGAGCTACATGCAGCAGCAGCAACGGGCGGAAGCAGTAGACGCTTTAGTGCGCAACCATCATAACCACGTAGTAGTTGCTCGACGGCCGGCATTTGTACAGCACCAGGGAGAGACACGAGCATACAGACAACCAGATAGAAGAGCTCATGATGTACTGCTGTACAACCGGCATCTTGTGAGCGTAGAGAGAGACGCCATCATACAGACTATCAGGCAGAGCTCATCATGTACTGCTGTGTTGCAGCACAGCATACAGTACTCAATCGACTTCTGCGACGGTAGCTCAGGCGGGAGGAGTGTGACTACAGGGATGAAACCGCTGTACTCCGTGGTCATACGCGTTTATAATGCTTTGCTGCTGCTGTGCAGATTGCAGATGATCAGGTAATGTTGTAGCGTAGTTACTTGCCCGGTAAATAGCTCTTTTTTTGCACTTTCCATCTGCGCAAAAGACACGTGTTAGGCACTTGAAGTCCTCCCTAATATAATATATTTTGCTTCATACAACATAAACAAGTCGTACCCGTACGAAATACGTTCCAGGGTACGAGTATAATCATACAATACCTACACCGCCCATATTTATGAGGGCAGAGTGTCTTCGTTGTTTTGGGGTCTGACGAAAAAAGCAGATACACATTGTCGACTCGTCCATAGACGTGTATGTAATATTAATGATACTATATAAGCCGGTCGCCCCGGTGGGCTAGCAGGTAACCACGAAGCTTGTTAGCGTCAAGGTCGCGAGTTCGAGCCCCCCCGAGTGCATGCTCATAGGGACTTTTTCTCGCAAAAAAAAAATCTTGACTAGCGGAAAGCGCGAGAGCGTGAGTTGGCAAAATTCGATGAAAATCGACGAGCGTTGGGAAGGCTGAACCCTCTGCGCGATAAAAATCAAGGCAAGAACCGTAGTGGGGGGGGAGGGAGAGGAGCCTACTTTGTGACCCCGGATCTGAGTTACGACTAGGGAGGGAGAAAGGCAGAAGTGCGAAGATAATAAAATGGGATGGGAAAAAAATATAGATATATATATACAAGGGGACTTCGATGTCGGCCCAGGCCGCCGGCGAAGCTAACGGAGGAGGACTAAGGCCGGCAATGCAACAGGCAGTCTACGCTGCCAAGGGACCGAGAGGACATATATTCATACCATATAACGACGTATATTGTCTTGAAACCAAATAAAAATATAATACCTACATGAATTCCCACAAACATGACGGCGGGGCAAGGGGCGCACATAAAAAGTTATCCCGCACACCACACTACCCCCCCCGGAGGGCCGAAACAAAAGTTTTTTTTTTTTTCCTTTTTGGTGAATTTCTTGGCTTTTCCCCTCTCACCAACTCTCACACAAAAAGGTCTTTCAAGGTACTTGATTAAGAGATAGAACATTGCTTGGATACAACCCCTCACCAAGGTGTGCCTAGACAACAACAACAAGGATCTTAATATTTCAGTAACGAAAACAAGCCATCTTGCTTGATTGAGTCAAATGGCCTGGAAAACACTCCACGACGAGGAACGTAATGATCGCACAAATGTAATCATCGAAGACTGCCAAGATCTTTCTGGCGAACGCTTTGCGTGATCGTTCTGCCCCGCCTACTCTTGCGCACGGGTTCTCCCACGTTCTCGCCCTGTGTCTCGCTACCGTTGCTGCTACTCCCCGCCCGTCCCCTCTTGCTCCCCCCTTCCCCTCCTTCACCCCCTTCCCTTCGTCCCCCCGGCTGTTTGTCTTCGTTCTCATCCTTGCGGTCGTCCTTGTCGTCTTCCTCTTACTCCTCCCCTCCCCCCCCGTCCCTCTTCTCTTCCGACTGCTCTTCCTCCTCCCGCCCCCCCCCGTCCCTCTCCTCTTCTGACTCCTGTCGGGTTAAAGCTAATCCTATATACTTTTTCACGAGTCAGTTTTGGGTGGAGGTATGGGGCAACCCAAGCGGAGAGCCTCCGACAATTGAATATGCTCCCTTGCCGTATCATGCTTTCCGATTGCGATCGTCATTCTGTGTACCGAACGTGGCCTTGGGCTAAGTAGCGCAAGGGAGACTTGGGGGGATGCTTCTGCCTGTGTAGCGCGGAGGTCAACAAGTAAGACATACCGAGGAAAACAATTGTCAACCCCGAACTACAGTAGTACGTAGAGTACCCCGATCGTGTTTGTTGAATGCCGAATGCAGGCCTGCTATCGATGTGGTAGTTTGCATCCTCTTTGGCGGATTTTTAGCTGACGTAGACGCTTACACGCATACCTTACTTCATAGCACACACATATGAGTGCAGTGCCTATCGGATACGGTATTCGGTGTCTACGTATGCAGCCCTTCAGGGCACGCTATATAGCATCCCCATGCCCGCTTGATCATTACAAGTAGGATTTACTGCTTCTCTCAAACAGGCCTTTGTTGCCAATCCCGGCAGAAGCCACGAACGGCGAGGCCAGAGGTATAGCAATATCCACCGCGTTTGGTTGATTCCCGACACCTTCATCAAGAGACGGCCTACGCAACAGTAGTTGGGCACTGTGGTATACATTCCTGGTCGTATAATGTGCAATGCCCGCCGTACGCTGCCTGTTTTGGTAGTTCGAAGGTAGCGTGAAGGTATGAGCCGAACTACGATGAGGATCACCATCGGCTGAACAACCCTGCACGGGTGGCCGAGGAGCGTGTGGAAAAGGCATCCAATATATGTAAGCACTATGAGGGCATGCGCGCAGTATGATGACATTTGTTTTTTGTTTTGTTTCCATCCCATTTATTATCTTCGCACTTCTGTCTTTCTCCCTCCCTAGTCGTAACTCAGATCCGGGGTCACAAAGTAGGCTCCTCTCCCTCCCCCCCCACTACGGTTCTTGCCTTGATTTTTATCGCGCAGAGGGTTCAGCCTTCCCAACGCTCGTCGATTTTCATCGAATTTTGCCAACTCACGCTCTCGCGCTTTCCGCTAGTCAAGATTTTTTTTTTGCGAGAAAAAGTCCCTATGAGCATGCACTCGGGGGGGCTCGAACTCGCGACCTTGACGCTAACAAGCTTCGTGGTTACCTGCTAGCCCACCGGGGCGACCGGCTTATATAGTATCATTAATATTACATACACGTCTATGGACGAGTCGACAATGTGTATCTGCTTTTTTCGTCAGACCCCAAAACAACGAAGACACTCTGCCCTCATAAATATGGGCGGTGTAGGTATTGTATGATTATACTCGTACCCTGGAACGTATTTCGTACGGGTACGACTTGTTTATGTTGTATGAAGCAAAATATATTATATTAGGGAGGACTTCAAGTGCCTAACACGTGTCTTTTGCGCAGATGGAAAGTGCAAAAAAAGAGCTATTTACCGGGCAAGTAACTACGCTACAACATTACCTGATCATCTGCAATCTGCACAGCAGCAGCAAAGCATTATAAACGCGTATGACCACGGAGTACAGCGGTTTCATCCCTGTAGTCACACTCCTCCCGCCTGAGCTACCGTCGCAGAAGTCGATTGAGTACTGTATGCTGTGCTGCAACACAGCAGTACATGATGAGCTCTGCCTGATAGTCTGTATGATGGCGTCTCTCTCTACGCTCACAAGATGCCGGTTGTACAGCAGTACATCATGAGCTCTTCTATCTGGTTGTCTGTATGCTCGTGTCTCTCCCTGGTGCTGTACAAATGCCGGCCGTCGAGCAACTACTACGTGGTTATGATGGTTGCGCACTAAAGCGTCTACTGCTTCCGCCCGTTGCTGCTGCTGCATGTAGCTCCGACGCCCGCAGCCACATTACCTAGGCATGCGCTATCGCAGTAGTTGATCGTGTGCTGTTGATGATGTACATCGTCAGCTCTGTCTGAACATACGTCTCCGGCAAAGAAGTTGGCGCCAAAGCTGCTGCTGTACAAATGCCGGCCAGGCTCTGCCTTGCGTTACTGGTTGTTGGGGACAAACTCAAGTACGGACTATAGACTATTATTGACTGTAGTCGTGCTGCTGCCAGCAAAACGTAAAACGCTACAAGCTGTTTCGAAGAGCTTTCCATCGCAAGCTGGTCCGTTTGTGACGAAGAAGAGCTGTCTTAAGGTCCACTCATTCCTAACGAGCGACCCAGGTTTACGTAATGCTATAGGTGTTTATATATGAGGAATAATCCGCACACGCACGCACGTACCGAGGTGCGCATATTGGTTGGACAGAGATGCACGCCACGGCGGTAGAGGTGCGCCATGACTGTTCTGAGGCTTCGCACTCGAGGAGCCCTATACCTCTCCCGAAAACTGATGAACAATACGACGGCCTAAGCATACAGTGATCAATGTTGCAACACGATAATGAAACTCCGGCGAGTTGAGGTAAATTAAGCAGCCAGAATACTCAGAAAGCAAATACAACGCTCCCTCTATCTTAGCACGCGTCCAGAAAACGGCAGTAAAATGTGAAAGGGCTTGAAAGGGAACGAACGAATAGACGAGTGGACGCTGAAGCAGCAGCCAAGCACCAAAAGGGCCCTGCGATTATAGGCAAGCGGCTGCCCAACATTTGTAGCCAAAAACAGTTCAAAGGCATCAATACAAATACCCATATTCAGTTCTACCTGCGAGAAAATTCCTCACGAACAGGTGCGATGTTCACTCGGCCACTGACGTGGCCCGTAGGGTTCGTTTTTTACTTTACTTGAGCATGCACCTGATTTTCAGTGTCAAGAGACCAGACATACCTGTTTTTGGTTTTTACCCTAACTTTTACCTGTTATATCCAAGTTATATCTCTAAGATAAACACTCGACACGGACACTGAGCTTGCTGGATGTCGACGGCTAGAAAGAACGGTTCAACGTGAACACAAACGTATCCACGCACGTATCATCTTAACATAGGACAAATCCAGAAATATATACATACCTGGTACCTTGTATGTTTAGGCCGTTTATAGGTCCACACAATATTGCCCTCGAGAAAGGGCTACCACGCCCTCCCTCTGATTTAGCGGGTGTCCGATCGTACCCATCTATGCTCTTGGCTGAAAAGTTACAGGCACACATCTCTGTGTCTTTTCAAAGTGAGCTTCGCTGTTTTTGGCTTCACTTGTGCATATGAATGGCCCAACCTGTACTTACGAAATGCTTCCAACCTGAAGAACAAAGCTTCTCGTAGCCAACAGCACAGGTTTTATCGGGTTCGAAAAAAGTGTACGGTATTTTTTATTTTTTATGCTATAAGCCCCTGCTCAAAAGGTGACTTGACAACATGTGCGTGCTACATTTTGAGAGCTGGGGTCACTGGATGCCGACGGCCATGTCGCCATCTTTTAGTTTCGATAATAAGAGGTTAAATGCGCCAAGTATTGGCACAATCGAAGCAAAAAATAGGCGAGGGCCGACTTGAGTAGCCACAAAGAGACGTACCTGGAACTTTTCAGCCAACACCAGGCACGATCGGGCTCTGGCCAATCAGAGGGAGGACCAGAAAATATTTGCCCGAGCGAGGGCTGTCGAAAACTTATTTTTCGACACACCACGACGAATTATTCAACTTCGACCGTGGGGCGGGGGTACCTGACACCATCCCCTCCCTCTACGCTTGAACAATATCTATATATAATTGAACACAGGGGACGGTAGAGAGCCGTCCCCTCCCACTGCTTGTATAACTGAATACAGGGGACGGTAGATAGCCTACCCCCCCCCCCCCCCCTGCTTATAAAACTGAACACAAGGGACAGTAGAGATCCGTCCCCCACCTGCTTGATACAAGGCGGTCCAGGGTACGACAATACTACTTGGCGGTGCTGCAGCCTACAGGCCGCAGCTACGTAGGGACATGGACTGCAGCAGCAGTAGTGAGCTGTATAATGGAGCTATGAGCTCGCTCCAAGATGGACCAGAAGGCCCCACAGAGTGTCGTGGGATCGACAAGCAGATTCTATCGATAGACCCCACGTATTTTCTACACCGAACGAGCATCTCCACCAGGGAAAACAAAAGGCTAAACACGCCTGGTGCCACTGACACCTTACCTTCCCACCTGTTTATGTACGTGTCCTGTACTCCACTGTCGGAGAGAGCGCGAACAGGTCTCGACACTCAAATAATTCATCATGGAATGCCTTGTCTAAGTCGTAAAGCGGTGAGACTATACGCTGAAGTACGAGTAAAATCACGTCAGCACGGTATGCCATGGTGACCATGCAGTGCACTACCGGGACGCGTGCTAAGGTAGAGGAGGTATACCTTATTTTGGCGGAATCGTTTTCTGAACGATCGGGCTCCTTAACCCAAATTCGTCGTTTTTTCATTTTTTTTTTGTGACGAATAATGGTTCAGAGTATACTTCGGTCATGAGATTTCTCATCTAGCAGCACTTGTGTTTTTCACCAAAATGTTGTTCTTGGTGAGGTATGACGCTCCTTAGGTGAGGAGCGCAGAAAAAACATGGTGCACCTCTATCGTAGCACGCGTCCGGGCCTCGACCAAGCAGCAAAGCAGAACAACCATACCAGGTATAAAATATCGCACGAGGGATGTGGTGTTAAATTACGATATGATGACTCCATGTGAGGGGTTGCGCCTCCCCGGTAATGTACTGTCACACAAATCACATACAGTACAGGTCACCCAATCAGGAACAGAAAATCTGGTCCAGGCTGGATTTATAACTATACTAATAGCAAGTCAAAAACTGATTTTAGAGGGGAAATAAAAGTGCTACGTATTCATACCCGATGAACGAAACCATGGCCTGACTATACAATGAAAATTAGTGCCACATCAGAATGAAAGACTGACAATGAAAAATATTGGCACATAAGAATGAAAGACCGACAATGAAAAATATTGGCACATAAGAATGAAAGACTGACAATGAAAAATATTGGCACATAAGAATGAAAGACCGACAGTGAAAAATATTGGCACATAAGAATAAAAGATGGACGATTTTGGGTTGAGGGGCCCGATCATTCAGAAAAAAAATCAGCCAAAAATGGTTACCTCTATCGCAGCACGCGTCCCTACTTCGACATCCCTACTGCAATGATACAAACATCCTTCCCGGGCCCGCACCTTTCAGCCTTTCATGCAGCAATCGGGCATAAGGGCTTGCCCCTTCCCCGTGTCACGACCTAGCACCCCTGACGCCTCGGGTGGTACACGGCGTCTCGGTCGTAGGCGGATATACCCGCCTTGCTCCACCTGAAGCACCAAAGCTCGTGCAAGAACGGTCCGGTGTACTCGAACAGAAAATCCTGCAGCTTATGGCGGCGGCGGCGGCGGCGGCGGCGAAAGCAAGCAAGCAAGCAAGCAAGCAAGCAAGCAAGCAAGCAAGCAAGCAAGCAAGCAAGCAAGCAAGCAAGCAAGCAAGCAAGCAGCCGACGATACAGCGTGCGAAAGACGCGGCAGAGGCGGGGGGAGCGGGAACAAGACACGTCATAAAAAAACGAGGGCCATACTGGACCTTGGCCCAGCGTCCACAAAAAATGGTTAAAAAAAAAATACCACTCTGAACGAAAATATAAGGGCCGATTATGTGTTAATATGAACACCCTAACGGTCCTTACATTTCCGTCCAAAAAGCAGTACTTGGCTTTACAACCAAATCCTAACCCTTACCCCTACGTACCGCAAGGAATTTTCTCGGAATGAAGATGTAACGATCGGTTCGTGTGGGACTATCAATACCAACCATTTTGGTCGCAGCTTGGCCAAGTCGTAAACACTAATGATCGAAACCGCCATCCAACAGGGTAATACAAGACACGCCTCCGCCGAGATGGGCAAGAGCGAAGCTGGCGTACGTTTTTTTCTGTGAGCGGTAGTACTTCTTCTGCGATCGGCGAATGTTAGAGCTGCGATGCTCATGATCGTGCTGGTGTTGGGTTTCGGGTGTTTACGTTGAGTCTTGGTAGTGGGGTGTTATTATGGGGGAACATAGCAGTAATCAGGATAAAATATGAAGAGTAAAAATACTGGAATATATAGGTTTTTGTGTGTGTGACGGGTCCTGATTACTATGATGGTCCCCTGTAACAGCTGTTGAGTGTTGGCCTTGATGCTGAGGGTGTTAGTGTTGAGTATTGGTATTGAGTGTTGGTGTTAAGTATTGGTATTGAGTGTTGGTGTTGAGTGTTGGTGTGGGGTGTTAGTGTTGTGTGTTGTCGTGGGATGATAAGTGTTGGTACATATTGAGTGTTGGTGTCGGTATTTACGCTAGTCCCAATAACACACACTGTTCGGGAGGAATTACGAGCAGCAGGAGTAGCAGCAGCCTTGATAAGAGCAACTCGCTTTTGACATATTCTTGACGCGATCGGGACCGGGGAGCGAAACACTACGATTCGTTGCTGCGATGGGTGCGTCCCTGGTACAGCGGAACAGAGTTAAACAGCATACCTGGTATTCACCAACACCAGTACTATGGCAGCAGTAAAGTACGTAGTATAAAAAACTGCATCCGCAAGGGCGTCCCACCTCCTTCTTGACAGTGCAGTAGCCCTCCTGTTCGTCCACGTCGTTGTCCTTCAGCAACGCCTCCACAACGTCCGCCACCAATCGCGTGTCCCTTACCCCCGCCCCTCTACGGCCACCCGCTGCCGCGTGAACCTCTCTGGCAATCCACGGTCGGAGCTGAGCCACGGATTTCGATCGCCTGCGCATATCAACATTATTCGGTTGAGTATCGAGATATCTCAAGATTGGGCGCGTTCTATATACGAATAGGGGTATGGTGCACTTTTCAGCCAAAGTAGCTGTTTTCGACAAACACCCCCCCTTAACTGAGGCAACTACCCAATGCCACAATGTCACTGGGAATACCAGTTGCGTTGCACCCAGCTGTGTTGCACAATATGATTCGTGATAAACCTAAGTGCTGGAAGCCAGGGGGTTGTTCGTTCATCGTGTCAAGCCAATGCATTTCCTCAAAAGTCATTTTTGTGTGGCTTACTAATACTATGGAGTTCCTCAAGTGAGGAGGCCCATAATAATTAGGCGCTACTCCTGCAAGGCAAGCACGTGTGATTTACTGCTGAGGGCAGCCAAAGCCGGAACCGGGGGGTTGTGTTTGGTGCTTGTTTTTCATGGATGGATCCCATTAGCCATTATGCGGCGAATTCTACTGCATGGTGCACAATATGTTAACCCCTTCAGAACTGGTCGCACGAATTTGGGGACAAAAAACTTGGAATTAGCGTGGGACATTATTTTCAGTTCTGAATGGGTTAACCCATTCAGAACTGAAACAAAACATACCACACTAATTCCAACTAGTTTGTCACCCAAGATGTGGGACCAGTTCTTAAGCGGTTAAGAGCGAGGCGACAAAACTCTTAATACATGTTGTAGCCGAAAACACAAGGGCATTTCGGAAGGAGAAGCAGCCGAACGCCCTTCCTTTTCTCCAAGTCGCTCGGTTGCGATAAATGGTTTGGTGCGATAGCGCCATTGCTGTACCATTGCTGTACCATAACAATACGAGCCAAAACAGCAGCAGCTGTAACTGCCCAAGCACAGCACACCGCACACCGCACACGACAAAACAGCACGCAGCATCCAACACGCAGCACACAAAGCACAGCAGCAACTGCAACATCACCACATCCAAATAATACCAAAACCTACAGTACGACGGCGGTATTCAACAACACTTCGAAAAGATCCCCCCCAACTATATAACAAATCCGAATCTCAACTTCCCCCCCCACCGTCACCCCTATATAACCTAACAGCATCAACCACTCGTCACTCGTCACTCATCACCCACCACCAACCTGGCCTTCGGTTCAGGCGGCTCCGCGGCCAAACCCCGCCTATACACCGTCGACCTGAACTCCGCCCCCCTCCCGCCTGCCCCGCCCGATCCGCCATCGCGGTGCTCCCTAGAGGACGCGCTTGCCGAAGCACCTACCACCACCGCCGCCGCCGAGGACGAGGCTGAGACTGATGGAGACGGGGACCACAGGGACGAGGAGGAAGAGGAAGAAGGTGGCGCTGCACGCGACGACCCCCCGCCGCCGTCACTGCTGTTGCTGTTACTCTTGTTGCTCTTGCCTCGCGCGTGCAGGTGCACCTTGTATTCCTTGGGCGATTTTATGTCGAATAGCACCCGCGATACTTTGACCTTGCAGAGGGGGCATCGATCGGAGACCCCGAGCCACTTTTGTTGTTGGTGGTGTGGTGGGTGTGGTGCGTTGTTGTTGTTTGGGGAACAGGTCGGGGGAGGGGAGGGGAGGGGAGGGGAGGAGGGGAGGGGGGGTGGGGGGGTGGGGGGCGGGGGGGGAGGCGTACTCATTTGTTGCTTGCCTTAATCATTTGACCATTGACCACGCATCCCTTTCGAGGCGGAGCACCGTTCCTACTCCTAATAGAGACAACTTCAAACAGTTGGGCGGGCGCTCATTACGTTGTTTCCATATAATACATCGTTTTTTTGCCACTCTTATTCCCTTCCTGTTTCGCTGCCCGTGGCCTGTGGCCACCATCTATATCCTAAGACGGGGGGAGGTAATATAGCTGTATTTGACATCCGACAATGTGCAGCATGATTGCCAATTAAAAAGAAAACGACGAAGAAACAGAACAAGAAGACTACTGCGTACCAGGTATGAACCAGGTAAGCGCAAAATAGTATGGTCTACGTATCCTCTGGTGTTTATTTGCTGTAATATTGGTATAATAGAGGTACTGCTGCTGTAAGTGGCCCTGAATACCACCGCGGTCGGAGCACCCTTTCATGGGCCTTTGCAAAGCTCTGCCCGATTTCGACAGACGGCATGTGGTGGGAAGAGTTCAGCTTGTACGCCCTCTTCGTGCAGTAATGTACTCCAAAACAAGCGACAACAGGCGCAAACGGCAGGCAGGCACCTCATAGTCTCGTACTCCTGGTTTGTACGTACCTTACTGCTGTATATACCTGGTATACACCATGTACAGGGCACGCGCAGCAACACAATTTTTGTGTGATTCGTCTTCTACATGTTGTATGCGTACGGGCCCCAAGGGGAACTGGAGCAAGCCGTTAGCCTATTAATAGTTGACAAGTTCAAGTGAGGCACTCTTGCTCCTTGCCTGCCACCCTATCACCCCATATATCGAACTTGGCACTTGTGGTGTCACTTTCCGTCACTTTTTACCCTATCGAACAGCAGGGTAGGCTCTGTGAGCGTTTTTCAGAGCGGCTGGCAATCTCACGGCCACCCTATCGAACTTGGCACTTGTGGCAAGGGCGGCCGATTTTTGTTTTTCGACACACCACGTCGAATTATTCAACTTCGACCCTCCCGACAGGGGGGGGGGTACCTGACACCATCCCCTCCCTCTACGCCTGAACAATACCTATATAAAACTGAACACAGGGGACGGTAGAGAGCCCCCCCCCCCCCCCCCACTGCTTGTAAAGCTGAATACAGGGGACGGTAGAGAGCCGGCCCCCCCCTCTGCTTGTCAAACTGAACACAGGGGACGGTAGAGATCCGTCCCCCCCTGCTTGATACAAGGCCTTCCAGGGTACTACACTACTACTGGGCGGTGCTGCAACCTATAGGCCGCAGCTACGTAGTGAAAGCGACTGCATGGCCACAGCTACGTAGGGACATGGACTGCAGCAGTAGTGAGCGGTAAAAAGGAGCTATGAGCTCGCTCCAAGGTGGACCAAAAGGCCCCGAAGAGAGCCGGGGGATCGGCAAGCAGATTAATCGATAGATCCCAGGTAGCTTCCACACCTGTATATACCCTTGCAACGAGAATCCATCAGGGAAACGAACCGCTGACCTTACCTTCCCACCTTCTTCTGTACATGCCCTGTACGCCACTGTCGGTGAGATCGCGAACAGTGCTCGACACCCAAATAATACATCATGGAATGTTTTGTAAGCCGTAAAACGGTAAGACTATCTGAAGTACGAGTAAAAACATGCCGGTATGGTATGCCATGACGACCATGCAGTGTACCACTAAGCCTCGACAAAGCAGCAAAACAGAACAACCATACCAAGTATGATATGTCGCACGAGGGATGTGGTGTCACGTTACGTTATTTGACTCGGTGTGGGTGTTTGCGCCTCTCCGGTATTAAACCGTCACACAAATTACACCGTACAGCACAGGACACCCAACCAGGGACAGGAGATCTGGTCCAGGCTGAATTCCTTACTTGAGGGATAGGGTGCTTTCTACACTAATTTCAAGATGAAGACTCCAAAATTTCATATTTTCCTCTAGCTCTCAGCCTGGCTTTCCTATCAGCCTGTTTCTTATCAGGTGTCCTGTACTGTACACTGAAGCACACTGATACACCCTGGATACAAACCTAAACAAAAATATTGGAAAACGTTGTTTTTTTCGACCCCTTCGGGGGGGTGTGATATCCAAATCCCCGGCCGCCCTTGGCCCGAGTGCAATATTTAGTGTACCTACCTATATACATTGATCACAACAAGGCCAAGGTATAGATACGTTTGGCTTTTCTCATTTATGGTTTTACTCCGGGTAGGCGACCTCCGTCGGCACTCTGGGGACAGCGCAACACGCCGTCCGACTGTTCTTGTTGGAACAGACGCTGGACCAGTGATTAAAACACTTGGCTAGAATATCATTTGGATTCATATTTTGAAACTTCAGTTAGAGGCCATGTGTACCGAGGTAAGTTTGTGTTGTGGTCTTGGACACAGGAGCAAGATATGCTCCTGATTTGAATTGCAGCTCTCTGTTTCTACTAGTCTCCCCGGCGCACACCAACATCATATGAAAACTGCCTGGCGTCAGGAATACCTTAGATTTTCGTTTTGGGGTAATCGTACTGCGGAGTACCGCGTCGTGATTGTTTACCTTCACGCCGGGTTCATTAGCATGGTGCGAAGGACCATGGATCAGTAGTTTGCACTGGCAGTTGTTTCGAATGGCCTCTGTGGAATAACCGAACACACTATGAACACAGAATATTTAAAGGTCCCCCCTCAGCAACGTGTTTGACTTGAAATCCCTGCGTCGTCGCAAGGTCAAACCGGACAATCGAGGAGACGTTCATTTCTCGTATCAGCTACTCGTATACGTAGCCACCAGGCGAAAACCAAGGATAACACCAACTACTGTAGCTCTTGAACGATATAAGCAGAACAAATTTCATTCACCGGGCAAGTAACCGGCAAGTAACACCGACCATACCAAACGAATTAGTTAGTTCAACATCTTGTAACCCCCTACCCTTCGGGTCCTGCCTTCTCGCCCAGCCACCCCTGCCCCCCCGTCCGCCCCCGCTGAAAGCAATATGAAACGCCTGTAGGTCTGTTGGTCAGGTCCGGGTTCACAGAACAGGTTCCCCCACCCCCTGACATTATACGATTGGTGTCTTGCGTTTATTCGTGTTCATATGTCAAGCCCTTTCTTCAGTCGTTGACTCGCCTCGAATAGCAGCGGTGGGGTTCAAACGCGACAATCAATTCTAGTATTGGTCTGTGGCAGCATTGGAGAGTACGGTAATCACCAGACCACCGGAGCGGGCCTGAATCGAAAACAAAGTACGTGTGTTGCAAGCATCCACAACATGCTTTCGGCGTGTGTTGCGCTGCAGTGTGCCTGATTACGTTAAAAACCTCTACCCTGGCGAAACAGAGCAACACGCAGCCCCTCCCCAAGCCCAAGCCGCCGTGAGTACAAACATATTACAAAGGCCCAGTGGATACCACGAGATGTGAACTCCACTATTTATCAAAATACATGACATTCGTGTGTGTGCGGTGTGCAGCAAAATGTTCGAGTCAGGGAGGACGTCCAGCTAACGCTACGCACCTCATTCACTTATTATGCACTCAATCCAGGAGTTGAAAAGTGTGTAACTAAAAACAGAAATCGTCGGGGGCAGTGTGTGTCTCTGATGTTATCATGTACAGTAGTGCGCCCAAAATTGTAGCACCCGGTGCTCCTGCATCAGGAAGCACAATCTTCAGAGAAGAACAATAAAAGGAAATGAAAGGGCAACAACAGTAGCTACTATGTATCGTTCATCATCGTATCGCGTTTTTTAGGAAGCACACATCTCTCTGAATTTTAGCATCGAACAACTCTTACTTTCCCTTGTGGATATGGCCATCAGTCGGGTCACAGAAGAAGCATGTACATTACTCAATACCTCTTCTGCTGTCGTAATTCGCCACCCAAATGGGAATGCCGTCCAAAATGTGCTGAACGAGGGATCTATATCCTTCATCCGTCATCACACCATCACCGCATAGTCCATGTTGCAGTGTTTTTGTGGTATCTCTCTTTTCGGTGTGAATGGTCGTAACCACCCTTTACCAGCACAGTACAGTACAGCAGTACAGTATTATGGTTGCGTTGAGCTCCAGTTGTGAGGGGAAATGACACCAAAATACGTTGTATTTGACCGCCAGCGGGACCGTCTCACAAATCGAAGCGCAAGCGACTGGTTTGGCTTAGTTCGACGTGGCTCAATTCGCTAGACCTGTATGATGATAAGCTGCACGTGTTTAGAGAAGGTCGTATACCAGAAGGTCGAAAACGTTACGTCCGGACCAGGTTCATATTATTCGTGCACTGCAGCCCACCCATCCCGAAGGAGCAGCTCCTTATGACACCGGCTGCGGGTAGTTGTCTTGTTGGGTGGAGAGCATGCAACAATCTCCAATCTCGTTGCACTTTGTTTTCAAGGTAAAACGGCAATCCTGCGTACTCGTAGTATGAAACCTCTAGTTCACAATCTCAATCTAGACCTCCCAATGTATATCGACAGTAATTACGAGAAGGGAAAAACATCAACACACCCGATAAAGCATGTTGATATAACCTTCAAAACAAATATGTAACCGACATACAAGTCGTCTGTCCGATAATATCGCGCGCTCCCTGTCGTGTTCTCTAGAAAAACAGAACAACAGGACGGCTCTGATGGGAAATAGACTAAATCCAAAATGAAGCAGCCCCCCTGCTACATACGGGAGTGCGCAGAAAACATCACCTGTGGAAATAGGGTCGACTCTACAGCAGCACGTAGTGATTGGACCTCGTGAGAGGAGAAGAGAAGTAGGAGAAGCTACCTTGTATCACGGACTCCAGACGCCTCCATACACATATACTGGGCAAAGCATTGGCCCCAGACATATAAAATTACATGGAACAGCAGTGTTGTGAACATCACATGCTCCGTACACTACGATTACAACACAGACTCCCGTCACATACATAGTCCTACACACGAGTGTCGTATCTTTACATCCCGTACTGATACCAGCAGGCCCGCCATCCAGTCGATACGGCATCCAGGAAAGGACACCAAAACTAGTTACCTCTTGCCACACTATATCAAACCTCAAACATCCATACATTAGTATCAGCCACCGCAGCCCGTCTCTGTGCGAGATACGGCCGAGGTCCCAACCAAACATCGATAAATGCCAGGTAAAACGGCTCATCACAAATTCCATCAATATATCTCAACAATGCGAACTGTCGTCGCAAAGTCGTTGGTGCGGGAAAACGGCAACCCTGCGTGACACCAAATGTCTCAAACTAAATTTCAGTCGAGATATCCTAATTTATATCGACAGTAACTACGAGAAGGGAAAAACACAACAAGCTAGGGCATGTCGATAAAACCTTCAAGGACAATTTGTAATACTGTCTTCACATAGATATCGTACTGTCCGGAAACATCGCGCCCTCTGTTGCGAGAACAGGACGGCTCTGACCGAGATAGCATAAACTCCAGCCTGAAGAAGACTCCCTGCCACATACTTGCTAATAAAATGATGCAAAAGACAACGTATTGCACCTGTGGAAATATCATAATATTCTACGGCAGTACATAACAGTGGTGATTGGTCCCACTGTAAATTGAGCGCAATTCACCAGCATGCAGCCAAAGCGTACGCCATTGTCAAGCAAGATCATCGGCACACCCTACTTGAAACTAGCGAGATTCCAGTCAACCAAACATCCAAAACCACACTATGAATAATGTATATGTGTATATATATTGAAATGTGCAACGGCCTGGCGAAGAAATCGTCATGCTGCTCTTCCGACCGTACATGGGCATCTCAAACTCTGCCGTTAGCACCACGCTCCCGAGGGCCGTGATGACTGACATGAATGTGTTCACTGTTGGGAGTACCGTAGGAGTCTCCCAGACCATCAATCTCGGAACCTATGTTCGGTTTAAGTCCGTGTGTTTCTCCAATTTTCAGTATTCATCTTGCTCCCATCCTAAACCAGGCAAACCTAACCAGAGTTTTAAACTCCATTGTCAGCAACGAGACCCCCCCCCCCCCCCCCCCCCACGCAAGACTGCCTTTGAGGTTGTGGCAAAGTGGCATCAGCGTACGCTCCATTTCACCCTCTGGCATATTTATCCCGGCGCCTAATGTGATGCCTGTCCTATTGCACGACGTTTCGTAGGGGTACTCGTCACCTACGCCACCAATACCAATGGTCACGGTGTGAGATGTCGAATTCGGCGGGGATGCAGTTGTAGATCCGGTGTGGATGAGGTCGGTCAAGTCTACATGGGCCCTGGCAAACATTGTAAGGGGAGGCGAACACGGCCGGGGCGTGGGGTGTCAGGACATGCAAAACCAAAGTGGCTACTGTTTCGAGTAGAGCGGTTTAATTAGTGCCGGTTTGCACGGTGTATTCGTCGTTTTTCTTATGTGCCGTACAATCCTCTCGTTTTGTGCCATTTCAGTTTCGCAAATATTCACGTCATCAGCCTCACACAGCCCGTTCGATCACTCGCCGTGTCCACAGAAAATAGTCACAGTTGACGCATATCCCTCTGTTGTAATATTGTTTCTTCAAGCATGGTTCGGATCAGTACCAGACACCAGGTACATTGTTTCGCCTCCGTTCCCGTGCCTTGGGGCTTGTTGTGCATGGCTGAAACTACGCATCATTTAACCGCAAGTCTTCTTTTCACGCGGTCTCAGACTGCAACGTGACAGGAACTGGAAGCTCCATGATCTACATTGCACCGCTAACACTCCCTGAAGCCCTCGGGTGTACTTTAACCAACTATTGATGCCGTTTTGTTTGTTGCAATGGGAAACCGTCAACCACTGCCCTATACTGTATAAGGGAGAAGCAAGTGGACAACATATCCCGGCATAAGCATGTCCTCTCTTGTGTCTTTCTTCCTTTTTGCCTTGTTTTGCTATTATGGGAAACTTTGGCCACTGCCTTATACTGTGTTAGGGAGAACCAAGTGGAAAACAGATCATGACATGAACATGAATAGGGTGCGAACATCAACACGTGTTATGATCATAGAGCCTCGAATCCGTATTCCGGCCAAGTTCCTTGCACTACCACCACCGGGAGCGGTAACGACATGCAGAATCGTTTCCCCCGACCTATACGCTGCCTTTTGCGTTCTGTGAAGTGTCGTGCATCAGCAAAAGCGTAAACGCGTCAAGAAGTCAATACGAGCGAGCGCTAGAGGTTTTGCTACATATTTACAGCACGCACCATTGTCGACGACGCACGGCGCCGCCATAGTCACGCTGCACATGGCGCCACTGGACGCGATTGGGCCTACGCAGCAGGAACCCTGTAGATCGGGAACGAGGCCAGAACATATTGCATCAGCAAGGTAGAGACTGTGGACGAGCGATATTCTTGACGAAACCTAGTTCGTCGCTGTTAACGATTATCGCTCACATTAGTTAAGTTCGCACAAAGCTACTGTGGTTACGAGTAGGGCTATTATACAACCTTAACCCTCATTAAGTACATAGCTCTTCGTCTCGCACACAACATTCGCACAACATTCGTCTACCGAAACGTTGAATTGTTGTAGCCTCCACTACCGCTCGTCAGACCTTCCGACGGAGGGGGAGCTGAGCAGTGTAGGCCTTTGTGCAAGCCGCTAGCCGAAATACTGTCAATGTTGGTGGCACCGAACCTTCCCGGTGCTTTTGAGGTCGGCACGTGTTTAGCTGAGGGCGCGCGAAACTACAAGACCAGAGACAAAATCCACAGACACCAACGAACCTGTCCGCCGGGTAGCCCGCCGCAACCGGCTCCTCCGCATGCTCCGCACTGGGCCTCGCAGCAGACAGTGCCCGTTTGAAAGCCCGCCAAACCGTTGCTGCACATATTTACTGGCATGGCCATTGGCGTTGGCGTGGGCATGGGCGTGGGCGGTGCCGTTGGCTCCGGGGTGGGCGGTGCCGTTGGCTCCGGTGTGGGCGGTGCCGTTGGCTCCGGTGTGGGCGGTGCCGTGGGCTCCGGTGTGGGCGGTGCCGTTGGCGCCGGTGTCGGAGCTGTTGGGTTGTATAGCGGGGGGAGGACCAAAGCAGAAGTGGCGACACACGGTATCAGGCGGATCGACTCGCGGTACAGGGGTGAACATGTACTGCTCTTTGCGACTACTCCCTATACGAGCGCAGTTTTTCGACCCGAATCGGACGTTAAGCAACCCGTCGAGCTCAACCTGATACACAACATCATTGACCAATTAGTGGTAAAACGAGTAATGTAGTATACCGCGCAGGGTACCGCAAATATACTGGGTAGGCCCTCGGTTTGGAAGCGCGATGTGACCGCACGTGACGCACCATCGATGATGCACGGTGCCGCCATGGTGGTGCCGCACATATCGCCACTTTCCTCGACCCGGCTGGTGCAGCAGGCGGACTGTCATCGGACGAGGGACGGATAAGGCGTTTGTTACACCGGCCGATGTTGGATGTTGAGCAGTGCACATCTGCCTATCATGCGATGGTCAATCGACCGATACACCCCCCCCCGCCCTTCCCACTCTCCCGGTTCTGTTTCCCCCCCTGCGTTCTATTCTCTTACAGGCGAACCCACGGGTGCCAGCCCCGCCTGTGGTCTATGGTCAAACTGACTTAAGTAAGCCAACAATATGGAGTACGCCCCCCCCCCCCCCCCGTCCCCCCCAAAGTGTGCTACGGTAACGTGTCGACTTTCGGGCCCAAACGGAAATACGTGAGAGCGCTACTCAACGCACGGGAGGCTACAGCAAACATTTGCATGATATCTGCAAACCACGACGGTCTTCGTTGGATTACTACTGTACTCCCATGAACTCAAAATTGATGTTGCCTTCCGACAATGTTGGAGGGCTTTTTTCCTTCAGAATGAAAAGGCTGAAACAATTTGTATAAATTTGTGTAAATATACAAATCCCACCCAATCAACGTGTGTCCTGCGTTTACTCAATTTGATACGCACTACTGCTGTACCACCCTTTACATAATCGTTGTACCTGATTTTATACCATCATTGGGAGACACATTGCTGTAGACATATTCACTGTGAGCCTTACTCGGTATGTATATGCTACCCCGACGCCATTGACTTGAATATCTGGCTAGCTTACTTGTATTCATATCGAAATTTGGGTGGCATGAAACACGCCGTAGGTGAGGAGCTGAATAATCGATACGCTGCATATCTGCGTCCATACAACAACACTTGTCGACAGGAGACACCAACTAACCGAACCGCCAGGTCGTCTGGCGCAACCGAATCCTCCGCATGTCCCGCAGGAAGCAGCGCAGCAGATGTTGTCATCCTGTACTCCAGGAATGCCGTTGTCGCACATGGCTTCAGCACAGCAATAGGACACATCACAGCAAGAGTGGATTCGTCAAACGCCAAGTAACGTTTGACACACTTCTTGACAATGGCAAGCAAAACGAATCCACGCACACTGCCACAGTCGAACGAGCAGAGCCCTGCGCAAACTTTGCAGCAGAAATAGCTCAAATCAGTAGGCATGAAAGCTGCATACACATATCCATATATAGGGGGTAGTAACTGCTCTAGCGAGAGTTCTGCAAGACGCACAGTTGTTCTCGATGATGCACGGCGCAGCCTCGGTTTCGCTGCACGTCATGTCAGCGTCCCTGATTCGGCTCGTGCAGCAGTTTGCCTGGTAACGAAAAAATGGGGTGAGGCATAGCTTTTCTTAGACCAGACGATGTTGCGGGCTGAGCAATACACGCCTCCCTACCAAAATTAAAATTAGGTCTATGTCTGCATCACATGTGTGTACCACAGCGCCTCTTGTTTGATACCTACTGTTGATGATGACATTGTACATGGCATCCATTGTAGCCAAACATTATCGTTAGAGTCGATTGTTGCGTGAGGCATCGAACTCCTTGCAGAACGAGCCTACTACTCGTTCGGGTTACGTAACTCCCTACAGAAGCATGCGTTGACAACAGAAACCAACTGACCGAACCACCCGGTCGTCCAGCGCAACCGCGTCCCCCGCACTCGCCACAGGCAACATCGCAGCAGACGTCGCCATTCTGGATTCCTGTAAGGCCAATGCTGCACGTTTCTTCAGCACAACAGGAGAATGCACGGCAGCGAGCGTGCATTCGTCAATCTACACGTCACGTTTGAGGCACCACTTGTTAGTGCCAAAGAGGTATTCAGACACGGTGCTCCAAACGGCAGGGATGATTGTGCACAACGAACATCAAACGAAGCACGAGCAGTGGCCTGAAACCTGCAAAACCCTGAAGTGCGAGAGTAGTAACTCATTTAGCTTCAGTTTGCCAGACCCACCTACATCGTCGACGATGCACGGCGGAGCCATGGTCTCGCTGCACAGCATGCCACCCCTCGTGATGGTGCCTATGCAGCAACTTGACTGGGAACAGGAGGAGGGACGAGGCACGCTTTTGTCAGACCGCCCGATGTTGAGGGCTGGGCAATACCCATCTTCCTGCCATGCGCTGGTCGATCTATTTAAAGGTTTTACCTCACTGCCCCCGAGGCAAAGATGGAGCCCAAATCAAATACAGTCATTGGGCTCCTCAATGGATGACAAGCCATAATCCTTAAAAGTCAATATTGTGGGTGAGCTGTATAGCTCTTTAGGTGAAGCTCCTATGACTTATCGCTACACTAGCAAAGGTTACCAACATACACCGACTTACCGCTCCGCCGTCCCGCGCACCGCAACCGCTTCCTCCGCATGTGCCACAGCTCAAGGGGCAGCAGATGTCTTCGGTCTGGATTCCAATCAAGCCGTTATCGCACGTGGTTTGGCCTTCACATGACGAGGATACATCGCAGCGAGAATGGGTACGACCGACAACGTTAGCGTTAACGCCAGCGCGCTTGAGAGTACGTTGCAAAGCCCACACATAGAGCACATCGTAGATAACAAGTATCGATACTTGTTTAGATGCGTGCTATTATAGCGGTGCGTCTAAATGTCCTACGGCACCTCGCTTTAGGAGAACAATACCTCGCCATGGCGCAGTCTTTGAAGAAAGATGGACCTTCAACCCGACGAGTGTTCCCATGGCTTACAGTAGTATTGGTTACATCAAGTCAACCAATAGCATATCAAAGCACAGATGGTATTGCAATGACATCGAGCAATTCCTCAGTTGACAAGCCCCGTCAGACCGAACAAGATTCTGGCGAACGCCTGCCATCCCGTCTGTGTCGTAGCAAGCGTGTTGCTGGATATGTAGACGGTAGAGTGTGTGTTGAGGTCCCACTATCTTCATCTTGGCGAAAACGTGTATTGTTGAAGGATCATAGGGGCTGATTAATTTGGTGCATTTTTCTTTTGTTGTTTTGTCGTTCCCATTGTTTCGGGATGACATGTGGCCAAATAGGCAAACGTTGGCACCAGGATAAAGGCCATTTCCCACGACAGGCAGCCCTGCGCCACCTCGTTTAGGATCGTTTACGCTATCGTTCGTCGGTCGTGCGTTTACGACAAATATTGTGAAGAGGGGGTGTGTGTCAAGTTATACTGCTGAAACACCGAATCGTGTGCAAGATTAACCAACCAATTTTGATGGTATTTTATGTATTTGGCGCGGTTCCCGACGCCGACTGGGCGTCTTACCCGAGCTGTCAACTTACCCGACGCCCAAACTAGAAGTGGGATATATGCACCCTACGGTACATCCGGCTTGTGTTCGGCTTGTTTCCCACGCCTACAGCCAAAACAAACATTTTTGCTTTGCCCACCACAAAATATTGGTACTATGGTATGAGGGCTACCCACATTATCACAACCGCGCTATGTCACTCGTGCGAGTGACTTTGGAACTCGCGCAACATTGGACCTAACGTGTTGTGGACGCCGAGTACCCCACGGCATCGTGGTCC
This sequence comes from Saccharina japonica, assembly GCA_008828725.1. Taxonomy (NCBI): domain Eukaryota; class Phaeophyceae; order Laminariales; family Laminariaceae; genus Saccharina; species Saccharina japonica. Next base: position 299,985 of record MEHQ01000176.1, read on the forward strand.
TGCTGTAGGGAATTGCGCGAAAACCAAAAGCAACGAAGCAAATTGTAACCGCAAATGAGGGAAAGGTATTGGCGCTCGGCCGAGTGGCGCTGAGCGGCTGAAACCGTTTGACCTAAACGTCACCACGCTATCATATCAATAATTCATACTAGGCAGGCCGGCAGGCCTTTCCGTACGAGAGAGTTCACAATGTTTGTGAAAGCTTCCATATACCCGACATCGGCTATTAGTTTCCCCAATTTTTCGTATATACCAGAGGATGGGACACCAGATGAGTGCGTGCGACCAACTACTCAGCAATAGCAGTACTTAGTACTGTAGCAGTTCATAAGTCGTATTGCAGTTAGTGGTGGTCTCACGTAGCGCAACAATCGCCTCACTCTGCAGTCGACAGCAGTAGCACTCGTAGTATACTATAGTGCCGGTATGCGCGAGAGTTCGTTGCAGCTAATTTGTTTTCGTGCGTGCAACATAACACAGGCAAACAACAGCAGTACCACAAAAGTAGCATTATTAATCGTGTAGTACTGTATTGCCAAGTCATACAGGTCAGACACACCGTACAACATGTCCACAAGATGTCGCTGCTGCCACATTGACATACCAGGCAACACAGCGCAAAGTGTATGTGTTGGTGAACTGTTCCTACGAGTACTGTATACAGATTGAAACACACGACGTTGTCTGTGGGTTGAACCTTCTTTCTATCCGTCTTGTCGTGAAAGACGGCAGGATACTTCCATGTCAGCAGGTTTAATTCTTGCGTGCCCACCCCTTGGCAGCGCTGTCGCTTTTATCTCTATATAACATGTCAATACCTGACATCTTTAACTGTAGTAACTGTAGCTGCACTTTATGAACATTTGGAGTATTGGCGGGAATACGCGGATAAGCGACGGGCATCAAGACCCCCGCAGGGAAGCCCTTCTCCAATACTTTGTATCTTTGTATCATAAGTCAGTTCGTAAGTGACAACCATATTTCTACTTTGCGAAGGACTTGGATTTCACGCACAAAAAAGTGTCATCGAGCCATATATGGGATATCATGTTGTGACGTCACCAGCCAAAAGCTGCAACGTCACCTGAGCTTCTAGCGAGATCGGCAGCGACTTGCCAACCCCGCCCCCCTTGGGTTTTACAGTTACATCCGTGAAAACCCGTTCAAAACAGTGAGTGCTCACCACTCGACGTATGCACGGCCGCCAGCGTCGCCAGCCCGAGCAGCACGTACCCGAACCGCATGGTTTCGCCTTAGTACCTAAGAGGCACCCACAGATATTCTCGATCCGGAGAGAAAGGACCTGCGCCACAAAATAGTGAAAGAATGTGTGGGCCAGATTTGTCAACATAAGGGTTGCTATTTCATTCGATACACTCTCTTTGGAACACGGTGCAACCGTACGCACTGAATGGTTTTCATCAGCTACGCGAGGTCACGCTACTCGCAGCCGGCCTAACGCGAATATGTTTCCAAGCGAGGTCGTCGTCCTCTCTGCAGCATGTGGATGGTGAACACCAAACTCTAAGACGGTAGACTAACATAAGGGCGCGTGTCGTAAGGGCGCTTGCCGAGCGTGTTCTCCTTGTCCACATGTTACGAGTAGATCAACGCACATGAGAGATCATGATCCATGTGGAGGACCGAGAACAGTATCGCGTAAGTGTCAAGAGATCGCGGAAGTACAGGGTAGAGCGCCCAGCAAGCACGGAGTTGTAGGCTCAACCCACGTCAGCTATTAATAGTAGCGTTGCCGTCGTCAGTCGCGCGCGGTCTACATGCGTCTGCCGAATCATCATCTCTTGGAGAGATACGTAATAAGCTTTGGGGTAACGAAATCACAACAACACAAGAGGTACTACATTGCAATGCAGTGAGCAGAGTAGATACTATAAATACCATGTACGACAGGCACTACATAAACATGCCATGATACGTAGCAATCTACAGTAGTAGATGCGTTGCAAGATGAAAATCAAACAAAAAATGGAAAGAAAAGTGAAGAAAATAAACAGGAAACAGAACGACTAAAGATTAACAAAGCATTGTCGTGCCCCCCCGGAACATTTGACAAGACACTACATACAAAACAATGACATATAAAACATAGAACGCAGAGAAAGTACGACGTAGAACGAAAAGAAAACACAAGGCAACACCAAAACACGCTCCAGGTAGCGAAAACAAGTTTGTGGTGCCTTGCAATTGACACAATTCTATTTGCCATTTCCTTCCTGATTTCATCAAGTGTAGGCACCGGGCGAGTTGTCTTATGATATACTATGTATACTGGCTACGGGGTGATCTACGATGTAAGTCGACGAGGGAAGAAAGGGCTGAATTATTATCGCGAAAATATTTGCAAGGCATGAACCGTAGTGGGGGAGGAGGGACAAGGCCCTACTTCATGAACCCAGATCTGAGTTACGACTACGTAGGGAGGAGAAAGAAAAGAAGGGCGAAGATAATAAAAGGGATGGAAGAGAAAATAAGACACCTGGTATTCGATATCAATACCTGTGGCGCATTTGTTAACCTGGTATGCGATAATGTTAACCGATACGTACGCCAGATACGCCAGGAGAAACGTAAAAGGGGTACGAGTAATGCTTTAGAATCACGGCCATTAATATGCTTAGCACACCACCAATCATTGCGTTAGGGCTAGGTTTGGAGTTAGGGTTAACGGTCCCTATTTACTGTAGATAGGTGGTTGGTGCCTTGTTCGACAGTACGCAATATATACGTCACCCCAAATATATGCTGTTCTATGATACGTATTTTCATATTTTTATTCTATCAACAACCCTTTTATCAATTACGTACGAGTACCAGGTACCAGTCTGACCGTAAATATAAGCAACTTTAGGAATACCGTAAATATAAGCAACATTCTAAATAGACGCCATGGGGTACTACTGTAATGGCGAACCTCAGAATCGTTAGCATTCGTATCATCATTTATTAGTCAAGAGGGTTCCAAATTTTCATTTGTTGACCCGGGGATGGTTAGATATCACCCCCCCCCATATCTGGGATTTCACGCAATTTTTCCAGTAGGGTTTTTTTCTGCGAATTACTGAGCTCTCCCAAGCCGAAAACTCGACTTCTTTAACATTGGTTTTCACTATCGTATTATTTTGGTACTTCTGGCCATGTTACTGAGCTCTCCCAAGCCGAAAACTCGACTTCTTTAACATTGGTTTTCACTATCGTATTTTTGGTACTTCTGGCCATGTAAAGAACTGCTCGTTGCAAGTATTATCATACAGCATTGCTCTCAACCGGCAGAAACAAATAATCAGGTCCGAGTGCTACTTCGTTGGGTCGACATACACAAAAGCAAAAACAATCAAATGAAAAACAAAATAGTGCCAAAAAAGGGAGATAGTGACGATGCTGGGGATCGAACTGCAGCCGTCAGATTCACAGTATTTCCTACTATTAATATATGTTTTGCTCATGCTTATATTTACGGTCAGACTGGTATTCGTTTATTCGCAATCTGAAAATGTGCATATGTGCAGGGCTTATTGCAATCACACCACACGCACGTAAATCAACCACTCGTACGTATATGATACCCGGTATATAATGTCATGTTCATATTTTTTTAGAGCCTGTTCTGTGACCACGGACTATCTTTTTCACGATGAATCAATGTGAGAACGACCACAAGATATTATACACACCCCTTTAATTTCTTCGTCCTTTTTTTCGTAACTCAGCTCGGTTACCTTACTTTACTACCTCGTATTGATATTAAGCATGCATATAAAACCCGTACGTACGCGCGATCGAAGTATAACGCTGAGCTTGCAAGTACGAATTCCAACAAAATCCTCCATCTCACAGCGTTTTTTTTTTTTTTTAGTTGTAAAGTATATATATACATTTCCCGCTCCTTCCCCCCCCCCCCCCTTTTTTTTTTTTTTTGTTTACCAATCATGTGTTTCCACATGGACACACGCTCCCTGAATTGTACAGCCTCAGGTTGTACCCCCCATTAAGGGCATGATGACATATCACACTGGGCTATATACGTATATAGCAAACATGAGTTTTGACGAAATCCTCGGAACTTACGTACCTTCTGTCATTTCGGAGTTGCACGTCTCATACGTAACATACGTAACGAACAACGATCGATGTACAAGTGTGTGTGTGTGTTCTTCACACGGTTACTCGAAAAGTCCAACTTGATACGCCGTGTACCGATTCATATTTTTGCTCAAGAATTACTCTACTGGATGGACTACTTTACCGAGTTGCAAGTATCATACACGACGAGGAAACCGATATATGATTATGACCACAGGACCAGAAATATTCTATGTGAAAACATGTGGCGTCGGTCCACGTGTCTCGTCGGAATTGCCCGTACGCACCACGGCGGCGTTGAAGTAGCTTGATACAAACAAAAAGCCAGCTGTGAGTGTTGAGATAGAAGATTTTGTCGAAACTCATCTTTGAAAGCTGCTTGTTATTGCAGTACTATTTTTCATACGAAGTAGCTGCATTCAGTAATACTCCGAGAACAAGGCAAAACAATGTGATGCGTACGACACGCACGTTCCGGTGCCGTTTTTGTCTTTTTATTTAAAATAAATTTTATATTTTGTTCGCCGTCCCTTTCTCTCTCTTCACTGTAATAAGTAATAAAAAATATTCTATGTGAAAACATGTGGCGTTGGTCCACGTGTCTCGTCGGAATTGCCCGTACGCACCACGGCGGCGTTGAAGTAGCTTGATACAAACAAAAAGCCAGCTGTGAGTGTTGAGATAGAAGATTTTGTCGAAACTCATCTTTGAAAGCTGCTTGTTATTGCAAGACTATTTTATATACGAAGTAGATGCATTCAGTAATACTCCGAGAACAAGGCAAAACAATGTGATGCGTACGACACGCACGTTCCGGTGCCGTTTTTGTCTTTTTATTTTAAATAAATTTCATATTTTGTTCGCCGTCCCTTTCTCTCTCTTCACTGTAGTAAGTAATAAACGTCATGACTTCAGGTCCGGGGTCATACAGAGTCCTCTGCCTTCTTCCTCACTGCGGTTCTTGCCTTTAATTTTTATCCCGACAACACTTCAGCCCTTTCTCCCCTGGTCGACTCGCTCACATCCAATTGTGACTACCCACGCTACAATTAATAGGCACTCTCAGCAGTTAGTTGGTTCTGTTTTGTATACATATTTTTGAGAATAAACTCAATCCGATGTCCGACCCACATGAGGTTCGAACCCCCTAACCCAACTTTGAGAAGCATTCGCGGGTACCACTGTTAGTGGACCATGGGGGCGTGCACGGTATATATGCGATACTTACTTGTGAATATACTTCAGTAAAAACAAAGAACGTGCCTGGCACATCTTTTAAAGACACATAAGGTTTATTGTGCGGCAGACAGGCCCAGATATATACAGTATTATTAGTAGTAGCAGTAGCAGTAGCAGTAGCAGTAGTAGGAGTAGTACTGTAGCAGTACTGTAGCAGCAGAGTAGTAGTAGTAGTAGTAGGAGTAGTAGTAGTAGTAGTACTGTAGCAGCAGTGGTAACAGTAGTAGGGGTGTCATCCGCGGTTGTCTGTGCTAAAACAAACATCACAAGAGAACGAACAACTTCACTTTCTGCATTGCCTGCACGCCCTAATATTGCATTGAAACAAGTAAGTGTTTCAACAGAATAAAACCTTCAGAATGATAAAACAAAAAACAAACACGACGCATTGCTGCTTAAGTCGCATTTCACATATATATGTATCTATATCTATATATTAATATCTTGATCTACCTCTCTATTCGTCTGCGTGTGGTCGTTTTAGGGGGGGGGATTGAACTTTATACAACAGCGACCGAACAAAACATAATTTTGAATAGCAAACTAAAATCTGTGAGAAATTGTTTTTGTTTTGGCACAGCCGTTTCTCAATAGCACCCATGTGACACATTATGATGACAGATTGTCGTGATCTCCACCCATACCCGTACGTGCCAAACATTTTCGGCGCTTGCTGCCAGGACAAGCAAACATTGTTATAAGGACGGAATGGGACTATGTTTCTGCCATCCCCCTTTTTTCTACGTTCCAGGGACGCTGTAGCTCGGCGCCGCGAATCCACTCGGGAATTTGTGACAAATCAACGTATTCGCAATACCGACCGCAAAAGAGATCCTAAACTGGAATTCCCAACATACTACATAAGCCATTTCAGGGGAAGGGGGTAAAGTTTCAAGACTGTCCCGCCTTCTTCTCGACTATCATCAATATTAATGCATCTCTGTATACTTCTCTTTTAACAGGGAAGCAGCGAAACAACCCGTTGGAAGCCGGGAAGTAAGCACACCGTTTGTTTTCAAAGTTTGAGATTTACTTGTTCAATAGGGGCCTAGATCAACCATACAAGAAATAGTTAATGCAGACCTGAATCGGGGTTTTTCAACCCATATCCGACACGGAACAAACGCGGAGGTTGTTGCACAATGTTGGGCTGGAGTATGGATACATATACGTACGACGTATGTCATTGACCTGCGTAGTGGGGAGGGAGAAGAGCCTACGTATTACCCCCGGATCTGAGTTACGACTAGTAATAGGAAGGAGAGGGAAAAGAAGGGCAAGATCATGATTGCGATGGAGAAAAAACTAAAGATACCTCGTATATATATTGAAAAATACAAAAATACACAAAAAACACAGCTGTGAGATCGAGGATATTATCGAAACTCATCTTAAAATATATCACAGCTTGCAACGAAACGTTTCGACGAAATCCCTGATCTCAAACTACTCGGTGTTGTCTTCACGGTTTACAAAAATTACGGTTCAATTAAGTTTTAATTGTTTTTTTTTCAGAACTACTTGTAAGCGCACCACGAGGTCGGAGAGCGGGGTGCGCCTTACGGCTTGCCGAGCCACGGTCTTGGAAGCACGGCACTTTTTGCGGCCTACCTAATGGCGCAGACTGAGGGTTTTTACCGAAGGCAACACATAACTCTGTGGGCCTGTTCTGGCGCAGGCGTGAAGAGTCCACGAAGGGTTGTATTTCTAGTAGGGTAGTTATTATGTGTACACAGACCCACGACGCAGAGATATAACCCATCAAGTTCAGTAAGCAAGAGTAGACATTGCATACGAACAAGGTACGAGTATATACTGCTGTGATATATATATAATATATACATATACCAGGTATGTATGGGGATACCAGGTATGTATGGGGCAGAAGGAGGAGTACTCTTTTTGCAGAGGGGTGTCTTTAGTATTTCTTCGGTTTTTTATTTCGAAAGTGCATATGGGTGATCAAGGTGGAAACTCATCATGCTACACATTGTCGGACGGCAAGGATCGTAGATTGATACCAGGGATACAGATGCCACTTTGTGACCCGGATTATTAGGACCTTTTCATGTTAACATTCAATCAGACTTACTCGTGCTGCGGTAGAGGTAGCACGTTTCGGCTGAATCGTTTTCTGAACGATCGGGCTCCTTAACCCAAATTCGTCGGACTTTCATTTTTGTGACGAATAATGTTGCAAGGTATACTTCGGTCATGAGATTTCGCATCCGGCTGCACTTTTATTTTCCTCCAAAATCATTTTTTCGGTGAGGTATGACAGTAATGAAGTGAGGAGCTCCGAACAAACATGGTGCAACCTCTATTGTAGCATGCGTCGACTGGGCCTTATGTTTCGGATCAAGGTGGTAATACATATGTGAATTGAGTACTACTTGCTCACGTAAACGTTCCTGGTATCGTGCACTACAGCTGTAGTAGTACAGGACACCTCATGAGAAACAGGATAATAAGAAAGCCAGGCTGGTATTTGGAGGAAAATAATAAATTTCAAGAGTCTTTTAACTTGGTGCTAGTGTATATAGCACCCTCCCTCAAACAGAAACTTCCTGCCTGGGCTGTTTCTTGTTGCAGCAGGTGTCTTGTACTACTGCTGCTGTATATAAGCTCAAACATATGCGATAAAATCTACAAACAAAAGAATAGAGCTCTCCGAAGACACCCGGGCCTGACTGTGCCCAGAATATAGGGGAAACGGATAAAATTAAATTCAACCAAAACGAAAACATGGCACGGCACAAGAAAAGGCTTCGCGGCAGCAGCCACCGGGGGTCTCCAATGCAACTACTATTATTAGTGCTCTATCTCCGAACATTGTTCCGGGGTTGGGTGCATATTACCCCGAGGGAGGAACAAAAAGGCAAAAAAAAGGGGCACAAACAATCTATACAAAACGAGTGATCAACGTGTAAGCTCATTCTACACGTTGCCGGAATGTTACTGATAAACATCAGAAGAAAACGAAGGAGAGGAAATCAAAACAGGAGTTGCGGCACGCAAAAGAAACCCCCAGTTTGATGCCTGTATACGTAGCTTGTGCCCAAATGAATGCAGTCGGTGTTAATATAAACGAATCTCAATTGTGGCAAACATCAGCAACCACGGGGGAGTCAGTTCCGATGTGATCGCTCCCTTCTTTGGCCGGGCTTCTAGGGCCATGCCCTTAACATACCACGGCGTCCGCGCCAGTTAAGCAGCGGAGCAAGCTATGCCTCAGGACCAACGATAGCCTTAAACTCAAATACGTTCGGATTGCAGGGAACACAAGCAGTCAGGGTAGCAAGCTTAGTTGAGCTCCCGAAAAGGCGGAGGGGGAAAGCCTAGGACGGGATAAAAGCAAGCGGGAGGGAAGCCAAGGTCAGATGGGCCCGCCCTGGTGAGGACCAACCCCACCCTCCATGCTCTGTCGACAGCTGCGTGCTCCAGTGATGTGGCTTGCTTCGCACCCCCCCCCAATCGAGGTGAAAGAACAGATGGCACAAAATGGCAGTGGCGGCTTGTTTGCGTTCACAAATTGTCAAGAGTAAATTGTATCTGCCTTGGTTTGTTTTCCTCGTCCTCTTCTCATGTTCAGCATTAAATTGTTTCACTTTTTGGTTGATCGAGGTCCAATACGGGGTATTTTTCCACTGCAGTGTTTCGGAGCTAGTCCTGTGACCACTGACTTGAGAGTTTTGGCGACGAATTTACAATGTGAGAACACCAACAACTAGTTGGCACAGACCACAGCACTGCCGTCTGTGAATACGTCGTAGTAGGGAATAGAATGGGCATCTCTGCCCCAATGTCGGATCCGCCTTAATCTGGAGACAGGAGGTCTTCCGGACCGAACTAGAAGTGTATGAGGTGGTACATGACTTACTGTTAATGCTTCAGTCTACATTTGATATGTACGAGCATATAAATATATAAACACAATATATACGCGCGTGGCCGAACTACCACAAACAGCTATAAAAAATGTTTCTGTTTGAAGGATAATATGTTTCAATCTCACAGCAGTTGATCTACAGGTAAAGGTGTCTTTAAAGTGCTCGAAGCCTATAAGCCACCAAAATATAAACGCGAAGCCACAAGCAACGCGCAACATAACCACCAGCGGGCTCGCAACCAAGACAACCATATCAACAAGAAGCCAATTTAAATTGGGGCAGACTGGAATCTGTGAATCATTATCTCAGCCCCTCGTACGCTTGGCACAAGCAAGAGAACCCACAGATGTGCCAGCCCCTCGTACCCTTTGGACCAGGGGCGATCCACCCGTCATTGTAGGTGCTACCTGCACATGGCATCATACCAAGTACATACTTCAACTGGCTGGCTAACTGGCACGTTGAGACTCGCCAGAGCACAAGAGTCATTTTACCTCCGTACCCTTTAGGACTTAGAATTGTGGATCCTCCGACGGCACTGAAACCGCTCGGATGTTTATTTGCTCTAGTGACGGAACCCCGGGGACTGGCGTACGCCTGTGGAAAACGAGGACTCTTGTTTTTTCAGGGCCTCGTACAAGTGAGAGTACAGCTAGCCTAGCTACTGTAAATTCTCCCAACATGATCGGCACGAGTATATACGTTGTTAGTAATACCTACAGTATAGTTTGCCTGTAATCTTGAGTTTAGCTCTGATAGCAAATGAAAAACTCAACGGTCTTTTGCTCAAATCCTAGACGACCCCCCCCCAGCCGACAAAAAACAACCTACGGCGACACAAACCACTCGACTCGCATAGGCTAGGATCCGCGAGCTCCAAGCCTTTGTGATACTATATATTCCGCCTTACCTCGTCGCTCGTTGTGCCTTTGCCGATGATGTATGTCTCTGTTTGTCTGGGTTTGTGACTTCTGCCCCAGTTCTTGTTTGTCCCAATCGCGAAGATACTCGTGCTCGTCTTCGTGTGTTTTGCGGAAAGGGTATTCACTGGAGTGTGTGGTGGTGGGCTGCTTTGGAGTGCTGCGGAGCAAAACAACAAATCGACTCATTCCAGTCACGCAAACGTGATCGTTCAATCGGTTGAGTCAAGATTGAGGAACGAATGTTCCGCCTGTTGTCTGTGCAGTGAGAACCTTGGTCGTCAGCGGTCGTCAGTCGTCGTGGTAGTCGCCAGTACCCCTCCTGTAGATTCGTTGCTACGGCACCCGTGTGTTACCCCGGATGTGAACCGAACCCGCTCTTTTCGACGGGGTGTACAACAACAAACAAACCCTTTACGTAGGTATTTATTTTTATGTTTCCCGACTACGACCACAAGCAGGGCATGAATTAGCAGTTGCGCTGTTCTGCTGGCATATCGCAAATTTAGGGTCGGAACCTCGTACGGTTCTGCACAACAGGCTCCGCAAGGCGTGTTGCGCGCAGCGCAGCTCGAGGCACAACACGAGTGTTGGGGGGCGCAACCGTTTCCGACCAAGACTAAACAAATTCATGATTAACGTGTCTTTTTTGCGCGAGCTTAAGCAACAAACATGTTCGAGACACCTTGTTTTCTTCTCCGTACGCGATACATTCGAATCTCGGCGTCTAAGCCCCCGTATTTACGAATATGAAAAACATTCAAGTTGGAAAACATACAAATAACAATCGTTTGGATTTGATTTCGCAAACAGAAATTAATGTTTGGTTCACTTCGAGTTGGATATATCCCGAAATCGTATTATACGTAATGTTTGATGTAGTAGATCGATATATATCATACATACATATATATGTAATTTTGTTCGGGGCACAAGCCAATAATGGGTATATTTAGGCCTTTGAGCTTTTCCTATAGGTACACAAAATATTGCACTCTGGAAAAGTCTTGCATGACCTCGCTCTGATTGCCCATGTTTCGCCCGAGCGTATACGTATGTCAAACCTATATACGTATTATTGTTGCCTGACTGAGTAGTTCCAGGAACATCAAGCTCTCTGTGGCTACTCCAAGTTGGGCTTCACATATTTTTAGCTTACAATCATTGTAATGCACCTATGAAGCAAACCGGAACCAAAACGTACTTATCACCCATAATAATAAGCCGATTTCGTGTTTTTAATCATATTGTTTAGGATTGAATCGCCGTATTTGACATCCATACCTGATAACGTATACCGTTTCTTTTAACTAGATGTCGCATCTCATCTGGGAGAAGCACGACATTTTTTTATTTTTTATTTTTTTTTGTTTGTCATGCTTTTGTTTGGTTGCTTGATTGTTGATTTGCTTCAGTATGTTTACTTTCTATTATTTTCCCTTTTCGCTTTTTTCTTTCTTTTCTCTTTTTTTTCTCTTGCATGCACCTGGATTGCTAGCAGGGTAGGTCTTGCCTGTCGCATATGGCATTGCATGGTCTGCTCTGCTTACTGCACTGAGTGTAGTATCTCTGTGTCGTAGTTTTGTGACAACAGAACTGGTACCTTTTTAGGATGATGAATCGGCACGGACACTGGGTGTGCTGGATGTCGACGGGTAGAAAGGAAGGTTTAATGTGAAGAACACACACACACACACCGTACATATTGCGTTGCACTTGTATGTTTCACTTTGTACCTTTTTTTTTTCGGCTGAGGAGGTTTTCTTCCGGGGTGTTTGGAGGCTATCCCGTGACCCTACCAACCAACAAAGTATATGTTTAGTGGTCAGTCAGTCCTAATCAGTGTCGATGTTTATAATGCTGTGCCTAACACAGACGTTCAGGATAGATTCGGGCAATTGTCAATTGACGTGATGGCTTTGGTTGGCTGTTCTTTTTCACTGTGTGCCCGCGGACTGTCATTCCGGCAGCACTTCAGACAGCAGCTGCGTGCTCCATCTTGTTCCCACGCCTACCGTGTGTTTTTGTACAGACAGCACTTCAGACAGTAGTTACGCTGTAGTCGGCAAATTCATTGGTAAAGAGTGGGGGGGGGGGGGGGGGACGATGCTGCTGTAGTCGAATGGAGATTGCGGGCGTGTAGTTCAGTTTTGGACACGCATAACATGCTGTAGGGATTTTAGGTGTACCTCTTCGGACTTGTGTATCCTTTCCCTGCTAAGTGTACGTGTTCTTTAGGATTCTCTGATGGCTCTAGCACTTTTGTGACCACGGGCCGTGATCTTGCTAGATCAGACTATGTGTGTGTGTGTGTTCTTCACATTAAATATAGGGATTAGCAACTGAAACGAGTTTAATGTGAAGATAACAACAACAACAACAACATTAGGAGGTGTGCTTACCACAGATCCCAGAAACCAGAAAATGGTCGGCGTGCCCTGTATAGGAGACGAAGGTAAAATACAGCAGTAGCAGCAAAGATCGAACCCTGAAGCCGATATTAATTTAACCACCCATTGATTAGAGTTACTCTGTCTTTCTTTTCGTCTCGTACACCAATGGGGGATGACAACCAAAAAAAGGTTGTCATCCCCCATTGTCGTACACAGTCTACCTCACCCATATGACCGGGATATATATACATATTTAGCGGTGAGGGTGTGAGAACAACATCATTTCTGGCCCTGCTGGTCAGATTAGTGTAGAAGAAGTATCATATCCTCCTTTCTTGCTTCCTCAAAGTATATATATACGCGTGTGCGTATGCGTATAGCAGTACATACTATTAATACATTAACGTGTATGTATATGCCAGGTATGGATATCCCATGTACCAGGTATGGATATCGCACAATATTCACTATAATACGTACCTCGTATATGTAATGCAGTACTCGTATAATAATACTGGTTGAAAAAACAGTTCCGTTTGGAGAGCACTAAACACAGACACCCCCTACGTATACCTATTGTATATAATACCTGGTATGATAATAGTATATGTAGCTATGATACAGCAAAGTCGTATTTCTATAAATAGAGTTCGACGGGTGAAAATAAAGAATACACTCACTGGATAATTTCGATATGTGGCCATGTTCGGAGTATTTATATTTCCCGCTTTTTTGTTGTCCCGGTGGCTTCATAGTTCTCCGACATTCCGGAGTTTTCACGAATATCTGGTACCGCGGTACCAGGTACTAAATAGTTGCAAGGTCAGGTTCTGTAGGGTACCTACAGAACCATACCCGGGGTATTTACCCGGGAAATACCCTACAGAGAACTTCTGTGAATTATGTACGAGTAAGGGTTTTGTACCCGTACCCGGAACTTCTGTAAGTTCTGTACGTCCTTCATACCCTATCATACAGAGAACTTCTGTAAGTTCTGTACTCCCCGTTTCACAACACCCGGGGTACCGGTACAACGTGTTTGTACCTGCCCGGAACTTCTGTGAGTTCTGTACGCCCGTGCCACAATACCCGGAACTTCTGTGAGGTCTGTAAGGGTTTTATACCCTAACCCGGAACTTCTGTAAGTTCTGTAACACCTTGGGCACAATACCCCGGGTAAGGGTATCCCCTCGGCACAATACCCTGTGTGTATCGTTGAGGATGTCAGGAGACGGTCAGTCGAGGGAAAATGGGCATCGGTCAAGGGTGTGGATTCGAGTGTTCCACACTAAAACCTACCAGTTTGGCGTCAGTCAAGGATAAAAAATTAAAAATTGCCGTCAGTCAAGGGGTGAAAGTGCAGTCAACTGACATCTTTTGAGGAGTGATGTTATGCATTCTGACGTCATGTCTCATCAGTGACAAACACCAAAAACGAAATTACGAAATTAAATTACATTGTACAACCCACCTCGCTCACAACTCACAACCACACATAAACCGAGCACACAAGTACGTGGATTTTGATTTGGGGGGTAAATCTATGACCGCGGAAGTCATTCCCATGAAGTTGGAACGGTCCTTACCGTGAAAATCGTGAAAGACAGCTTTTTAACAGAAATTAGCTACAATGGTACATGCATGGTATATACGCGTTAGTACCGGTATAGTGTGTCATGTTTGAAGTACACCAATCGCAGTATTTCGAAATGCATTTTATGTATATTTTTTTAGGAGTACATTTGCAGTTTTTTCGCCCCCTTGAGGTGGGTATTTATTTACCAGGGTATCACCGGAACTTCTGTAAGTTCTGTACGCCCGTGCCTCAATCGGAACTTCTGTGAGTTCTGTACGCCCGGGCCACAATCGGAACTTCTGTGAGTTCTGTACGACCGGGCCACAATCGGAGCTTCTGTGAGTTCTGTACGCCCGTTCCACAGTAAATACCCGGAACTTCTGTAAGTTCTGTACGCCCGTGTCACAATACCCGGAATTTCTGTGAGTTATGTGCGACCTTCATACCCGTACCCGGAACTTCTGTAAGTTCTGTGCGACCGAGCCACAATACCCGGGGTACCGGTACAACGTGTTTATACCTGCCTGGAACTTCTGTGAGTTCTGTACGCCCGTGCCACAATACCCGGAACTTCTGTGAGTTCTGTAAGGGTTTTATACCCGTACCCGGAACTTCTGTAAGTTCTGTACGACCTTCATACCCTACAGAGAACTTCTGTAAGTTCTGTACTCCCCGTTTCACAATACCCGGGGTACCGGTACAACGTGTTTGTACCTGCCCGGAACTTCTGTCCGTTCTGTATGCCCGGGCCACAATACCCGGAACTTCTGTGAGTTCTGTAAGGGTTTTATACCCTAACCCGGAACGTCTGTAAGTTCTGTAAGGCACCCATACCCTGACCCTAAATCCAAAAACCCTACAGAACCTGACCTTGAAATAGTGCGTAAAACCTCACAATATATAATATACACATATCATACATACATAGCTGAAAATGTTATATTGCTAGGCTTGGGCGGGGATCGAAGGAACGGAGACGTCGCGTAGTAGTCGCCTTAGAGCATCTCGATGCCAACAGACGGCATTTTGTTTGTTTTGTTTCGTTTTTTGCAAATGTTTCCCTCATAGTCCGTGACTGACACCTAAATAAACGTTTGGTTTTGTGTGGAACACTCGGATACACACTCTTAAACAATGAACGCGTCGGTTTCCCTTGACTGGTTGTCTCCCGACATATTTTTGCCTTGGAGAGGTCACGGAGCGATGGTGCCTTGTCGCCGTCGTTTACCGCCGACCTGATCCGAGCAGAGCAAAATTCTTGGTTTTCAGCAAGGGACTGATGCGGTCAGGTTGGGAGCAGGTATTATGTTGCAGTTTGGGAGATTGCATCCTGAAACAGTGCCGATCATTTCTACAAGACGTTGGCCCAGACAAGTCAACCTTGATCTTTTCGGAAGTCTTGGGTAAATATATATATATATTCTCAATCTCGATCTCATTGATGTTGATCATATTTTTATATAATCGTAGCCAGTGTGTTTTCAGTATGTATCAAAACTACTTCGACAATCTGGAAGTTACCAACTGTAGTAGGCAGCTCAAATGTATGTATTTAGTGTGCGCACTCGCTGCTGAGCACCACATAATAACCCAACTTAGATGTACCTGTTCCAGTATCTGGTTGGTATACCCTTGGCAGGTGGTAGCACAGGCTTGCGCTTGTAGTGGTTAAACTGCCTGCCTGGCGTTTGGACATCAAAGATGTTTCATGTTGAAAGGTGCCGCTTTCGGGCTGAAAGGCAGAAGAGAGATAAACAAAAGGAGAACACAGAGTGAGAGGGTGTGCACCTGCACGGCCGTAGTCGACCAATTCAGATCTTCAACTGCGTAGGTCGTATCCTACGGGGCGTTGTAGTGTCTACCTATAGCATCGTTCCCTGATGCTTGCTCGTGGAAGCTTAGCTAATACAGCGTCCCGATGATCAACCAGACATCCTCTTCTTGTAATCTACTAATACGTACGTGTGTGGTGACTATTGTGCCGATTAACTTGAACGTAGTTATACCGCATTACTCGTACACGTAAATCGTGGTTCCGTTGCTCAATTGCTACCAGTACTCGTACTCGAAAGCACGTGATACTTGAAAGCAATCGTAGATATATCGAACGCATAACGCTGAACTCCATACTTGTGCTTATTCAGCAATACTCCATGATACTGGGTATTAACTGACGAAGTTGTTCCTAGATTGCAAATCTGGATGCCCTGACTGCCCAGCAGTCTGATGAGATGTTTTAAGGTCGTTGCATTAGAGGACAGAGCGAGAGAGAGAGAGCGGAGAGAGAGCGGAGTGCTCGAACCCTCCTCCCGCACGAGGCAAGAATTCCACAATAACGCCTGCGAATATATACGCAACCCTCTACAACTTTTGTAACCGTCGTTGCTGACACGATCCAAACGAACAGAAGTGCTGTACTGCAGTCGCTACTGAACATTTATCACGACAATAGGTTCTATTGTTGCTTATTTCTTAACACTCCCCCTGAATGGAAGTCGCGTGTGCAAAGAGTACTGCTATTGTCGCAAATAAAACCCATTCTTACTTGAAACTCCTTCCCTGTAGTTACCTACTAACTTAAAGCTTGTGCAGTGAAATGTCGTTGCAACTGGTGTTCTCTTTCACTGTTGGGCTTGCCAACTCAATGAACTCGTGGTAATGCATGTGTACGCAACCACAGATGAAAATGCTGCTCTAAACACCAAAAGACCAACGGACTACACATTCAGGCCTGCGCGTTGATGCCGTCAATGTGGATGTAGATAAGCCCTGACGTATTTCAAACTATACGTCTGGTGTGAATACCAGAGAGACTCTGAAATTTCAAAACGTGAGTTCTATTTGAATATGCTAGGTACGTTGTAACGGCTGCCTTCTGAAGACAAACGCAAGGGTTCATAGGCTACTGTGTGTTGTACTTGACTCAAAAACCTAATGAACGAATTCCGATTATAACACCACACAAAATGTACGTGTCTTACAGCGTTCCATGTACTGTTAACCGCCCCCACGAATACGCTCTATGCTCCAACCACATCACTAGCCTAAGAAGCCATTGACGAAGCTGATGGAGCTGACGTAGCTGATGAAGCTGTTGGAATTGAGGTAGTTGATGGAGCGGATGTGTCATTGGTTGGTGAAGATGAAGAAGCTGATGGAAATTAGGTTGATAGTCATGTATCTGCCGCTAGCTCCGCTGCAGTCCCTGTTGTAGAAGCCTCCTGCTGTAGCACGTGGTGCTTTCCGGAGACGATGATAACGATGATGATAGTTATGAAATGATGATGATGAAGCTGATGATGATGATGATGATGATTATGATGATGATACGACCATGTTTGGTCCGTGCCTTGGACTGCGGATAGCTCCGTGTCTTAGTTTCTGAAGGCGTCCTTATGGTCCGTCGATCATGATAAGTTGATGTACGTGATGTTGGCGCCGCTGCGATAGATGCCGAGTAGCTGATGGGGGGGTGAAGGCGTAGCAGTACACGTAGAATACGAAGTTGCTGTGATAGTCTCAGAGATAGTTCCCGAAATGTAGCTGTAGTCGTAGTTCTGCTCCAGCTCAGGTTCCCACGTCCTTGTCTATGCTTCGCTCCAATAAGTCCCCACCTGTAGTCCAATGGCTTTGGAAAAGTTGTTCGGAATTATCGCCATGTTCTTCCCCTTCGAACGGTTTTTCAGTCGTCGGGGGTCTGCCCAAACAATCCAAGCGTCGCGATCGAGGGCCCGTTAAGGTCCTCGTAGTGCTGGCTCGCCGATGTCCCAAACATGCAGGTCTGTTTGGTAGAATGTTCCGGAGGCTTGGCGTCCTGCGTTGCTGTGGTGGCCTGGAACGAAAATCCTCCCTGGAAACCCTGCTTCCCTGGCGCTGTAGACTGGTGTTGTTGGAAGCCCATGGTGAAGTTGGCGTTGCCGTTGTAGGCCTGCTTCTTTTAACGTTTGCACTCGTCATCGGAATGGGACGTAGTAAGATGCACCGAGTACCACTTCGGCCCTCCTCCGCCTTGTTTCTGTTGCTGCCTCGGGTAATGCTTATTTCCTTGGTCGTGTAGTTCGGGTCGTACTTGGGGCAATCCTCCTTGCGGTGTCCAAACTTCCTGCAGATGTAGCACTGCATACCACTGAGGTCGCCCTGCGCTTGCATGGCAACCTCGCGGCCCGCAATCGACGGTGTGCTCGAGCGACGTGAGAGGCGATCCGCGTACATGATGCGCATCGTTGATTTAATCTCCTCCAGCCCAAACTCGCGGTCTATACAGCTGGTGTTGCGGACGAAATCGTAGTCGGGCGTTAGAGCGTTGAGTGAGTAGGAAGTAACCAAACCGTTCGGTTGAAATGAACCCCCCCCCCATGTCGTGAAGACAGTTTCTCGCTGTCTCCATGATGTACAGGAAGCTGTCTGATCCTGCCCCTGGCCCATCTTGGTCTTGGGTAGCTTCTCGTATAGTTCCAGACGAGTGGCGTTACTGACGGCGTCGTACTTCGCCACGAGTGCCTTCTAAGCCGCTTGTCCGTCTCCAAGACCATCTTCCGGTGCCATGCCCTCATGGCGCCGTACAACCGTTGTAGCTCCCCCATCTGTAGCTCCCCCATTTGAAGCTAAGAAGAGAACAGAGTAGAAGTTGGCGTTGTTGCTCTGCCACTTGGCCAGGGTGCCGCTTGCCGTTGGGTTGGGCTGTTGTTGCCCCATGAGTATGTCATAGATATCTGGAGCGGATATACTGAGTTGAACCTTCACCCTTGCTTTCCAGTCGCGATAGGCGTGCTTGTCCTTCCCGTCAAACCGCGGGAGGCCCTTCACCATAGTCCCTACTTTGTTGGTGTTGTCTTCCATTTTCAGATTGCGCCACACCTACGAGTATAAACGAACCCCAACCTTCGATAATTCCTAATATTTCAAGGAAACTTCCTTGCCGTACGAGAACTTTGTTCTTGGTACGAGCGTTTGCAACTTCGTGCACGTCTTAGCTGCACCTGGTGAGCTTTCAACCACGATTGTGGGCTTTGGATACTATAACTTTACAGTACGCATTTGCTTGCTCCGTGGCGAGCTTCAGCCACGACGCTGTGGGCTTTCTGATACGGACGAGACGATTGTTTCCAATTATCGCCTCGAGAACAGCAACTTTGCAACTGTTGCGACGGAATGACATACGTAACGTAAAATACGTACGTAACGGAATGCTTCCTAGATCTTTGCAACTCCCTATCAGTTCAGAGGAAGCCCCGCTCTTGGGCAGTCAAAGCAAACCCAAAAACACACAATACCAAAGAGGGAAAAACGAAAGAGAACTTGAACGTGAATGAGCTTGAGTGACTGCGAAGCGAGACTGAGTACGGCGATCATTACAGTAAGGCATTGTCGAAGGTTTCATACGGAGATCTTTTGTGTAGCGCTAGCTCTTGGAGGAGGACTGCGAGAATACTGGAATTCGCAGGCAGCTGATGTAAATACTGGCACTCGCAGGCAGCTGTTGAGACCAGAAGACGAGACGAACCAACCTGAAGACATCACGGAGGAAACGAACAAGAAGTGGTAAGAGACTGAGGACATGGGATTGAAGGCATGAGTGCGTGCGTCTGTAATGGCTCTTATCCTTCGTTGCATGGGGCTTCAGCTGGGGTCCATGAAGCTATGTTTTGCAGGTTGACTCTGACAAGCTATGTTTACAGGTTGTATTACAGGTACAGCAGCAAAGAAGGCACAGCAGGCCATCTTTTTTGTTCAAGCTCATAAAATGATGTAAATAAACTAGGCAGTCTAAACATGAATGATTTTATGGGATTGTTACAGGTTGATTTTCTCGTTTGACTCACAGGTAGACATACATCAGCAATCCAGGCTATCTTTGCCTCTTGCTTCAGGTTCAGAAACAAAACTGAGCAGTCTAAACATGAATGGTTTTCAGTCCTGAGCTACCCTTGGGGTAGTCGCTCTATCGCTCTTGTCTAAACTATCTCGTCATCCATGGGCAGCTGTTCGATAAGGGTACTTTTTTTTTGTTTGTTTTTTCCTTTTTTTCCCCATCCCATTCATTATATTTGCACTTCCGTCTTTCTCCCTCCCTAGTCGTAACTCAGATCCGGGGTCACAAAGTAGGCTCCTCTCCCTCCTCCCCCACTACGGTTTATGCCTTGATTTTTTATCGCGCAGAGGGTTCAGCCTTCCCAACGCTCGTCGATTTTCATCGAATTTTGTTAACTCACGCTCTCGCGCTTTCAGCTAGTCAAGATTTTTTGCGAGAAAAAGTCCCTACGGGCATGCACACGGGGGGGCTCGAACTCGTGACCTTGACGCTAACAAGTTTCGTGGTTACCTGCTAGCCCACCGGGGCGACCACTGCTGTACTTAAATACTCGTAATCGTACGTATGTGGAACAGCCTATCGTTCGTAGATAGAGAGAGCTAGACATGATATACACACTGTACATACTCGTACGTACTCGCAGATCTGTACACGAATGTTCAAGTTTTTATTCTGACAGGTTATCACAGGTGTCACGGACCCCATGCGCTTCAAGAAAGCCCCACAGGCAGGCGATAGAAACAGAAGCAACAAGCTGCACGAGTGATGTAATTACGTCACTGTTTCTTGTTATGTGTATCAGTACGCGGCAATTTTTCAGTAGATTTCCAAATCTTGCGGAGGCTTTCTCGATACAGGCTACGGGGTGGTTCGAGTTATCGGGTTTTGGTTTTTGTCTGATGCTACGTACGTTCCTCTCTCGTTGCGACAATAGCAACACCACACCAACACGCTGCAGCAACAACACAGCAACAACCGTCTGCCGTTGTACTCGTACGAATCCCAACAAGCTCGTATGCGTATGCATGCTTGCTGTCGAGATGGCGAGGTATGGCTCGGCCGGTGTTGTGTTATGTTTCGGTTATTTTTGCTGGTAACTGCTACTGCTTGCTGCTTACTGTACGTCCGCTGCTGTGGGTTCGACCGATTAAGTGACAAAGTCAATTTTATTGTGTACTAGGTACTATGATAGGTCTACGCTACGTTTTTTCAGACACCTACATTTGTTTTTCTGAAATCACAGGTTTATTCTCCCCGCTATTAATATTAAGGACGTTGTGTGCATCCGCAAGACATCCATTTGTTTTTATTTTTGTATTCAATCAAGCACGTACGCGTTGTCTACTGTCAAGCGGGGTGTATGTTTATGTGTAACCGTTAAGCCAGTAACATGTGTATACTATAGTAATAATATTATTTTGTTTTACTGCTGTATATCGTCAAGATAGTAAACGTTTGTGAGCATAGAGTATTAGATTACACATCATTTACTCATACATGTAACTGTAAATATGGCCAAAATAGAGCACGTTTATAAGTATAAAGTATTATATGTATATGTAATTATTGGGGATACTTGTTTATTGTACCTTTTATAGTATGAGAGATCGATTGATTGATTGGATTGGGGAATACATTGAGTCAATGTTGAATAATCAATTGGTCTGGAGGATTAACAATTACTGTACAAGTTCTTTGGTCGCGTTTTGGTTTGTCCGACTTCGTTTACGTACTTGTTGCGTGATAAATCACTACAGGAATGTGTCTACGTTCATCATACAGGTTGAAAATGAGTTCGGGTTTGTTGGTTGATCTACACGTGTTGCATACTATGAGACGATCACAAGACAAGGTCTTTTTGCGAGCAGTTTGGCTTTTTGCAGGCAATTTAGTTTTAGCCTTTGTGATGGTGATTTTCTTCTCAGGTTCTACAGGCTCTGCAAGGTGGTTCTCACAGGTGTTTCAGGGGTAGTGATACTGCAAACTGGTTCTAGTGTTCAATTCTGTATGGGGAATGTAAGCCTTTCTATAGCTGCTCTTTGTCATGCTGAGAACTTACCCGAATTGGAAACATGGTTTAGAGAATTTGTCATAGGGATTCGGGAACGGGGGAAGCTCGATAACATTACGTTGGAATTTTGAGGATTGTAGAGAATACATTAATATTAATCAATGGAAACAATATAATATTTCAGGTGTCAGTGGAGCTATACACGTCATGGGAATTACTGCATACAGCGGAGCTACATATATTTGGTTAGCTACTATACCAATACTTTCAAGGCTGCATAGGAATTTACTACTAATACTTATACATGAATATATATAGGCCCTGAAACCTTTATCGATTGTTACTCTATTAATGGATGTTGATACCTCGATAGATGTTTACAAACTGATAGATTCTGCTGTTCCAGATTCGTAGAGATAATGTGTAAAGGATGTACAACAATGACGGATATAGCTAATGCCTACAATGAGATTGATGCGTCTTAGATACCTAGGGGATTCCATACGCTACTATGTTAGTGAAGACTCGAGCTTTCGAATGGTTGCATCGCCCCGGTGGTCTAACTGGTAGCCACGAAGCCTTTTGGGCCGGATGTCGAGGGTTCGATTCTCCCATGGAGGTTTTTATTCACTAATGACACCGACTGTCGAGAGCGCATATTATAGCGTCGGTAAGCAAAATTCGACGAGAGTTGACGAGGGATGAAAGTGCTGAAATCTTCTCGCGATAAAAATGCAAAGCAAGAACCGTAGTGGGGGAGGAGGGAGAGGAGCCTACTTTGTGACCCCGGATCTGAGTTACGACTAGGGAGGGAGAAAGACGGAAGTGCGAAGATAATAAATGGGATGGACAAAAACAAATATATATATATATATATATTTTTATGATAAGTGGACAACTTTCAGTTTTTATGAAGGTAGCTATAAATGTACTCGAAACCTTTTCCAACCCACTTTGTCCCGAGCAACTGTTTACGCCCGTGTGATGGAGATAACCCAGTGTTACTAAACTCCATCGATCCCCTGGACTCCACTCGTCTCCCTGGACTACATCGTTTGACACCATCTTCGCCTTGTACGATGCAGCTCCGTCGAGTCCGTCGAAGCTTCGTCGAGTACATCGGGTACAACACAGCGTCGTCGAGTCCGTCTTGTACTGCACAGCTTCGTCGAGTACATCGGGTACAACACAGCGTCGTCGAGTCCGTCGTGTACTTCTGAGCTTCGTCGAATACATCGGGTACCACACAGCGTCGTCGAGTCCGTCGTGTACTGCACAGCTTCGTCGAGTTAATCTTGTTCTACACGACAGCAAAGCAAGAGGTTTCGTCAAAGGGAAACGGGCGTCGTCCCGGGGAGGGGGGGAGGAGTGATGGACGCGAAGAACATAACCGGGTCACCAAACGGCCATGGAAGGAAGAGGGGGACCTTTTTGGGGACCTTTTGGTGGACCTTATCCGAGGGGAGGCCCGCCACAGGGAGACCCGTCACAGACCGGCCAGGCTGAAGGCCCACCACAAGGCGGCCAGGTTGGAAGGGGTCCGCAGAGTAGTGAAGGACAAGGGGCGGCAGGACCAGCAAAAAATGTAGGAGCGGGAGGCAGGTAAAACCAGATGGCCCCTCCCCCCCTACATTCGACCTTTGAAGTCGGAGGACGATGTGGTCCACAGGCAGCCCCACGCGGAGCACAACCGAACCCTAGATCGCGGTGGGGACCTCCGATGGTACCAAGGCCGCCGCGGCAACAACGGTCAGGGCTCGCTGGTCAACAGCAGCCAGGGATCGCTGGTTAACAGCAGCCAGGGTTCACTGGTCAACAGCAGCCAGGGTTCATCGAACCAGCGGGAGCTCAGGGGTGGCAGGCACCGTGGGGTGGTCAACCCATGATGCATGGGGTGGGAACCCCAGAAAGGACAACCACCCATCCCACTAGGAACTGATGGATCGCGGGTCGGACAGCTTAATCCGTATACGGCATAACCGGGGGGTTTTCTAAAGAAGCCCAACGCATGGTCGACCACCTAGTCAAATAAATGGGGATAGAAGGACGGAAGAGCGCTTACGAGTCGGTGCTGCACCGGGAGCGGTGAGGAGGCTCTCGAAGACCCCAACCGGCGACTTCCGATTGTGGTGCTGGTGGATACTGGGGTGGGTGGAGGAAACTACGTGTCACGGCAGTTCATCGAATCAATTGAGGAACGTGGTGGTTGGGGCAAGTCGCTGTTGAGTCCAACGGGAAAGGGTCTACTCAGCGTAGCAAACCCAAAAAACAGCGCCGTAACCCCGATGGTAATGGTAGGCTCGTGCTTGCTATCGCTGGTCTTTGCACCGGTCGACCAGATCTTCCGTGTGAACTTCCGGGTGGTAAAAGGACTTCGGTACACGATGGTGCTTGGAGCCGCGTTCATGACGGATCATCGACGTATCATCAGTTTTGATGGTGAAGACGGTTTCCGGTCGACACCATCCTCATCGTGGGTACCATTCGCCCCGAAGGAGGTCGGATAGGCCGCAACAGGAGCCCTATTGCGCGGTGAAACCATCGACAGACAAGCAAGAACCGGATCAGTTGGAGAAACCAAAGATTCTGACGGGGATTATGGAGTTAGGAAGCTCTGTATCGGAGGACGAAGGCCCTCTGAACTGGAAACTACGCATTGCGAAAGACGTAGAGGTTCAGGGAGGTACCAGTATCCAGGTAGACGCTTTTGTCAAAAGCCCTCAACCTCAAGTACAACAGCTCATAGTGGTAGAGCCAACTAACCGCTATGAGTTTAAGCTAGGAGTGGATCTAGGAGTACTAAGGGGGGCACAGTGGTGGTTCCCGGGTATGCCGCTCCAGTGCAAGTTGTCGAATGTTACTCCGGATAACGTCTAGATCCAGGGGGGCATCGTGGTTGCGACGGTTTACGCTGTCAACAATTCCGATCGGGAACGCATGAAGTAACTCATGAACCCGGTGCCCGAGGAACCGACAGGCCCAAAACAGGATGAGGTGATCAAGGAGGAAGACATAGGGAGACCACCGGAGCAACTCGACAAAGGTGGTGAAATCGCAGATACTCCGAGCGAAATCCCCACGGTGGATCTGGCCCGTCGAAAACTTTGAAGATCATTGGGGGCTGCATCGAGAAACGCTCGAGTGTCTACAGCAAGGACGTCTAACCGTCAATCTTCAGAAATCGTTTTTCTGTCAGTCGGTCATGGAGTTCGTCGACACGATCATGGATAGGCTTGGTATCAGGCCGGACCCGAGCAAGATTCATGCTATCACGCAGCTATCAAGACCGAACACGCCGGAGGAAGTGCGAGTGCTGCTGGGCATGACGGGTTACTTACGGCAATTCGTACCCCATTATAGCTCAGTGGTAGCGCCCATTTCCGATTTGCTGAGAGATCCAAAGTTCAGAACCAAGAGAGCGAAAAAAGAGAAAGTTCCGGTTGGAGAAGACCAGAACAAGTCTTTAAATGCGCTTATCGAGGCTTTGACGTCACCTCCAATTCTAGCCCTACCGGTGTGGACAGAACCATTCTTGCTGTACACCGACGCCAGCGAGATAGGAGCAGGGGCGGTGCTAGCGCAATGCATCGAAGGAGTGGAGAATGTGATCGCGTATGCCAGCAAGACGAAACCTTAGGAGTGGAAGGTGTGGACGAAACTACCGTAGTACTCAATGTCTTGCAGTGCTGGCAGCCGTCGCATTTACACCCGCAGACCCATCTGAGGCAAATACTCAACAGGCCGAGCTTGGTATTGCACCGGAGCTTCCAGTAGTGGTCATGCTCGACTGTGGGGGGGGAGGCAGCATCCTTGCATCGGAGGCATTGCTGACAGTCAGAGGAGCAGTAGACCAGGACTGGAGGGCACTGGAATGGATCAGAGCAAACGGACTGGACAAAGGTGCGAGGCTACTTAGGGTGACAACAGGGTCGCAGGAATGCCTAAGCATGTTGAGAGAGGTGAAACCAGACGTGGTGGTCGGTGACGCCTGCAGGAGGCTTGAAGGGGTGCGAGAGAAAGAAGAAGTATCCGGAGCGAGCAGCTTAGCCCAAGCTGCCATCGCCTGAGACGCGCGGGTTTCCCCCCTCTTTGGAACGAGAGTCATACATCGTGGACAAAGCGGAGATATTGGCGAGCCAAGTAAGGATTCCGTGGAGGAGGAAACGGACGTTCGTGGTAGGAATCAAGGGAGGCCTTGGAATTTCTGGGACGAAGAGGCGCATATTTCCTGAAGAGAGGTATCGGAGAGCGAGCAATTCATTCGTTCAACGAACCCATCATCTCTTTGAACCGTGTTCACATCATGGGGGAAAAGCCAACCGAAGGGTATGTCGCACACCCAGCGGATGCGGCACGCCTTGAACAAGCTGAGGAGTTGCACTTCAACGACTATGCCAAGATCACCACAGGACAGGAACACTATGTGATCCCGCAGACGGTCAGCCAAAGCGCAGCGGCGAACGTCATCGCAGATTTCACGTCTCCTCCAATGCTACGAGGACTGTTAATTGAACTAGCTGTTCAAGGCCTACTGGGAAAACCAGTGCCAGAGGTCGTGGAACTGGAAGGATTGGCCTGCATGGTGTTTGAAGATTATCTCGCAGCAGCAGACGTCTTTGGGGTGACGAGAGCGGTCACGAGATTGCAGGCGAAAGCCACTTCCCAGGAACCGGAGGTTTTCTGGGAGGCAGAACCGCCGTTACCTGAGGAAGAGGGTGAATGCACCGGCGCAGGCAATCACTACTACTGAGCGACCAGTGGAAGTTGATCGCCCACGCAAACGCAGGGGACAGAGAGAGCCCATCCCGAAACCGAAACGGCAACGAAATCCTTTGGAGGAACTACCGAAGGACACAATCAGCCGTTCAAGTAGATCAGGGGAAGAGGCCAAGGGGTCCCAGCGGTTGGAACCGTCCATGCTGGAAAGGGTGACAGCTATTCTCCAGGATGCGCCACGACTGAAACAGAGGCAGTGCGAAGATATGGTACTTGGCAAGATTCGGAAAGAACTCCAGGAAGTGGGAAACCGAGGAGCAGGAGGTGGCGAATATGTAATGGACGACAACAACCTCGTGTGGGTAATACCTCTGGGAAAGGTTCCACGACTTGCAGTTCCCCAATCGCTCGTTGCAGGGATTATGGCGCTAGCACACAGCACCTACGGGCATCCAGGGACGGCGAGAACTGCAGCCTTGATTGGTCGTCGGTATTGCTGGCCCACCCTCATCAGGGACGTGAGAGACTACGTCCTCTCGTGTGGGTGCAGGCATCACAAACAATCAGCGAGTAAACGGGTTGCCATGCTACCGGCGAGGTTTCTGCGACCGGGGGAGGTACTCGAAGTCGACATCCAGGACATGGGGGTGAAGTCGGAAGCAGGCAACAAAGTTCTACTGGTGGCAGTCGACAAAGCCAGCAAGTTCTTGTTTGCCTTCACACTCCCCACGAAAGAAGCACTCGGAGTAGCGATTAAACTGCTTGAAGCGATGCTTACTTCTGGGCTACCGCTGTATGTTCGCAGTGATCCGGGATCCGAGTTCACGACAGAGGTGGTGCAACACTTATGCAAGTGGTTGAACGTGACAATCGCCTATGGGCCTGCCGACCATCCTCGTGCGCAGGGGACGGTGGAGAGGCTGGGTGGGGTGGCTACACGAAGCACTAGGAGAACTGTGCAAGACCTGGCCTCGCAGATGGGACGAGTACGTGCAGCCGGCACTGTGGATCCATCGTACCCCTCCGGACCTGCGCTTGCCGGGGAAGCCTACTCCCTTCCGCCTTTTCTTCGGTCGTGATACGCGCACGCAACTTGATGCTAAGCACCCCGTGATCGATGGTGGTGATTTCAGGGGCGGGATGCACAGTTACGTGGCCGACAAACGTCAAGCGTACAAGGAGGTACGGGATGTACGGGAGGCTCTATTGAAAATACATGATGACAGGCAGAAAACTCGTGAGAGTCGGAATGCTGAAATCGGTCGGACCTCGGTAGGAACCCGTGTTGTTGTCGGAGACAAGGTGCTGGTGAAGGAGGCGGGGTCTGTGATGGCAAGGGAGGGGATACACCATAACGTAGCCCACGAGCACTGGACCGGACCTTAGGAGGCGACTGAAGTTGTCTTAACAGGACTCAGCTACATCGTCACGATGAATGGGCGAGGAATTCGCCGACGGAGGGCGTCAGCAGCGAACATCAAGATGTTCCACTTACATCCGGACAACCTCCGTCACGACTTCGAGGACGAGTTTGCTCACCTGGCATGGGGAGTTGACTTCGGACTTGCTGAGCCGTCGATTGTAGCGTCGCCTATGTATACCCTAATAGACAGAGAGGCTGTGATGGGTCAGGGCAACGCTTGGAAGTGGCGATACAAGGGACGATTCGTGGATGGCACGGAGTCGCAGTGGCTGTTCGAAGAGGAGGCGCGAGACAGTTTCACCCCCTTACAGCTGGACGTTTTCTATGCACTATGGGAACCGTATCACGGAGCAAAGTGCCAGGCAAGGCCGGCTTCAATGCTAACGCGGAAGGAAAGAGATGGGATCGACTGTGAACATGCGTTGAAACAACACCCCGTGGGAACCGTGATCTGGAGGGAATTCGCGGACGCTGAAAGAAACAAGAAGCGTCACCTTTCAAGGATCTTCGACTGCAAGTCACCGTACTGGCGGGTTCGGTACGCAGACGGAGATTGGGAGGAACGCAACGAACGTGAGATCCTGAAAGCTAGGAGAAACGGAAATTCTCAGTACGGTTCCCTGTAAACGCGAGAAAGTGAAGTGGAGTTCGATGGAGAACGGGAGAAGACGTTAGCCGAAGATCGACTAGCGAACAGGATCAAGACCTCGGCCTACCCGGGTCAACGGGAAAAGCCGGGAAATGGTGGATAAGAGGCTTTCAGCTGGTGCGCTTGATGATAATTTCTAGCAAGTCCAGCAGTACCGATCTGGGACCTAATGCAGAAAAGCGCAAAGCCCAGGGTCCCTACCCCCGGGGTGACGCCTTTCCATGAAAATGGTAGACGCCACTCATTCGAGCCTTAAGACAATCGAAACACGACTATGTGCGGGAAAAGGCCCTCACTCTTACTCCAGTGTGTCCGCAGCCCGGTTAGCACGGTATTCTTAGGAAACCGTGCTGGGGGTGTGTTACGGCGGATTGGTGCACGTAACGTAAAAACCGTAGCGGACTGCTTCCTAGGATTGTACAACTCCCTGTCAATCTAACGAGATCACTGCTATTTGGCAGTCCAAAACAATTCCAAAAACACACTAATCCATTAAAGGGAAAACGGAGGAGAACGTGAGCGTGAGTAACAGCGGACCGACACTGAGTACTGCGATCGTTACCGTAAAGGTAGTGTTGAAGGTTATATCCAGGGATCTGTTGTGTAGCACTAGCTCTTGAAAGAGGACTGCGAGACTGGAGTTCGCAGGCAGCTGATGTAAAGACTGGCATTCGTAGGAAGCTATCGTGACAGGACACACAGGAGGAGTCAACCTGCAAGCATCCACGGATAGAAACGAACAAGAAGTGGCGAGAGATTGGGAAGAAGGGATTGAAGACCAGGGTGCGTGCGTCTGAAATAGCTCTTATCCTTCGTTACAAAGGTAAAATGTGAAGAACACACACACATGCCAGGTACAAGTTTTGTTTTTCTTGTCCATCCCATTTAGTATATTCGCCCTTATATTACAAGTACTCGTACGGTTCTCGAAAGCATTTTTTTCCCCCAATTTTGTTTCATTTCGTTGACGATAACCTATATCCTCACTTGGTCCTTCGTACGATTGTACTGGCACTTTTTCCTTTTTTTTGTTTTGCCGTTAATATGATTTCTTTTATTTCACGTATGCTTACGTACGTATTTGACCTGCCGAGTACACATGATCCCCTACCGCTACGTCGTACCTTTCCGGCCTGCTTAGCACAATTCGACGAGAGAGTTGACGAGGTAAGAAAAAACTGAAATATTCTCGCGATAAAAATACCAGGCAAGAACCGTGGTGGGGGGGGGGGAGAAGGGCCTACTTTGTGACCCCGGATCTGAGTTACGACTATTATAAGAAGGAGCGAGAAAGGAAGGGCGAAGATGATGAATGGGGGGGGGGGGGGTGGGTTACTCATGTCGTGCACGAGCCGTAGTCATATGACCATAGACCCTCGCATCCCTACAATGCCGGGACGGAGACGCGTTGGGTTTTCACCAACCAGGCAGACATTGCTTGCCCAAGCGCGAAGACGCCGTGAGGTATTGGGCGAGTCGCATGGAGGGTGAGCTGCATCCTGCTAAGAACTGCCTCTGAGGCGGACTTGCATATGGACGACAGCTTCAATGAGTTAATTTAATTTCTGGTGTGGCCACTTCCGGGGACAGCAATGGGTTTTACTATGTAACTGCCTCGCGGACGCCTTACCATATTAACACTACGTGAAACGACCATTCCCCTTGTGCGGAACAAAGGTTCTCCACCCCGCACAAATGATCTACTCGACTGCCAGCTTTGGTGACCGCCAAAAACAAATAACAAAAAAAAAACGGCACCCTGGTTGTCTAGCTCACGCAGCGAGTGGCGTGTTTTACAGCGTCGTTGCCAACCGACGCCAACCCAACCTAAATATAATATATTTATAGGGGGGGGGGGGAAACAAATGACCACAAACACCGACACTCCACCGATCCACTCCTGTACAAGAATGTTGCGCTGACGCGCATCGCTTCACGAGAAATGCTGACGGGTGGTGTCGGGCCAACCAGCCCAGGGATCAACCGACCAACCCACCGATCCTCCCAGTTACTCTCTCACCCACAACCCACAACGCACACCCACCAACCTACGATATACTTTCCCATGAACCAAAAAAGGTTTATGTGCGGACACAAATCGCTTAAAGTACAAAACGATCCAATCAATGACAATTGCAGGAACTCAGCAAAAAGAGAAGAACCGCCAACGCAGTAGCTTAATGCACCTAGGAGTTTGACCACTTGAAGGCCTCTTTCACGCTCCTCATTCCCACCGTTCTTGTAATGAGGAGGTATCGATGTGAGGAGGTCGCAGGCCGACGAGCATCGATTCGATGCTCTTCTATAAGGGGTCGTTTGTGTGCAGGTGTGGACACGCCGGGGTACACGATCGACACAAACGGACAAAAAACAGTTCTGAAAACAACCACAGCGTGCCGTTATTTACCGGATTGCTTAATATTGAGGTTTGTCCCGCGTCCCGTGTCCCGCATCCCGCGTCCCTCGTTCGCTTTGTTTCTTTTTGGCGTGCGACGCACACACTGAACCGATTCAGACGCGCTCGGGACTGATAGACGCCCGCTATTTATGCGCACAGTCCCGTACTGCTCGTGTCGAAAGCGGTGCCGAGATCGCAGAGCTAGGCGATAGTGACTGCCCTAGCTAATTCCTACCAGTGGCAATTGTCACTGGAACGTTTTATTCAACTCTCCGCGCTCTATCAAGCACCAGAGAGTCAAACACACAGATGTGTATACCTGCAACTAAAAACGCAACCAGCACACACACCCCCATCACCAGCAAACACCACAACGACGACCATCACAACCACCGCCGCCACTTCTGCCCCACGAGCCGCAGGACAACCAGAAGTTGTTGTTGCTCGTAGTGACTGGTGGTCGTTGGTGGTAGCTTCGTCCCGTGGTTTGGTGGTGGTGATCGTGTGTTTCCCCGATGGTGGCGATATATTCCATGGTGGCTCAAGAAGAGAGAGCTTTGCAGAAAACCGATTTCACCTCACCACACCCACTCCCACCACCACCACCCCCACCACCATCCACCAAGAGCAGCAGAAGCTTATTCCACGTGGCGGCTGGTGTGTGTAGTGGTGTAGTGTTGTCTGTGTGTTATGTTGGCTGGGTTTCTCTCGTGTTACTCGTTGCTCGCGAGCGAGATACCAGTATCATACTTCTTGCTGCTGCTGCTGGTGTATACTAGGTATATGCCAAGCGATTGTATATGACCCTGATGTACCAGGTACTCCTTTCTGTGGTATACAACAGTATATAGTATACAATATATTTACCCTGAAATAACTCCTATTGATAGTCGTGACTCCGATCCGGGGTCACAAAGTAGGCTCTTCTCCCTCCTCCCCCTAAGTATAATACCTGTATGGTTCTTGCAAAAGAAACAACTCGTCTTAATTTTGTTTCTTTTTTACGATAACTTCACTTATCTTGGTCTTGGAACAATGTTACCAGTTTTTTTTTGTTTTTGCATTTTTGCTGTTAATATTATTCCTTTTTTCAAGTATACCTACGTACGTATTTGACCTGCCGAGTACACATGATGCGCTCGTACGTTTGTCGGCCTGCTTATGTAAAATAGCATTATAGCACAATTCGACGCGAGAGTTGACGAAGGAAGAAAATGCTGATATATTCTCGTGATCATAATACAACGCAAGAACCTTGCAAGAACCGTAAATTTCTGTTTTTCTTTTTGTTTACATAAAATTTAATTATCTTTGCACTTCTGTCTTTCTCCCTCCCCATTAATGGTCGTATGTGATGTGGTGTCCTTACGGCTATAGAATATTTGATTTATGATCATACAGGTGAAGAGCCTAGTGGCGCTAAGGTTGTTCTCGTATACAGAAGTTTCCTTGGGTAGATCAGATAGGCAGTGGCACAGAGGCTTCATAAGTCCATAGGAAGGTTCTAAGCACTATAATATTTCTATGGACGAGATAGCTCGTAGGAGTAGCGCTTAGAGTAACACAAGAACGATATTACCCCTTTGATAGGATCTGGTATTATCCCTTGGACATAATAGATGTTTCTTCAGAATAGCTAAACACCATAGGAAAGTTCCATGGGCTGCTGTAGCTATTCGATTAACGGGCTGTTAGCGGTAAGAGTATCGTAATGATCCGACTAGTGGGGTTATTAGAGAGAGAGCGCGATGCTCTGAGATAGCAGACTCCCGCCTCCTCTCTCACATCTCTATCTGGCCCTTGTTTTCCCAGCCCTCCATCGGCTGTACTTGGTCAACATCATCAGAGGATACTAATAATATAAGAGGCCTTTTCATATCGAGAAAGAAGCTTGCTTCCACGCTCGGCAACGCTCCAGCGCATTTCCATTCCCTTCTAGCGCCTTCCCTACACGGTCTTCCACTTTACACCTGACATCGACGGCAGGACCGCCGACCTTGGAGCGCCTTCACTTCTCTTCCATATGTGAGATTTGTTTTTTTATCCACTGTTTTGTTTTTTCATGAAGACAAGGGTTGAATAGAAGAGTCATTGTATTTGTACCTTCAGTGTCTTTTCAGCTTCGTGGAGCAGAATAGCACGTAGCTAACAAGTACAACACGAGTGAGCGAGGCAACATGCATTGCTTTCCTTTGTGCTGTAGGCAGTGGCTTCCCCGCGCGTAGGTGATAAAGAGCCTCACTAGCACGGTAGTCCCGGTACCCGGTGCGAAATAGAGATTTTCGTAGTTCATTAACTCATTAGTCTCTCGATATTGTATCGAAATGTTTTTCGTACTCGTAGTTTCTATAGACAGTAGTAGTAGTGCCGGGGCGTACCATTTCAAGACCTAGTAATGGGTGCCCTCTCTTGATGCACACAACAACTGACTGGCATCCTTTCGACTTTTCAATGCGCGAAACCTTGAGACATGTATGCCTGCTCCTGGCACCTGCCTCGCGAAACGTTTCTTTAAAACAGAAATAGCACCCGTCTGGTTGCTTCACGGAGAACCGCGTTCGCACATATAACACGTGCCGACGCGTACCAATTTTTGTGCGGCAATAACACGTTACTCCTTCACGTAGCGTTCAAGGCTTCAGGCTTGAGTACCTGTAACCAATGCCTCGTGTTTTTCTCTTTGCTTCCCTTGCTTAAAAAAGTTAATGCTATTATGTGTACATCCGTACAGCAGAACAGCAGAGTCTAGTATGTACCCTCACCTTGGATAACAAAAATATACAAGTATACACGAAAGTATATGCTCGTACACCCGAGCAGACGTATGAGAAGCGACACGGCATTTTTAGTACATCAGTAAAATACGCTGAATATATCATACCAGAACCAGGTATACCGTAGCCCTTTGGCCAGGTTAATTATCTTGCAAATGCGGCAACAACAACAAGCAGTATTGGCACGTCCGATCCGCTCGGCCTCGATTTTTATCGCAAGAAGAGATTTATTTCGGCACAAACAAGTTGTTCCTGCTGCTGCCCCTTTTTATTCTCTCTTCTCTTTTTTCCCCCGTTTATTCAAGCTTTGCCGATACCACAGGCTACCCTATATATAGGGTATACCAGGTATACAAATGTATCATTTTTGGTTCACGGGCTCACTAAGGGTTGTATCAAGCATTATACTAATACGTCGTAGTGTGCGCATCTTCCCGCGCTCCAGATTATTGTTTCGTCTCGAGTCAATTTCGTACAATGGGCTCCAGATTATTGTTTCGTCTCGAGTCAATTTCGTACAATGGGGTCACAATCGTTGTCCAACCATTACTATAGTAATAAGCACGAACGACTCCTACGACTGCTGTCCCTCCCTTCTCTTTTTTATTTTTCTCTTTTCTTACTTATCTTACTTTTCTCTTTTATTTTTGTTCCTCATTCATTAGTGTTTACATTATCCACATTGCTACAGGTCCTATTAATACTGCTGCCCGATATCTGCCGTAAGTGATTGCTGTTTGCCGGTGTTTGCTGCCCTGTTCTTAAGTGATCAAATAAGGTAGAAGCTGTCCACACACTAAAAACGGTACGGCCTTTACCCATAATATTGGATGATTGCAACGCAACTTGAAAAGGGCTATGAACCCTTGCTTGACCAGCTGTCCACAAACCAAGAAAATATTACTTTAATGCTGGCCGGAAATAAAGTACAATAGGAATACGGCCGCACCGACGTATCCCAGCCATCGACAAAACAAGTACCTAAATGCTGGCCGGAAGTAACATAAATAGAATTACGGCCGCACCGACGTATTCGAGTTTTTCGGGCATAGGTAGCTCGTGCTCGATACGTATTCGCCTTTCTCGTGACGTACAGGGGGATGTTTTCCGTTTTTAATCATTCCCACCCGTTTTCACATATATTTTTGGGGTTACTCAAACTACCGATATGTGCGTCGATCTTCAAAATTGCGGGCATAAACCAATCCTCGTCTCCACAACATGGTCAGATATGCTGCCCCGTTTCTGTTTATTTTTCGCCCGATACTTCGAGCAACTACCCAATGGTGCCGGCATGCTGCAATTTTTTTCAATTTGTATATATATATTATGGAAAGCTCGCCAAATTTCCGTGTTTCTTACTCAATTGTATCGGCACGTCTGCCTTGCGCTGCCTATGCCCAATATCTGTCACGACCTGATATACTACTTGCGAATTTTGGGGTTATTCAAAACTAATCCCCAACTTCGTATTTTTATAAAAAAATAATTTCAGTGACGTAGACTCGATTACCATCGATTTACAGTGCGGAGTGTTACCATACACTTGACTCCCCTTGTACTCCGTGACATTTGAGTCGATAAGGCACTAAACGTGTGGCACACCATCTTTCCCTCCCGTACGTCCCCATTTTTCACGCATTTCTGTTTTTTCTTGTTGTTGTTGTAGCTTTTATTTTTTTTCGGTCTTGCTAGTGTTTTGTTTTCTTCGTGGTGTTCGGTTTGATGGTGGTTATAGCCACCCTTCCCAGCTCCACGCCTGGATCTGCTCATCCTCTTCACTGGACAACCCAAGTGGAGACTTCAGCAACCCCCCGGCTTCCACCCAACCCACCTCTGCTCCCGTGCAAGCGATAACCCCCCCTGGACCCCAACTCCTACTCGACCGGCCAAATCTCCCTTCCGAACATGTCCGGAACGCCTACCCCGGCTCCCCCACGTCCCGCGAAACGAGACACCTCTGCTCCCGTGCAAGCGTTAACCCCCCCTGGACCCCAACTCCTACTCGACCGGCCAGATCTCCCTTCCGAACATGTCCGGAACGCCTACCCCGGCTCCCCCACGTCCCGCGAAACGAGATACGCCGCGAGGTCCCTCCGCGAACCTGAGGGCCAAACCTCTAATGTCGACACTCGTTTGGGCGATCTCACGATCACCCCCACAGCGGGACAGCCTGCCCAGAATGAAGGCACCGAGGAGGCCAAGATTAGGACCGAGGAATCCTCGGCGGGAACATCCACCCCGTCGAGCGTGCCGAGAACCACGGCTTCGGGCGATACCCTCACCGCCCACCAAGCGGCGATGGCCGCACGGCAGTCCCTCCTCCGCCAACTGGAGGAGATCGACGCTCTTCTGAGCTCGCTGGCCCCGACCATACATGCACCCATGAGTACGACGGCACAACCAGCAGTACCCATGGAACAAACGGTGCAGCCGGCTGCGCTCATGCCCGCAACGGTGCAGGCGAACTCCCCACCCCAGCCGGTGCAAGGAGCACTCGCTCGCACACCTGCAGCGTCGCCTGGGTCGACTACGACTACCCAAGCTCCGGCTCCAGCCATGCCCTCCGAGCTCCTACCGCCCTCGAACATTACGTTCGAAGTAATCGACTAGGAGTTCGTCAGCGTCTCGCTGCACACGATACAGCACACGCGTGGGCCCGCATTTGCCGAGGTATCCTCGGCGGTACACCGCATGTGGGGCATGTTCCCCCCGGGTTCCGACCCGACGGTTTCAATCGCCCTGTTCCGCGCTACCGCAGGAGGCGTCTCTGCAGAGTTCGTCCAGGCAGCCAATACCCTTCTCCGTTCCCTCCACCGCTTCCACGCCAACGCCGGACGGGGACATACATGGACCACCCCAGACAACCTACCCAACGCCTCTGCACCAACTCCCCCTATTCCCTGCTCGGGACCCTCTACGTCGACTCCTACACCAGCCCTCCACACACCCGGACCAGTACCTTCACCTACACCAGTGATTACGTCCCTGCCGGTGCCTACAACCGCGCCCACCACGGGCACGCCTACACCTGCGACTGGACCGGCCATCACCACGGAGCGCATGACGGAAGCAGAACACCGTTCGGTTCGGCGCGCCTACGCCACGATCGACCTGCGCAAGATCGACCCGCTTCTACGGTTCTCGTTCCCGGCGAACGTCGACGACGCTGTCAGCCTCGGCCAATTTCTTGCGAGCTCTAAACTGGCCCTCGGGGACATCCTCGTCATGAGCGACGACTCTGAGAAGCAGGCCTTCGACAAGCCGCCTTGGGTCGTGGGATGGGACGGCCCCCTTCAAAAGATTTACCGCAAGTATTTGTCCTCCCCTCAGGTGGCGTCATCCCCTTTGCCCCGACTCATCGACGAGTTTTTCGAACAAGTGCGCCGGGAGCTCACCATCAACAGCGCTGGCCTATCGGCCTATATGAAGCTCCTGAGCTTGCTGACGGCCCACTTTGACGACGGCGACCAGGGGCGTGCTTTCGAACAGCCCCACACGTTCGGCGTTGCCGACAACACCGAGTTCGGTCGGTTCCTCCGCGCCTTCAAACAGCGCGTAACCATCGTGCAGGGAACAGAAAGGATCATTAAGCCCAGCGATGCCATGGTGGTCGAAGTGGCACGCGGCGTAGTAAGCCGCCAATACCCTTCGCTTATGCCGACCTTGAACCCCGTCGCCTTATGACAACTCCCGACCCGTTCCGCACGGTCGAGGAGATGTGGGCGGCGTTTGAGGTGCTCGCCACCAACAAGACCCCGGCGGTAAACGGATCACGGTTCCACGCCGTCTCCTCTGGTAGTCACATCACCTACACCTCTTCGCCGACAGCCCCAACCCACCAGGCACACCCGCGCGGAAACGGGACTCACCGCCACGGTTCGCAGCATAACCCCATCATCATGAACATCGCCGACAACGACGCCGACCCATTCAGCACCGACAAGTCGGACTGGCCCCTCCGCAACTTTGAAGAGGTCTACATGGTGACAACTACTTTAGGCACCCCCGACTCACCTCTGCTGACCCCACTTATTACCAGCTGGGCCCGCGCACAAGCTCTTCGCGACTACGGTGGACGCTGCTTGAACTGTAGCGGTACGGATCACAGCATGACGACATGCGACAAGCCCTTCATCAATACGTCTGGCATCATCAACCCGGCACTTGGGCAATTAAACGACAGTGGCCACGCTTTTAGGCAGTGGCAGCAACGCATGCGATCATACCGCCGCGGACAATACGAGAGGAACGTCGGCCGCAACTCCAACCGCCACAACCACAACAACAACAACAACAACAACAACAACAACTACAACTACAACAGCAACCACCGTTCAAACAACAACTCCCGCCACCACCGCGGCAACAACGGTCGTTCACACAACGGGCGCCACAACCATGGCCGCTCGTACGGCGGCGGCAACAACCACCACCAGGGGCAGCAACCACAAATCGAGGCCGCTGCGGCCGCCTCGGGGCCAGCCCCAACACCCTCTACCGCTTGGACGGTACACACCCCGGGCTCCACCTCTGCCAAACCCGCCCCTCCCGCAAACAAGCGAATCGACCAGGGGTTCACCAACAACCCCAATCATCGCCAGCCGAGTACCTTCCGCACTAACTGACAGGCCGGTGGTGGAGCGACAGCCGCACCTTCACCTACCGCACTGACTGCGAGCTTGGACGGCCCCCACGGAGTTCGCGCACACCATGTCCAACAAGCGCCAACGCCCCCTGCCCCCGCCCCCCACCCACCCAACCCAACCCCACCCACACCCACTCACTGAAGCCCTGATCCCTTTCCCCAAGGGATTGCCTTGAGGTGTGGGCGAGAGGAGACCAAGACGCCGAGCCCAGCTGGGACGTTTTCCTCGACGTCTTCACACGATGCGCAACGCTGCTTGCCGAAAATTGCCGATGATCCAATAGGAATAGCTAACCTGGAGGATATTTCGACGACTACAGTTATCAGCGGTTCCGGACGACAGTAAGATTCTCCTGCTTCAATCACCGGACTATCACACCCAGAGACCGCCTCGACCCCGTCCCGGCGGCTCCACCCGCGCTAGTCACAAGACGTGCGCACTACGAGCGGAAGACTCGGACCCGCGAATGATGGGATCCGTGCAGCTACCGCCGTGTCGGCAGCACAGCTGCCCCTGAGATCGAGGGACAGCCCCGTCGTAACGACGGACGACTCGCGCCCATCGTCGACCAGGACCCACCCTGAACTCCTTGTTACGTACTCCTTAGAAGCCCCAGGCATCGCGAGGACACGGACCACAACGGGTATGGCGCCTCCTAGCGAGTTTCACCCTGCTCACCATGTACTTGAAGACAGGGTCCCCCAGGGTATCGCCACCCCGCGAACACGCACCACCGTGGACCTTCCCGGTTCATCAGCTCCGCCAACCGAACCTACAGCACACTCGGGGATTACAGACAGCTCCGTTCATTCGGATCTGCCTCCATCCCCGATGCCGCTTCAGTGTTATAGCCCTTATACACAACTCCTACTACCTTCCGAAGCCACGGAATCCCGGGACAACGTCCTTTTTTTCTGGCAGTCCTCGTCCATCTTCTCGCAGTGGTACCCGTGCGACATCGACTGCGATGGCTTCACATACAACTGCGCCGAGCAGATCATGATGGCGAAGAAGGCCGCCCTCTTCGGCGGCACCGCAACGGAGCACCGCATCCGCTCCACTATCGACCCTGCCAAACAAAAAGCCCTTGGTCGAACCGTCACCTGCTTCGATCAGGAGTGCTGGGAACGACATCGTTCTGATATGGGAACGACATCGTTCTGATATCGTCTACACGGCCAATCTCTACAAGTATCGGAGCAACCCGGGCCTGCGACAAGCGCTCGCGGCCACCGGCGACAAGCACCTTGCCGAGGCCAGCCCGCACGACCTCGTCTGGGGCATTGGCTTCAAAGCCAACCACCCCTTGGCTCGCGACCCATCGCGTTGGCGTGGACAAAGCCTGCTGGGCCGAATATTGATGAACCTTCGCCAACACCTCGGCCCCTACCGCCCCAGCAGCCCACGCCCCGGATCACAGCCCACCACCCTTCCCGCCCCTCCCGAGCCATCTTCCGCCCCGACCCACTCCGTCCGAGTTTCACCCACCCACGATCGTATTCATGAGACCAGCGACCCTCCGCACCCGGCAACCACGCCAATTTCCCCACTCGGTCTTCCCCTGCCACCCTTCACCCCTGATCCCTCTCCCGTGAGCCAATTCCCCTCGGTTTCTGCAGTCTCCGCCGCAGCGTCAACCTGCCGGACTGCCTCCCAACGACCGATACCTGAGCAAGGCCATTGCCTCATCGGTGGTATTATCACCGTCGATGATCCGTCATTCACGACGAAGGTCCTGGTGCATAGCGGACCTACCGCCACCAAGCGCTGTGGCCTCGTAGCCCTGCTCGACACGGGTTCGCCCCAGTCGTTCATCACCGCTGCCGCGGTGGATCGATTGAAGGCTTCCCATTCTGCCTCGGACGCGTGCATACGACACGCCCCTCCTCGTTCATGGGGAGGATTTGGCACTTCGGCTCCCCTCACCACCTCCGCCTCCATCCGCCTAAGCATACAGTTTACGCACGCGGACTCCACAACCACA
Organism: Saccharina japonica; assembly: GCA_008828725.1. Taxonomy (NCBI): domain Eukaryota; class Phaeophyceae; order Laminariales; family Laminariaceae; genus Saccharina; species Saccharina japonica. Next base: position 340,520 of record MEHQ01000176.1, read on the forward strand.
ACCCCTCCGGCCGCACTTGCAGTGTGGGCGTGCATCGTTCCTGCAGGAACCATGCAGCACCCCATCCTCCTCGGTCGAGACAGCTGGATGCGCTTCGAGCAACGCTCGTATACCACGCTTCCCCACCAGCCCCATCAGCCCATCCGCGGCGAACTTGGCCTACACCACCACAACCACAACGGGGCATCTGCCTTCATTCCGGACGACCGTTCTGCCGACGACGTCTCCCACCTCCGGTTTTCCGGACCCAACACCATCTCGCTGTCGTCGACACCAACACACGTCGAGGTCAACCTGGTGCGTCAGTCAGGCTCCCCGGCGTTAAGCGGGAATTACATGGTAAACACGCTCCCCCGCGAGGATCCCCTTTCCGATACGGCAGTATTCGTCTCCGACGGGTATCAGACCATCCCACTCTCAGGATCAACCGACCTTGAGCCAGGTGACCTCCTTGGCATCTCCTCTTGCCCGCTGGTGCAAGTGCCCTTGGCCAGCCTCCGACACCTTCCCCCGGACCCCGATGTCCCCAACGTACACGCCCTCCACGACAACATCCCTGTGGCCAACGACGACTTACCACTAACCGACCCCCCACCGGAACCGAAATCCCCGAGCCCACAACTGCTCGCACGCCTCGACACCGACCAACGATCCAGCTTCCTGCGCCTCTGGAACCGTCTGCCGTTGCACCTACGCGACGTCATGTTCGACCTTCACGATTCAGGATGGTCGCCATCGGTAATCGACGACCTGGGAGACGTCCTCTGCGAGATCCAGGACGTCTTCTCCACCTCCAAGACCGACTTCGGCTCCTGTTCCCTCATACCCTTCAAGATATCCGTGCCCCCGGACAGCGCTCCGGTTACCTCCCGCCCATACCGGATCAACCCCATCCTCGCCAAAAAGGCGGACGCCGTCCTCGACCAGTACCTGGCCGCCGGCCTGATTCAGCACTCAACGTCGCCATACTCCAGCCCGATGGTCGCCATTCCCAAGAAGGATGGTGGCGTCCGTATCACCATTAACTAAAAGAAGCTGAACGCCATCAGCTCCCTCGGACAGCTCCCCATTCCCATCGTTGACGAGGTCCTCGACTCCTTGGGCAAAAGCCGTCAATTTCCCCTGTTCGACCTGGTCTCTTCCTTCCATCAGATAACCACCGACAAGGAAACCACCCCCCTGACAGCGTTCTGCACCCCCAACCGGCTATTCGAATGGCTTGTTATGCCGCAAGGCAGCAGCGTCTCACCCGGCTGTTTCGTGAAGGTCATGAATGAGGTCATCAAAGGCCTGGAACGCGTTGCCACATACCTCGACGACATCATCGTCTTCGACCCCACCCCTTCCAACCACACCATCGACATCCGAGAACTCTTCGCGCGCCTGCGCAAGCACAACCTTAAACGTTCCCCTGCCAAGGCCAAAATTGGCGCCACCACCGCCGAATTTCTGGGCCACACCATCACCGCCGGTGGCTTCAGCCCCAACTCCGATAAGGTCGCCGCCCTCGTCAAGATGCCCATGCCGAAAAATAAGAAGCAGGTACGCTCACTGCTTGGAGGCATCAACTACTACGGCAAGTTCCTTCCCAATCTTTCGCGGCGCCTTCGCCCCATCAACGCCTTGCTGAAACATGGCGCCGCCTTCGACTTCACCTCCGCCATAGAGACCACCGTTCGCGACATCCTTCGCGACCTCACCAAACCACCGATCCTGGTCTATCCAGACTGGGATGCCGTCGCCGACAACTACCGCCCCTTCCGGATATACTGCGACGCCAGCCTTGGGGGCTTCGGCGCCACGCTGGAGCAAGAGCAGCCCGACGGCTCCGTCCGTCCTCTGATCTACGTCAGCCGCTCGACCCTCGACTCGACCCTCGACTCCGAAGGTTCGTGGACGCCCCTCGATCTTGAGGCCAGAAGCATCGTTTGGGCGATAAAAAGGCTGCGTGGCCACCCTTGGTCCCCGAACTTCCTTATACACTTGGACAACAAGGCGCTTAAGCATATCGCCAAGGTAGGCGAACATAACCCTCGCGTCCGGCGATGGATTGAGTTCCTCTCGGCATACTCCTTCGTTCTCAAGTACCGCAAAGGCACCAGCACCGGCAACAACGACTCCCTTTCCCGCCTTCCGCAACCAGCCACCGAAGCCGACCGCACCGGACCGAATCTCCTCATCGGTCCCGACACCGTTGGCATTTACCTGATACGCCCCTGCGGTTTCACGCCGTACGAGCCACCCGCGCCGGGCATCGGCTTGGGTGGGCTCGTACCCCCCCCTTCCCGCCCTATCCCAACGATCCAGCCCCTCCCCTTCGCCACGGAGGACGTCACCGATTTCCGTCTCCTGGGACCACGACTGGAGCGCGCCAGCTCCTCACCGCCCCCCAACAGCTTCGTCGGGCCTGTATCGGCCCACCACACCGTAGACGGACCGCCTCCGTGCCCCGAGAAAAGCGCCGTGGACACCGGCGCTACTCCAGGCTCGGCTTCCGGGCCGCCCGTCGTCTTCCGGCCGTCCACCATTGGCGCCACGATCCCAGCTCTTCCGGACCTCATCTCTTCTCCGACACGTCACTACGCCACCGCTGCCACGGGAACCCCCCGAGCCGCCATGGACTATGGCTTTGGCCGCCGACCACAAGCAACCGCTTCAAACACACCTGCACCTACCCGTCGCACATCAGCGCCCCCAACCACGGCCTGACCGAGGCCTCTCCAAACGACACCACCTCCAGCCACAGCCCCAGCGCAACCTGCGCCACCGACGCCTCCGACACCTACCCAAGCACGGCCGACGCCTTCGACCGACCCTTCTCTGCCGACCCCATCGTCGTCGGTCCCGCTCTCGGAGCCGGATGTCACACCCGACGATGACCCCCACCTACTTGCCCGCATCGAGCACCGCACCTTCAGCGACTGGGCACGAGAACAACTTGCTGAGACCCTATGCTCTGCCGTCATCCGTTTTCTATCGCTGGGATCCCCTTCACGGTCACCACCCGACCTTCTGGACTTGATCCCCTCGGCTCGGCGCCCACAACTCTCAGACCTCGCCTTTGCCGTAAAAAGTACACTCCACCGCACCGACGACGACACCGCCCTTCTGGTACAACGGCCACCCAACCCCCCTCCACCCTCCCCGCGCATCTACGTTCCGATGCTGATGCGCCCCTGGGTCCTACAGACATGCCACGCCACTACTTCCCTACACCTGGGAGTTACACGAACGGTGCGCATGATGGCACGTTTCTTCTGGTGGGTCGGAATGGACGTTTCCGCCCGCTGGTGGATACGCCGCTGCCTCATGTGCCAGGCCCGCAAGACATCCCGACAAACCATCCGGTGGCCCATCCTCTCCCTCCCTTTACCCAACGGCACTGGCATCACCGTCAGCGTCGATTACTTCGGCCCCTTGCCCCTTGCCCCTCACCCCACGCGGAAACGTCCACATCCTACTTTTCACCGACCGTTTCAGCCGCCGCGCCGACATGTTCGCTGTCTCCGCAGCTCAGTTCACGGCCGCCGGCACCGCCGACACCTTCATCGACAAGTACATCACCCTTTGGGGGTGTCCAGTGACACTCCTGTTGGACAACGGCCTACAGTTTACGTCGAAGTTCGCCCGCGCCGTCTACGACCGCCTTGGCGTCAACAAGGTCAACACCAGCGCCTACCACCCCTGCACCAACGGCGGCGTCGAGCGCGTCAACCACGTCCTGGCCCAGATGCTCTCCATGGTCGGCAACGAGAACCGAACCGACTGGGACCTCCAGCTGCCGCACGTCTTTTCCGCCTAGAACAACTCCGTGAACGCCGCCATCGGGCTTGCACCCAACGAAGTCCACATCGGCCGCCTTCCCCGCCTCCCGCTCTCCGTCTTCGAACCCGACAACGTCGACGGTCACCAGAGCCAGGAGCGCGACCACCTCACCTACATCAACCTCGCCACCGAACGACAACAACGCACCTACTCCCTCGTCCGCGAGCTCTACTACATCACCACCTCGCGCCTGCAGCGCCGGAACGCCCCCATCATGGCCGCCCTCTCAGCCTTCCCTCCTTTCATCGTAGGCGGCTGGGCCTGGGTCTACAACTCCGCCTACACCATTCGCCAGGGCGCCAAAAAGGACACCGACGCAACCGTGCTGAAGCCCAAGCTCGCCCTCAACTAGAACGGGCCCTTTAAGATCCTCGCCGTGGGCACGGCGCCCGCCTCAAACACCCCCGACAACCGCCGCCTACACGACAAGCTACTCTTCCTCGACCTACCTTCTTAGCTTCCTGGACGGAATTCCAAGCCCCGCGTCTCCGTAAAACGATGCAAGCCTTGCCGGAGCCCCGACGACACCACCGACCTTCCCAAGTACCTGTCTGCGGACCTCACCACCTACGTACTCACCGCCTCCGCCGCCAGGTCTCCGCCATACCACGTCACGGTCGACGACGTCACACCGCCACAGGAGCGCCTCGACGTCGAGCGGATCACCGGCAACCAACTCGTACGCGGTCGCGGCGGGGTAATCGCCAACATCTACGAGACCCACTGGGCCGGACTTCTCAGCCCCTCCTGGGAACGGGAACTGGATCTTCAACATTTCAGGCTGCATATTCTCATTTACTGGTCCGGAACCCCGTCACAGCACCGACAAGCCAACCGCTTGTACAGACAAATGCGCATCGGTGCCGCACACCGGGAACTCTCACGGTCACAAGGCCAAATATTTCTCGCTCTCGGCTACTCCCTGGTCTCCCGTGACCTCTGGCTCCCCAACTTCAGTTCAACCACTCTCCCCTCTGGGGCACACGTTTCGTACAAGGCGCGCGACGGCCTCTGTTGGCTCGGCATAATTGCCCACCGCGCGCCCTTGGACACCTCTTCGGACAGCCCCCCGGACTCTTCCCCGGACGGTCCCTACATCATCCGTTTCCTGGACAACCCCGGCCCCATCAAGATCGACCTCCAGCACGCCCGCTACACTACTGCCCGGAACGCCATATCCGGATCGTGGTGTTTACACCGCCATGGGACTGGAAGCATAGCCCGTGGGGTACTGCGGAGCACAGACACGCCCCGTGGAACCCCCATCGCTTCAGCTGCCCCCCCTAGTTACCCTTCGGATACCTTCGCGTTCTTGGTTCGGGATGGTTTTACTTCTGTAGTATAGCATAGTTATTTTAGACGCGTAGCATCCAAATAATCTTCTGGGTTAGTTCTCCCGGGTTGTATCCAACTTAGGCGTGTTCCGCCAGCGGTATCCCCGCATTTCGGCTTGTTTTGTTTTATATTTGGTAGCATCTACTCTCTTTTCTGGCATCCATCACGGCCCTCACCTGCCCCAACCCGTGGTAGATGGACCGTGATTGAATAGTGTTATTTTAGTATACTGGGTTTTTACTTTGGAATCCTTCACCATCACTAACGCCCACCTTGTGCTTGTAGCTACAATCCGGGCGTCACTGGAGTAATTTTCTGAATCACTAGTTTTGGATTATCTGCTCTATCCCATCTCCGGCCTCGCCGGTCCCCATCTTCATAAGATCTCTAAACCATAGCGACACCGGTTTTCTGGATTTTCGTTTTTTGTTTCTTTGTGTATTTTCCCTCCACCACCCTCGTAGCATCTCCGTTGCCTTAGCCCCTTATGCAGGCGACCAGACCACAACATTACCGCCCCCACGGTTGGTGCGTCCGTTCCACAGTAAGTGGACCGCAATGGACTTCAATTGTTGCGATATCTTTGCTATTGGTTCGTCTATTGTGTCTGCGCGTTTCCAACACCTACCAACGTGTTTCTTCCCGCGACCGGTTCCGCTCTCATTGAGCTACCATAGCTGACTTATGTGCGTAATATACAGCAGGGACACATTTCGTCCACGTCGAACTAGTCGACTTAGGTCTACACATCCTGGTATTGTTTCTGGCGACGTATTTAGTGCATTGGCTCTGATTGGCTCCCAATGCTGCGTTTACTAGCGTTGCCCCTCGAATACTTGGCCACTTCATAGTGGCACGATGCTCATTCCCTTCTTAGGACCCGTCAGTCCCTTGGTTATAGTCCTAGGAACTTCCAAGGTAGTCTTGCCGTGCCCCCTTCGCCTTATGCATCATGTTTTTATTTTGGATTTGCCTTTTATATCTTGCTTGTCTTTCGTATCGCTTCGATCATGGCGAGTAGTCATCTGCGCGATACCCCTCTAAACTGTGCTTCGTGTTCTATGCTAAGTAGACCCCATCGTTTCCGCCAGGACTCGATGATCAGCCTCGCACTCAGACCTCCCTCAGGTCCTCCACGACCCCTGGACATATGAGCCCCCGTGCATACGTCTGTACCCTGAGTCCCGTTTTCTTCTACCTTTGCCTTGGTATCTCTTTAGCTTCGTTTCGGGTTTATTGTGTCTGCTTTGTCTTGATTTCGACCCCTGCTGTTCATTTTTTGGCCATGACCCCCCTCTCAGCGGTCGCTTCTGTCGATGACCCTATCAGTGATCCTTAGGCCTCACTACGAGGTGTGGGGAAATTTATAGCCTCATTTTTGTTGTTTGGAATAGCCGCATCTTCGACCCCCCTCTCTCGGTCTGGTGGGATGAACTTTGTTATCATCCATTGACCATCAATGGTCTGCATATACGACTATTCCGGGTGGGCTCATGTGATATGGTGTCTTTACGGCTATAGAATGGTTGATAGAATATCATACAGGTGAAGAGCCTAGTGGCGCTAAGATCGTTCTCGTATTCAGAAGTTTCCTTGGGTAGATCAGATAGGCAGTAGCACAGAGGCTTTATAAGTCCATTGGAAGGTTCTAAGCACTATAATATTTCTATGGACGAGATAGCTCGTAGGAGTACGAGTAGCGCTTAGAAATACACAAGAACGATATTTCCCCTTGGAAAGGATCTGGTATTATCCCTTGGACATAAAATATGTTTTTTCAGAATGGCTAAACACCATAGGAAAGTTCCATGGGCTGCTGTAGCTATTCGATTAACGGGCTTTTAGCGGTAAGAGTATCGTAATGATCCGACTAGTGGGGTTATTAGAGAGAGAACGCGATGATCGGAGATAGCAGACTCTCGCCTCCTCTCTCACTTCTCTATCTGGCCCTTGTTTTCTCGGCCCTCCATCGGCTCTACTTAGTCAACATCATCAGAGGATACTAATAATATAAGAAGTCTTTCCATATCGAAGAAGAAGCTTGCTTCCAAGCTCGGCAATGTTCCAGCGAATTTCCATTCCCTTCTACCATCGTCACTACTCGGTCCTCTCTTCACACGTAACTCAGATCCGGGGTCTCAAAGTAGGCTCCTCTCCCTCCTCCCCCACTACGGTTCTTGCCTTGATTTTGATCGCGCAGAGGGTGCAGCCTTTCCAACGCTCGTCGATCTTCATCGAATTTCGCTAACTCACGCTCTCGCGCTTTCAGCTAGTCAAGATAGTTTTTGCGAGAAAAAGTCCCCACGAGCATGCACTCGGGGGGGCTCGAACTTGCGACCTTGACGCTAACAAGCTTCGTGGTTACCTGCTAGCCCACCTGGGCGACCGGTCATAGAACCCCTGAACCCAATATTCTCAATCGCACAATCCACCTACTCTCCCAACCATTCCCACCTCCCATCTCCATCACCCCCCTCCCTCTCCGCCTGCCTTGTTGGTGAAAACCCAACGTGCTCCGTCCCGGCATTGTAGGACTGCTGTACTTAAATACTCGTAATCGTACGTATGTGGAACAGCCTATCGTTCGTAGATAGAGAGAGCTAGACATGATATACACACTGTACATACTCGTACGTACTCGCAGATCTGTACACGAATGTTCAAGTTTTTATTCTGACAGGTTATCACAGGTGTCACGGACCCCATGCGCTTCAAGAAAGCCCCACAGGCAGGCGATAGAAACAGAAGCAACAAGCTGCACGAGTGATGTAATTACGTCACTGTTTCTTGTTATGTGTATCAGTACGCGGCAATTTTTCAGTAGATTTCCAAATCTTGCGGAGGCTTTCTCGATACAGGCTACGGGGTGGTTCGAGTTATCGGGTTTTGGTTTTTGTCTGATGCTACGTACGTTCCTCTCTCGTTGCGACAATAGCAACACCACACCAACACGCTGCAGCAACAACACAGCAACAACCGTCTGCCGTTGTACTCGTACGAATCCCAACAAGCTCGTATGCGTATGCATGCTTGCTGTCGAGATGGCGAGGTATGGCTCGGCCGGTGTTGTGTTATGTTTCGGTTATTTTTGCTGGTAACTGCTACTGCTTGCTGCTTACTGTACGTCCGCTGCTGTGGGTTCGACCGATTAAGTGACAAAGTCAATTTTATTGTGTACTAGGTACTATGATAGGTCTACGCTACGTTTTTTCAGACACCTACATTTGTTTTTCTGAAATCACAGGTTTATTCTCCCCGCTATTAATATTAAGGACGTTGTGTGCATCCGCAAGACATCCATTTGTTTTTATTTTTGTATTCAATCAAGCACGTACGCGTTGTCTACTGTCAAGCGGGGTGTATGTTTATGTGTAACCGTTAAGCCAGTAACATGTGTATACTATAGTAATAATATTATTTTGTTTTACTGCTGTATATCGTCAAGATAGTAAACGTTTGTGAGCATAGAGTATTAGATTACACATCATTTACTCATACATGTAACTGTAAATATGGCCAAAATAGAGCACGTTTATAAGTATAAAGTATTATATGTATATGTAATTATTGGGGATACTTGTTTATTGTACCTTTTATAGTATGAGAGATCGATTGATTGATTGGATTGGGGAATACATTGAGTCAATGTTGAATAATCAATTGGTCTGGAGGATTAACAATTACTGTACAAGTTCTTTGGTCGCGTTTTGGTTTGTCCGACTTCGTTTACGTACTTGTTGCGTGATAAATCACTACAGGAATGTGTCTACGTTCATCATACAGGTTGAAAATGAGTTCGGGTTTGTTGGTTGATCTACACGTGTTGCATACTATGAGACGATCACAAGACAAGGTCTTTTTGCGAGCAGTTTGGCTTTTTGCAGGCAATTTAGTTTTAGCCTTTGTGATGGTGATTTTCTTCTCAGGTTCTACAGGCTCTGCAAGGTGGTTCTCACAGGTGTTTCAGGGGTAGTGATACTGCAAACTGGTTCTAGTGTTCAATTCTGTATGGGGAATGTAAGCCTTTCTATAGCTGCTCTTTGTCATGCTGAGAACTTACCCGAATTGGAAACATGGTTTAGAGAATTTGTCATAGGGATTCGGGAACGGGGGAAGCTCGATAACATTACGTTGGAATTTTGAGGATTGTAGAGAATACATTAATATTAATCAATGGAAACAATATAATATTTCAGGTGTCAGTGGAGCTATACACGTCATGGGAATTACTGCATACAGCGGAGCTACATATATTTGGTTAGCTACTATACCAATACTTTCAAGGCTGCATAGGAATTTACTACTAATACTTATACATGAATATATATAGGCCCTGAAACCTTTATCGATTGTTACTCTATTAATGGATGTTGATACCTCGATAGATGTTTACAAACTGATAGATTCTGCTGTTCCAGATTCGTAGAGATAATGTGTAAAGGATGTACAACAATGACGGATATAGCTAATGCCTACAATGAGATTGATGCGTCTTAGATACCTAGGGGATTCCATACGCTACTATGTTAGTGAAGACTCGAGCTTTCGAATGGTTGCATCGCCCCGGTGGTCTAACTGGTAGCCACGAAGCCTTTTGGGCCGGATGTCGAGGGTTCGATTCTCCCATGGAGGTTTTTATTCACTAATGACACCGACTGTCGAGAGCGCATATTATAGCGTCGGTAAGCAAAATTCGACGAGAGTTGACGAGGGATGAAAGTGCTGAAATCTTCTCGCGATAAAAATGCAAAGCAAGAACCGTAGTGGGGGAGGAGGGAGAGGAGCCTACTTTGTGACCCCGGATCTGAGTTACGACTAGGGAGGGAGAAAGACGGAAGTGCGAAGATAATAAATGGGATGGACAAAAACAAAAATATATATATATATATATTTTTATGATAAGTGGACAACTTTCAATTTTTATGAAGGTAGCTATAAATGTACTCGAAACCTTTTCCAACCCACTTTGTCCCGAGCAACTGTTTACGCCCGTGTGATGGAGATAACCCAGTGTTACTAAACTCCATCGATCCCCTGGACTCCACTCGTCTCCCTGGACTACATCGTTTGACACCATCTTCGCCTTGTACGATGCAGCTCCGTCGAGTCCGTCGAAGCTTCGTCGAGTACATCGGGTACAACACAGCGTCGTCGAGTCCGTCGTGTACTTCTGAGCTTCGTCGAATACATCGGGTACCACACAGCGTCGTCGAGTCCGTCGTGTACTGCACAGCTTCGTCGAGTTAATCTTGTTCTACACGACAGCAAAGCAAGAGGTTTCGTCAAAGGGAAACGGGCGTCGTCCCGGGGAGGGGGGGAGGAGTGATGGACGCGAAGAACATAACCGGGTCACCAAACGGCCATGGAAGGAAGAGGGGGACCTTTTTGGGGACCTTTTGGTGGACCTTATCCGAGGGGAGGCCCGCCACAGGGAGACCCGTCACAGACCGGCCAGGCTGAAGGCCCACCACAAGGCGGCCAGGTTGGAAGGGGTCCGCAGAGTAGTGAAGGACAAGGGGCGGCAGGACCAGCAAAAAATGTAGGAGCGGGAGGCAGGTAAAACCAGATGGCCCCTCCCCCCCTACATTCGACCTTTGAAGTCGGAGGACGATGTGGTCCACAGGCAGCCCCACGCGGAGCACAACCGAACCCTAGATCGCGGTGGGGACCTCCGATGGTACCAAGGCCGCCGCGGCAACAACGGTCAGGGCTCGCTGGTCAACAGCAGCCAGGGATCGCTGGTTAACAGCAGCCAGGGTTCACTGGTCAACAGCAGCCAGGGTTCATCGAACCAGCGGGAGCTCAGGGGTGGCAGGCACCGTGGGGTGGTCAACCCATGATGCATGGGGTGGGAACCCCAGAAAGGACAACCACCCATCCCACTAGGAACTGATGGATCGCGGGTCGGACAGCTTAATCCGTATACGGCATAACCGGGGGGTTTTCTAAAGAAGCCCAACGCATGGTCGACCACCTAGTCAAATAAATGGGGATAGAAGGACGGAAGAGCGCTTACGAGTCGGTGCTGCACCGGGAGCGGTGAGGAGGCTCTCGAAGACCCCAACCGGCGACTTCCGATTGTGGTGCTGGTGGATACTGGGGTGGGTGGAGGAAACTACGTGTCACGGCAGTTCATCGAATCAATTGAGGAACGTGGTGGTTGGGGCAAGTCGCTGTTGAGTCCAACGGGAAAGGGTCTACTCAGCGTAGCAAACCCAAAAAACAGCGCCGTAACCCCGATGGTAATGGTAGGCTCGTGCTTGCTATCGCTGGTCTTTGCACCGGTCGACCAGATCTTCCGTGTGAACTTCCGGGTGGTAAAAGGACTTCGGTACACGATGGTGCTTGGAGCCGCGTTCATGACGGATCATCGACGTATCATCAGTTTTGATGGTGAAGACGGTTTCCGGTCGACACCATCCTCATCGTGGGTACCATTCGCCCCGAAGGAGGTCGGATAGGCCGCAACAGGAGCCCTATTGCGCGGTGAAACCATCGACAGACAAGCAAGAACCGGATCAGTTGGAGAAACCAAAGATTCTGACGGGGATTATGGAGTTAGGAAGCTCTGTATCGGAGGACGAAGGCCCTCTGAACTGGAAACTACGCATTGCGAAAGACGTAGAGGTTCAGGGAGGTACCAGTATCCAGGTAGACGCTTTTGTCAAAAGCCCTCAACCTCAAGTACAACAGCTCATAGTGGTAGAGCCAACTAACCGCTATGAGTTTAAGCTAGGAGTGGATCTAGGAGTACTAAGGGGGGCACAGTGGTGGTTCCCGGGTATGCCGCTCCAGTGCAAGTTGTCGAATGTTACTCCGGATAACGTCTAGATCCAGGGGGGCATCGTGGTTGCGACGGTTTACGCTGTCAACAATTCCGATCGGGAACGCATGAAGTAACTCATGAACCCGGTGCCCGAGGAACCGACAGGCCCAAAACAGGATGAGGTGATCAAGGAGGAAGACATAGGGAGACCACCGGAGCAACTCGACAAAGGTGGTGAAATCGCAGATACTCCGAGCGAAATCCCCACGGTGGATCTGGCCCGTCGAAAACTTTGAAGATCATTGGGGGCTGCATCGAGAAACGCTCGAGTGTCTACAGCAAGGACGTCTAACCGTCAATCTTCAGAAATCGTTTTTCTGTCAGTCGGTCATGGAGTTCGTCGACACGATCATGGATAGGCTTGGTATCAGGCCGGACCCGAGCAAGATTCATGCTATCACGCAGCTATCAAGACCGAACACGCCGGAGGAAGTGCGAGTGCTGCTGGGCATGACGGGTTACTTACGGCAATTCGTACCCCATTATAGCTCAGTGGTAGCGCCCATTTCCGATTTGCTGAGAGATCCAAAGTTCAGAACCAAGAGAGCGAAAAAAGAGAAAGTTCCGGTTGGAGAAGACCAGAACAAGTCTTTAAATGCGCTTATCGAGGCTTTGACGTCACCTCCAATTCTAGCCCTGCCGGTGTGGACAGAACCATTCTTGCTGTACACCGACGCCAGCGAGATAGGAGCAGGGGCGGTGCTAGCGCAATGCATCGAAGGAGTGGAGAATGTGATCGCGTATGCCAGCAAGACGAAACCTTAGGAGTGGAAGGTGTGGACGAAACTACCGTAGTACTCAATGTCTTGCAGTGCTGGCAGCCGTCGCATTTACACCCGCAGACCCATCTGAGGCAAATACTCAACAGGCCGAGCTTGGTATTGCACCGGAGCTTCCAGTAGTGGTCATGCTCGACTGTGGGGGGGGAGGCAGCATCCTTGCATCGGAGGCATTGCTGACAGTCAGAGGAGCAGTAGACCAGGACTGGAGGGCACTGGAATGGATCAGAGCAAACGGACTGGACAAAGGTGCGAGGCTACTTAGGGTGACAACAGGGTCGCAGGAATGCCTAAGCATGTTGAGAGAGGTGAAACCAGACGTGGTGGTCGGTGACGCCTGCAGGAGGCTTGAAGGGGTGCGAGAGAAAGAAGAAGTATCCGGAGCGAGCAGCTTAGCCCAAGCTGCCATCGCCTGAGACGCGCGGGTTTCCCCCCTCTTTGGAACGAGAGTCATACATCGTGGACAAAGCGGAGATATTGGCGAGCCAAGTAAGGATTCCGTGGAGGAGGAAACGGACGTTCGTGGTAGGAATCAAGGGAGGCCTTGGAATTTCTGGGACGAAGAGGCGCATATTTCCTGAAGAGAGGTATCGGAGAGCGAGCAATTCATTCGTTCAACGAACCCATCATCTCTTTGAACCGTGTTCACATCATGGGGGAAAAGCCAACCGAAGGGTATGTCGCACACCCAGCGGATGCGGCACGCCTTGAACAAGCTGAGGAGTTGCACTTCAACGACTATGCCAAGATCACCACAGGACAGGAACACTATGTGATCCCGCAGCCGGTCAGCCAAAGCGCAGCGGCGAACGTCATCGCAGATTTCACGTCTCCTCCAATGCTACGAGGACTGTTAATTGAACTAGCTGTTCAAGGCCTACTGGGAAAACCAGTGCCAGAGGTCGTGGAACTGGAAGGATTGGCCTGCATGGTGTTTGAAGATTATCTCGCAGCAGCAGACGTCTTTGGGGTGACGAGAGCGGTCACGAGATTGCAGGCGAAAGCCACTTCCCAGGAACCGGAGGTTTTCTGGGAGGCAGAACCGCCGTTACCTGAGGAAGAGGGTGAATGCACCGGCGCAGGCAATCACTACTACTGAGCGACCAGTGGAAGTTGATCGCCCACGCAAACGCAGGGGACAGAGAGAGCCCATCCCGAAACCGAAACGGCAACGAAATCCTTTGGAGGAACTACCGAAGGACACAATCAGCCGTTCAAGTAGATCAGGGGAAGAGGCCAAGGGGTCCCAGCGGTTGGAACCGTCCATGCTGGAAAGGGTGACAGCTATTCTCCAGGATGCGCCACGACTGAAACAGAGGCAGTGCGAAGATATGGTACTTGGCAAGATTCGGAAAGAACTCCAGGAAGTGGGAAACCGAGGAGCAGGAGGTGGCGAATATGTAATGGACGACAACAACCTCGTGTGGGTAATACCTCTGGGAAAGGTTCCACGACTTGCAGTTCCCCAATCGCTCGTTGCAGGGATTATGGCGCTAGCACACAGCACCTACGGGCATCCAGGGACGGCGAGAACTGCAGCCTTGATTGGTCGTCGGTATTGCTGGCCCACCCTCATCAGGGACGTGAGAGACTACGTCCTCTCGTGTGGGTGCAGGCATCTCAAACAATCAGCGAGTAAACGGGTTGCCATGCTACCGGCGAGGTTTCTGCGACCGGGGGAGGTACTCGAAGTCGACATCCAGGACATGGGGGTGAAGTCGGAGGCAGGCAACAAAGTTCTACTGGTGGCAGTCGACAAAGCCAGCAAGTTCTTGTTTGCCTTCACACTCCCCACGAAAGAAGCACTCGGAGTAGCGATTAAACTGCTTGAAGCGATGCTTACTTCTGGGCTACCGCTGTATGTTCGCAGTGATCCGGGATCCGAGTTCACGACAGAGGTGGTGCAACACTTATGCAAGTGGTTGAACGTGACAATCGCCTATGGGCCTGCCGACCATCCTCGTGCGCAGGGGACGGTGGAGAGGCTGGGTGGGGTGGCTACACGAAGCACTAGGAGAACTGTGCAAGACCTGGCCTCGCAGATGGGACGAGTACGTGCAGCCGGCACTGTGGATCCATCGTACCCCTCCGGACCTGCGCTTGCCGGGGAAGCCTACTCCCTTCCGCCTTTTCTTCGGTCGTGATACGCGCACGCAACTTGATGCTAAGCACCCCGTGATCGATGGTGGTGATTTCAGGGGCGGGATGCACAGTTACGTGGCCGGCAAACGTCAAGCGTACAAGGAGGTACGGGATGTACGGGAGGCTCTATTGAAAATACATGATGACAGGCAGAAAACTCGTGAGAGTCGGAATGCTGAAATCGGTCGGACCTCGGTAGGAACCCGTGTTGTCGTCGGAGACAAGGTGCTGGTGAAGGAGGCGGGGTCTGTGATGGCAAGGGAGGGGATACACCATAACGTAGCCCACGAGCACTGGACCGGACCTTAGGAGGCGACTGAAGTTGTCTTAACAGGACTCAGCTACATCGTCACGATGAATGGGCGAGGGATTCGCCGACGGAGGGCGTCAGCAGCGAACATCAAGATGTTCCACTTACGTCCGGACAACCTCCGTCACGACTTCGAGGACGAGTTTGCTCACCTGGCATGGGGAGTTGACTTCGGACTTGCTGAGCCGTCGATTGTAGCGTCGCCTATGTATACCCTAATAGACAGAGAGGCTGTGATGGGTCAGGGCAACGCTTGGAAGTGGCGATACAAGGGACGATTCGTGGATGGCACGGAGTCGCAGTGGCTGTTCGAAGAGGAGGCGCGAGACAGTTTCACCCCCTTACAGCTGGACGTTTTCTATGCACTATGGGAACCGTATCACGGAGCAAAGTGCCAGGCAAGGCCGGCTTCAATGCTAACGCGGAAGGAAAGAGATGGGATCGACTGTGAACATGCGTTGAAACAACACCCCGTGGGAACCGTGATCTGGAGGGAATTCGCGGACGCTGAAAGAAACAAGAAGCGTCACCTTTCAAGGATCTTCGACTGCAAGTCACCGTACTGGCGGGTTCGGTACGCAGACGGAGATTGGGAGGAACGCAACGAACGTGAGATCCTGAAAGCTAGGAGAAACGGAAATTCTCAGTACGGTTCCCTGTAAACGCGAGAAAGTGAAGTGGAGTTCGATGGAGAACGGGAGAAGACGTTAGCCGAAGATCGACTAGCGAACAGGATCAAGACCTCGGCCTACCCGGGTCAACGGGAAAAGCCGGGAAATGGTGGATAAGAGGCTTTCAGCTGGTGCGCTTGATGATAATTTCTAGCAAGTCCAGCAGTACCGATCTGGGACCTAATGCAGAAAAGCGCAAAGCCCAGGGTCCCTACCCCCGGGGTGACGCCTTTCCATGAAAATGGTAGACGCCACTCATTCGAGCCTTAAGACAATCGAAACACGACTATGTGCGGGAAAAGGCCCTCACTCTTACTCCAGTGTGTCCGCAGCCCGGTTAGCACGGTATTCTTAGGAAACCGTGCTGGGGGTGTGTTACGGCGGATTGGTGCACGTAACGTAAAAACCGTAGCGGACTGCTTCCTAGGATTGTACAACTCCCTGTCAATCTAACGAGATCACTGCTATTTGGCAGTCCAAAACAATTCCAAAAACACACTAATCCATTAAAGGGAAAACGGAGGAGAACGTGAGCGTGAGTAACAGCGGACCGACACTGAGTACTGCGATCGTTACCGTAAAGGTAGTGTTGAAGGTTATATCCAGGGATCTGTTGTGTAGCACTAGCTCTTGAAAGAGGACTGCGAGACTGGAGTTCGCAGGCAGCTGATGTAAAGACTGGCATTCGTAGGAAGCTATCGTGACAGGACACACAGGAGGAGTCAACCTGCAAGCATCCACGGATAGAAACGAACAAGAAGTGGCGAGAGATTGGGAAGAAGGGATTGAAGACCAGGGTGCGTGCGTCTGAAATAGCTCTTATCCTTCGTTACAAAGGTAAAATGTGAAGAACACACACACATGCCAGGTACAAGTTTTGTTTTTCTTGTCCATCCCATTTAGTATATTCGCCCTTATATTACAAGTACTCGTACGGTTCTCGAAAGCATTTTTTTCCCCCAATTTTGTTTCATTTCGTTGACGATAACCTATATCCTCACTTGGTCCTTCGTACGATTGTACTGGCACTTTTTCCTTTTTTTGTTTTGCCGTTCATATGATTTCTTTTATTTCACGTATGCTTACGTACGTATTTGACCTGCCGAGTACACATGATCCCCTACCGCTACGTCGTACCTTTCCGGCCTGCTTAGCACAATTCGACGAGAGAGTTGACGAGGTAAGAAAAAACTGAAATATTCTCGCGATAAAAATACCAGGCAAGAACCGTGGTGGGGGGGGGGGAGAAGGGCCTACTTTGTGACCCCGGATCTGAGTTACGACTATTATAAGAAGGAGCGAGAAAGGAAGGGCAAACATAATGAATACGATAGGGGGGGGGGGGGGGGGGGGTGTACTCATGTTTGTGCACGGCCGTAGTCATATGACGCGATAGACGGCTCGCATCCTGACAGATGCGGGACGGAGCGGTTGGGGTTTTCAGCCAACCAGGCAGACATGCTTGCACAAGCGCGAAGCGACCGTGGGGTATTGGGCGAGTCGCATGGAGGGTGAGCTGCATCCTGCTAAGAACTGCCTCTGAGGCGGACTTGCATATGGACGACAGCTTCAATGAGTTAATTTAATTTCTGGTGTGGCCACTTCCGGAGACAGCAATGGGTTTTACTATGTAACTGCCTCGCGGACGCCTTACCATATTAACACTACGTGATACGACCATTCCCCTTGTGCGGAACAAAGGTTCTCCACCCCGCACAAATGATCTACTCGACCGCCAGCTTTGGTGACCGCCAAAAACAAATAACAAAAAAAAAACGGCACCCTGGTTGTCTAGCTCACGCAGCGAGTGGCGTGTTTTACAGCGTCGTTGCCAACCGACGCCAACCCAACCTAAATATAATATATTTATAGGGGGGGGGGGGAAACAAATGACCACAAACACCGACACTCCACCGATCCACTCCTGTACAAGAATGTTGCGCTGACGCGCATCGCTTCACGAGAAATGCTGACGGGTGGTGTCGGGCCAACCAGCCCAGGGATCAACCGACCAACCCACCGATCCTCCCAGTTACTCTCTCACCCACAACCCACAACGCACACCCACCAACCTACGATATACTTTCCCATGAACCAAAAAAGGTTTATGTGCGGACACAAATCGCTTAAAGTACAAAACGATCCAATCAATGACAATTGCAGGAACTCAGCAAAAAGAGAAGAACCGCCAACGCAGTAGCTTAATGCACCTAGGAGTTTGACCACTTGAAGGCCTCTTTCACGCTCCTCATTCCCACCGTTCTTGTAATGAGGAGGTATCGATGTGAGGAGGTCGCAGGCCGACGAGCATCGATTCGATGCTCTTCTATAAGGGGTCGTTTGTGTGCAGGTGTGGACACGCCGGGGTACACGATCGACACAAACGGACAAAAAACAGTTCTGAAAACAACCAGAGCGTGCCGTTATTTACCGGATTGCTTAATATTGAGGTTTGTCCCGCGTCCCGTGTCCCGCATCCCGCGTCCCTCGTTCGCTTTGTTTCTTTTTGGCGTGCGACGCACACACTGAACCGATTCAGACGCGCTCGGGACTGATAGACGCCCGCTATTTATGCGCACTGTCCCGTACTGCTCGTGTCGAAAGCGGTGCCGAGATCGCAGAGCTAGGCGATAGTGACTGCCCTAGCTAATTCCTACCAGTGGCAATTGTCACTGGAACGTTTTATTCAACTCTCCGCGCTCTATCAAGCACCAGAGAGTCAAACACACAGATGTGTATACCTGCAACTAAAAACGCAACCAGCACACACACCCCCATCACCAGCAAACACCACAACGACGACCATCACAACCACCGCCGCCACTTCTGCCCCACGAGCCGCAGGACAACCAGAAGTTGTTGTTGCTCGTAGTGACTGGTGGTCGTTGGTGGTAGCTTCGTCCCGTGGTTTGGTGGTGGTGATCGTGTGTTTCCCCGATGGTGGCGATATATTCCATGGTGGCTCAAGAAGAGAGAGCTTTGCAGAAAACCGATTTCACCTCACCACACCCACTCCCACCACCACCACCCCCACCACCATCCACCAAGAGCAGCAGAAGCTTATTCCACGTGGCGGCTGGTGTGTGTAGTGGTGTAGTGTTGTCTGTGTGTTATGTTGGCTGGGTTTCTCTCGTGTTACTCGTTGCTCGCGAGCGAGATACCAGTATCATACTTCTTGCTGCTGCTGCTGGTGTATACTAGGTATATGCCAAGCGATTGTATATGACCCTGATGTACCAGGTACTCCTTTCTGTGGTATACAACAGTATATAGTATACAATATATTTACCCTGAAATAACTCCTATTGATAGTCGTGACTCCGATCCGGGGTCACAAAGTAGGCTCTTCTCCCTCCTCCCCCTAAGTATAATACCTGTATGGTTCTTGCAAAAGAAACAACTCGTCTTAATTTTGTTTCTTTTTTACGATAACTTCACTTATCTTGGTCTTGGAACAATGTTACCAGTTTTTTTTTGTTTTTGCATTTTTGCTGTTAATATTATTCCTTTTTTCAAGTATACCTACGTACGTATTTGACCTGCCGAGTACACATGATGCGCTCGTACGTTTGTCGGCCTGCTTATGTAAAATAGCATTATAGCACAATTCGACGCGAGAGTTGACGAAGGAAGAAAATGCTGATATATTCTCGTGATCATAATACAACGCAAGAACCTTGCAAGAACCGTAAATTTCTGTTTTTCTTTTTGTTTACATAAAATTTAATTATCTTTGCACTTCTGTCTTTCTCCCTCCCCATTAATGGTCGTATGTGATGTGGTGTCCTTACGGCTATAGAATATTTGATTTATGATCATACAGGTGAAGAGCCTAGTGGCGCTAAGGTTGTTCTCGTATACAGAAGTTTCCTTGGGTAGATCAGATAGGCAGTGGCACAGAGGCTTCATAAGTCCATAGGAAGGTTCTAAGCACTATAATATTTCTATGGACGAGATAGCTCGTAGGAGTAGCGCTTAGAGTAACACAAGAACGATATTACCCCTTTGATAGGATCTGGTATTATCCCTTGGACATAATAGATGTTTCTTCAGAATAGCTAAACACCATAGGAAAGTTCCATGGGCTGCTGTAGCTATTCGATTAACGGGCTGTTAGCGGTAAGAGTATCGTAATGATCCGACTAGTGGGGTTATTAGAGAGAGAGCGCGATGCTCTGAGATAGCAGACTCCCGCCTCCTCTCTCACATCTCTATCTGGCCCTTGTTTTCCCAGCCCTCCATCGGCTGTACTTGGTCAACATCATCAGAGGATACTAATAATATAAGAGGCCTTTTCATATCGAGAAAGAAGCTTGCTTCCACGCTCGGCAACGCTCCAGCGCATTTCCATTCCCTTCTAGCGCCTTCCCTACACGGTCTTCCACTTTACACCTGACATCGACGGCAGGACCGCCGACCTTGGAGCGCCTTCACTTCTCTTCCATATGTGAGATTTGTTTTTTTATCCACTGTTTTGTTTTTTCATGAAGACAAGGGTTGAATAGAAGAGTCATTGTATTTGTACCTTCAGTGTCTTTTCAGCTTCGTGGAGCAGAATAGCACGTAGCTAACAAGTACAACACGAGTGAGCGAGGCAACATGCATTGCTTTCCTTTGTGCTGTAGGCAGTGGCTTCCCCGCGCGTAGGTGATAAAGAGCCTCACTAGCACGGTAGTCCCGGTACCCGGTGCGAAATAGAGATTTTCGTAGTTCATTAACTCATTAGTCTCTCGATATTGTATCGAAATGTTTTTCGTACTCGTAGTTTCTATAGACAGTAGTAGTAGTGCCGGGGCGTACCATTTCAAGACCTAGTAATGGGTGCCCTCTCTTGATGCATACAACAACTGACTGGCATCCTTTCGACTTTTCAATGCGCGAAACCTTGAGACATGTATGCCTGCTCCTGGCACCTGCCTCGCGAAACGTTTCTTTAAAACAGAAATAGCACCCGTCTGGTTGCTTCACGGAGAACCGCGTTCGCACATATAACACGTGCCGACGCGTACCAATTTTTGTGCGGCAATAACACGTTACTCCTTCACGTAGCGTTCAAGGCTTCAGGCTTGAGTACCTGTAACCAATGCCTCGTGTTTTTCTCTTTGCTTCCCTTGCTTAAAAAAGTTAATGCTATTATGTGTACATCCGTACAGCAGAACAGCAGAGTCTAGTATGTACCCTCACCTTGGATAACAAAAATATACAAGTATACACGAAAGTATATGCTCGTACACCCGAGCAGACGTATGAGAAGCGACACGGCATTTTTAGTACATCAGTAAAATACGCTGAATATATCATACCAGAACCAGGTATACCGTAGCCCTTTGGCCAGGTTAATTATCTTGCAAATGCGGCAACAACAACAAGCAGTATTGGCACGTCCGATCCGCTCGGCCTCGATTTTTATCGCAAGAAGAGATTTATTTCGGCACAAACAAGTTGTTCCTGCTGCTGCCCCTTTTTATTCTCTCTTCTCTTTTTTCCCCCGTTTATTCAAGCTTTGCCGATACCACAGGCTACCCTATATATAGGGTATACCAGGTATACAAATGTATCATTTTTGGTTCACGGGCTCACTAAGGGTTGTATCAAGCATTATACTAATACGTCGTAGTGTGCGCATCTTCCCGCGCTCCAGATTATTGTTTCGTCTCGAGTCAATTTCGTACAATGGGCTCCAGATTATTGTTTCGTCTCGAGTCAATTTCGTACAATGGGGTCACAATCGTTGTCCAACCATTACTATAGTAATAAGCACGAACGACTCCTACGACTGCTGTCCCTCCCTTCTCTTTTTTATTTTTCTCTTTTCTTACTTATCTTACTTTTCTCTTTTATTTTTGTTCCTCATTCATTAGTGTTTACATTATCCACATTGCTACAGGTCCTATTAATACTGCTGCCCGATATCTGCCGTAAGTGATTGCTGTTTGCCGGTGTTTGCTGCCCTGTTCTTAAGTGATCAAATAAGGTAGAAGCTGTCCACACACTAAAAACGGTACGGCCTTTACCCATAATATTGGATGATTGCAACGCAACTTGAAAAGGGCTATGAACCCTTGCTTGACCAGCTGTCCACAAACCAAGAAAATATTACTTTAATGCTGGCCGGAAATAAAGTACAATAGGAATACGGCCGCACCGACGTATCCCAGCCATCGACAAAACAAGTACCTAAATGCTGGCCGGAAGTAACATAAATAGAATTACGGCCGCACCGACGTATTCGAGTTTTTCGGGCATAGGTAGCTCGTGCTCGATACGTATTCGCCTTTCTCGTGACGTACAGGGGGATGTTTTCCGTTTTTAATCATTCCCACCCGTTTTCACATATATTTTTGGGGTTACTCAAACTACCAATATGTGCGTCGATCTTCAAAATTGCGGGCATAAACCAATCCTCGTCTCCACAACATGGTCAGATATGCTGCCCCGTTTCTGTTTATTTTTCGCCCGATACTTCGAGCAACTACCCAATGGTGCCGGCATGCTGCAATTTTTTTCAATTTGTATATATATATTATGGAAAGCTCGCCAAATTTCCGTGTTTCTTACTCAATTGTATCGGCACGTCTGCCTTGCGCTGCCTATGCCCAATATCTGTCACGACCTGATATACTACTTGCGAATTTTGGGGTTATTCAAAACTAATCCCCAACTTCGTATTTTTATAAAAAAATAATTTCAGTGACGTAGACTCGATTACCATCGATTTACAGTGCGGAGTGTTACCATACACTTGACTCCCCTTGTACTCCGTGACATTTGAGTCGATAAGGCACTAAACGTGTGGCACACCATCTTTCCCTCCCGTACGTCCCCATTTTTCACGCATTTCTGTTTTTTCTTGTTGTTGTTGTAGCTTTTATTTTTTTTCGGTCTTGCTAGTGTTTTGTTTTCTTCGTGGTGTTCGGTTTGATGGTGGTTATAGCCACCCTTCCCAGCTCCACGCCTGGATCTGCTCGTCCTCTTCACTGGACAACCCAAGTGGAGACTTCAGCAACCACCCGGCTTCCACCCAACCCACCTCTGCTCCCGTGCAAGCGATAACCCCCCCTGGACCCCAACTCCTACTCGACCGGCCAAATCTCCCTTCCGAACATGTCCGGAACGCCTACCCCGGCTCCCCCACGTCCCGCGAAACGAGATACGCCGCGAGGTCCCTCCGCGAACCTGAGGGCCAAACCTCTAATGTCGACACTCGTTTGGGCGATCTCACGATCACCCCCACAGCGGGACAGCCTGCCCAGAATGAAGGCACCGAGGAGGCCAAGATTAGGACCGAGGAATCCTCGGCGGGAACATCCACCCCGTCGAGCGTGCCGAGAACCACGGCTTCGGGCGATACCCTCACCGCCCACCAAGCGGCGATGGCCGCACGGCAGTCCCTCCTCCGCCAACTGGAGGAGATCGACGCTCTTCTGAGCTCGCTGGCCCCGACCATACATGCACCCATGAGTACGACGGCACAACCAGCAGTACCCATGGAACAAACGGTGCAGCCGGCTGCGCTCATGCCCGCAACGGTGCAGGCGAACTCCCCACCCCAGCCGGTGCAAGGAGCACTCGCTCGCACACCTGCAGCGTCGCCTGGGTCGACTACGACTACCCAAGCTCCGGCTCCAGCCATGCCCTCCGAGCTCCTACCGCCCTCGAACATTACGTTCGAAGTAATCGACTAGGAGTTCGTCAGCGTCTCGCTGCACACGATACAGCACACGCGTGGGCCCGCATTCGCCGAGGTATCCTCGGCGGTACACCGCATGTGGGGCATGTTCCCCCCGGGTTCCGACCCGACGGTTTCAATCGCCCTGTTCCGCGCTACCGCAGGAGGCGTCTCTGCAGAGTTCGTCCAGGCAGCCAATACCCTTCTCCGTTCCCTCCACCGCTTCCACGCCAACGCCGGACGGGGACATACATGGACCACCCCAGACAACCTACCCAACGCCTCTGCACCAACTCCCCCTATTCCCTGCTCGGGACCCTCTACGTCGACTCCTACACCAGCCCTCCACACACCCGGACCAGTACCTTCACCTACACCAGTGATTACGTCCCTGCCGGTGCCTACAACCGCGCCCACCACGGGCACGCCTACACCTGCGACTGGACCGGCCATCACCACGGAGCGCATGACGGAAGCAGAACACCGTTCGGTTCGGCGCGCCTACGCCACGATCGACCTGCGCAAGATCGACCCGCTTCTACGGTTCTCGTTCCCGGCGAACGTCGACGACGCTGTCAGCCTCGGCCAATTTCTTGCGAGCTCTAAACTGGCCCTCGGGGACATCCTCGTCATGAGCGACGACTCTGAGAAGCAGGCCTTCGACAAGCCGCCTTGGGTCGTGGGATGGGACGGCCCCCTTCAAAAGATTTACCGCAAGTATTTGTCCTCCCCTCAGGTGGCGTCATCCCCTTTGCCCCGACTCATCGACGAGTTTTTCGAACAAGTGCGCCGGGAGCTCACCATCAACAGCGCTGGCCTATCGGCCTATATGAAGCTCCTGAGCTTGCTGACGGCCCACTTTGACGACGGCGACCAGGGGCGTGCTTTCGAACAGCCCCACACGTTCGGCGTTGCCGACAACACCGAGTTCGGTCGGTTCCTCCGCGCCTTCAAACAGCGCGTAACCATCGTGCAGGGAACAGAAAGGATCATTAAGCCCAGCGATGCCATGGTGGTCGAAGTGGCACGCGGCGTAGTAAGCCGCCAATACCCTTCGCTTATGCCGACCTTGAACCCCGTCGCCTTATGACAACTCCCGACCCGTTCCGCACGGTCGAGGAGATGTGGGCGGCGTTTGAGGTGCTCGCCACCAACAAGACCCCGGCGGTAAACGGATCACGGTTCCACGCCGTCTCCTCTGGTAGTCACATCACCTACACCTCTTCGCCGACAGCCCCAACCCACCAGGCACACCCGCGCGGAAACGGGACTCACCGCCACGGTTCGCAGCATAACCCCATCATCATGAACATCGCCGACAACGACGCCGACCCATTCAGCACCGACAAGTCGGACTGGCCCCTCCGCAACTTTGAAGAGGTCTACATGGTGACAACTACTTTAGGCACCCCCGACTCACCTCTGCTGACCCCACTTATTACCAGCTCGGCCCGCGCACAAGCTCTTCGCGACTACGGTGGACGCTGCTTGAACTGTAGCGGTACGGATCACAGCATGACGACATGCGACAAGCCCTTCATCAATACGTCTGGCATCATCAACCCGGCACTTGGGCAATTAAACGACAGTGGCCACGCTTTTAGGCAGTGGCAGCAACGCATGCGATCATACCGCCGCGGACAATACGAGAGGAACGTCGGCCGCAACTCCAACCGCCACAACCACAACAACAACAACAACAACAACAACAACAACTACAACTACAACAGCAACCACCGTTCAAACAACAACTCCCGCCACCACCGCGGCAACAACGGTCGTTCACACAACGGGCGCCACAACCATGGCCGCTCGTACGGCGGCGGCAACAACCACCACCAGGGGCAGCAACCACAAATCGAGGCCGCTGCGGCCGCCTCGGGGCCAGCCCCAACACCCTCTACCGCTTGGACGGTACACACCCCGGGCTCCACCTCTGCCAAACCCGCCCCTCCCGCAAACAAGCGAATCGACCAGGGGTTCACCAACAACCCCAATCATCGCCAGCCGAGTACCTTCCGCACTAACTGACAGGCCGGTGGTGGAGCGACAGCCGCACCTTCACCTACCGCACTGACTGCGAGCTTGGACGGCCCCCACGGAGTTCGCGCACACCATGTCCAACAAACGCCAACGCCCCCTGCCCCCGCCCCCCACCCACCCAACCCAACCCCACCCACACCCACTCACTGAAGCCCTGATCCCTTTCCCCAAGGGATTGCCTTGAGGTGTGGGCGAGAGGAGACCAAGACGCCGAGCCCAGCTGGGACGTTTTCCTCGACGTCTTCACACGATGCGCAACGCTGCTTGCCGAAAATTGCCGATGATCCAATAGGAATAGCTAACCTGGAGGATATTTCGACGACTACAGTTATCAGCGGTTCCGGACGACAGTAAGATTCTCCTGCTTCAATCACCGGACTATCACACCCAGAGACCGCCTCGACCCCGTCCCGGCGGCTCCACCCGCGCTAGTCACAAGACGTGCGCACTACGAGCGGAAGACTCGGACCCGCGAATGATGGGATCCGTGCAGCTACCGCCGTGTCGGCAGCACAGCTGCCCCTGAGATCGAGGGACAGCCCCGTCGTAACGACGGACGACTCGCGCCCATCGTCGACCAGGACCCACCCTGAACTCCTTGTTACGTACTCCTTAGAAGCCCCAGGCATCGCGAGGACACGGACCACAACGGGTATGGCGCCTCCTAGCGAGTTTCACCCTGCTCACCATGTACTTGAAGACAGGGTCCCCCAGGGTATCGCCACCCCGCGAACACGCACCACCGTGGACCCTCCCGGTTCATCAGCTCCGCCAACCGAACCTACAGCACACTCGGGGATTACAGACAGCTCCGTTCATTCGGATCTGCCTCCATCCCCGATGCCGCTTCAGTGTTATAGCCCTTATACACAACTCCTACTACCTTCCGAAGCCACGGAATCCCGGGACAACGTCCTTTTTTTCTGGCAGTCCTCGTCCATCTTCTCGCAGTGGTACCCGTGCGACATCGACTGCGATGGCTTCACATACAACTGCGCCGAGCAGATCATGATGGCGAAGAAGGCCGCCCTCTTCGGCGGCACCGCAACGGAGCACCGCATCCGCTCCACTATCGACCCTGCCAAACAAAAAGCCCTTGGTCGAACCGTCACCGGCGTCGGTCAGGAGTGCTGGGAACGACATCGTTCTGATATGGGAACGACATCGTTCTGATATCGTCTACACGGCCAATCTCTACAAGTATCGGAGCAACCCGGGCCTGCGACGAGCGCTCGCGGCCACCGGCGACAAGCACCTTGCCGAGGCCAGCCCGCACGACCTCGTCTGGGGCATTGGCTTCAAAGCCAACCACCCCTTGGCTCGCGACCCATCGCGTTGGCGTGGACAAAGCCTGCTGGGCCGAATATTGATGAACCTTCGCCAACACCTCGGCCCCTACCGCCCCAGCAGCCCACGCCCCGGATCACAGCCCACCACCCTTCCCGCCCCTCCCGAGCCATCTTCCGCCCCGACCCACTCCGTCCGAGTTTCACCCACCCACGATCGTATTCATGAGACCAGCGACCCTCCGCACCCGGCAACCACGCCAATTTCCCCACTCGGTCTTCCCCTGCCACCCTTCACCCCTGATCCCTCTCCCGTGAGCCAATTCCCCTCGGTTTCTGCAGTCTCCGCCGCAGCGTCAACCTGCCGGACTGCCTCCCAACGACCGATACCTGAGCAAGGCCATTGCCTCATCGGTGGTATTATCACCGTCGATGATCCGTCATTCACGACGAAGGTCCTGGTGCATAGCGGACCTACCGCCACCAAGCGCTGTGGCCTCGTGGCCTTGCTCGACACGGGTTCGCCCCAGTCGTTCATCACCGCTGCCGCGGTGGATCGAATGAAGGCTTCCCATTCTGCCTCGGACGCGTGCATACGACACGCCCCTCCTCGTTCATGGGGAGGATTTGGCACTTCGGCTCCCCTCACCACCTCCGCCTCCATCCGCCTAAGCATACAGTTTACGCACGCGGACTCCACAACCACAACCCCTCCGGCCGCACTTGCAGTGTGGGCGTGCATCGTTCCTGCAGGAACCATGCAGCACCCCATCCTCCTCGGGCGAGACAGCTGGATGCGCTTCGAGCAACGCTCGTATACCACGCTTCCCCACCAGCCCCATCAGCCCATCCGCGGCGAACTTGGCCTACACCACCACAACCACAACGGGGCATCTGCCTTCATTCCGGACGACCGTTCTGCCGACGACGTCTCCCACCTCCGGTTTTCCGGACCCAACACCATCTCGCTGTCGTCGACACCAACACTCGTCGAGGTCAACCTGGTGCGTCAGTCAGGCTCCCCGGCGTTAAGCGGGAATTACATGGTAAACACGCTCCCCCGCGAGGATCCCCTTTCCGATACGGCAGTATTCGTCTCCGACGGGTATCAGACCATCCCACTCTCAGGATCAACCGACCTTGAGCCAGGTGACCTCCTTGGCATCTCCTCTTGCCCGCTGGTGCAAGTGCCCTTGGCCAGCCTCCGACACCTTCCCCCGGACCCCGATGTCCCCAACGTACACGCCCTCCACGACAACATCCCTGTGGCCAACGACGACTTACCACTAACCGACCCCCCACCGGAACCGAAATCCCCGAGCCCACAACTGCTCGCACGCCTCGACACCGACCAACGATCCAGCTTCCTGCGCCTCTGGAACCGTCTGCCGTTGCACCTACGCGACGTCATGTTCGACCTTCACGATTCCGGATGGTCGCCATCGGTAATCGACGACCTGGGAGACGTCCTCTGCGAGATCCAGGACGTCTTCTCCACCTCCAAGACCGACTTCGGCTCCTGTTCCCTCATACCCTTCAAGATATCCGTGCCCCCGGACAGCGCTCCGGTTACCTCCCGCCCATACCGGATCAACCCCATCCTCGCCAAAAAGGCGGACGCCGTCCTCGACCAGCACCTGGCCGCCGGCCTGATTCAGCACTCAACGTCGCCATACTCCAGCCCGATGGTCGCCATTCCCAAGAAGGATGGTGGCGTCCGTATCACCATTAACTAAAAGAAGCTGAACGCCATCAGCTCCCTCGGACAGCTCCCCATTCCCATCGTTGACGAGGTCCTCGACTCCTTGGGCAAAAGCCGTCAATTTCCCCTGTTCGACCTGGTCTCTTCCTTCCATCAGATAACCACCGACAAGGAAACCACCCCCCTGACAGCGTTCTGCACCCCCAACCGGCTATTCGAATGGCTTGTTATGCCGCAAGGCAGCAGCGTCTCACCCGGCTGTTTCGTGAAGGTCATGAATGAGGTCATCAAAGGCCTGGAACGCGTTGCCACATACCTCGACGACATCATCGTCTTCGACCCCACCCCTTCCAACCACACCATCGACATCCGAGAACTCTTCGCGCGCCTGCGCAAGCACAACCTTAAACGTTCCCCTGCCAAGGCCAAAATTGGCGCCACCACCGCCGAATTTCTGGGCCACACCATCACCGCCGGTGGCTTCAGCCCCAACTCCGATAAGGTCGCCGCCCTCGTCAAGATGCCCATGCCGAAAAATAAGAAGCAGGTACGCTCAATGCTTGGAGGCATCAACTACTACGGCAAGTTCCTTCCCAATCTTTCGCGGCGCCTTCGCCCCATCAACGCCTTGCTGAAACATGGCGCCGCCTTCGACTTCACCTCCGCCATAGAGACCACCGTTCGCGACATCCTTCGCGACCTCACCAAACCACCGATCCTGGTCTATCCAGACTGGGATGCCGTCGCCGACAACTACCGCCCCTTCCGGATATACTGCGACGCCAGCCTTGGGGGCTTCGGCGCCACGCTGGAGCAAGAGCAGCCCGACGGCTCCGTCCGTCCTCTGATCTACGTCAGCCGCTCGACCCTCGACTCGACCCTCGACTCCGAAGGTTCGTGGACGCCCCTCGATCTTGAGGCCAGAAGCATCGTTTGGGCGATAAAAAGGCTGCGTGGCCACCCTTGGTCCCCGAACTTCCTTATACACTTGGACAACAAGGCGCTTAAGCATATCGCCAAGGTAGGCGAACATAACCCTCGCGTCCGGCGATGGATTGAGTTCCTCTCGGCATACTCCTTCGTTCTCAAGTACCGCAAAGGCACCAGCACCGGCAACAACGACTCCCTTTCCCGCCTTCCGCAACCAGCCACCGAAGCCGACCGCACCGGACCGAATCTCCTCATCGGTCCCGACACCGTTGGCATTTACCTGATACGCCCCTGCGGTTTCACGCCGTACGAGCCACCCGCGCCGGGCATCGGCTTGGGTGGGCTCGTACCCCCCCCTTCCCGCCCTATCCCAACGATCCAGCCCCTCCCCTTCGCCACGGAGGACTTCACCGATTTCCGTCTCCTGGGACCACGACTGGAGCGCGCCAGCTCCTCACCGCCCCCCAACAGCTTCGTCGGGCCTGTATCGGCCCACCACACCGTAGACGGACCGCCTCCGTGCCCCGAGAAAAGCGCCGTGGACACCGGCGCTACTCCAGGCTCGGCTTCCGGGCCGCCCGTCGTCTTCCGGCCGTCCACCATTGGCGCCACGATCCCAGCTCTTCCGGACCTCATCTCTTCTCCGACACGTCACTACGCCACCGCTGCCACGGGAACCCCCCGAGCCGCCATGGACTATGGCTTTGGCCGCCGACCACAAGCAACCGCTTCAAACACACCTGCACCTACCCGTCGCACATCAGCGCCCCCAACCACGGCCTGACCGAGGCCTCTCCAAACGACACCACCTCCAGCCACAGCCCCAGCGCAACCTGCGCCACCGACGCCTCCGACACCTACCCAAGCACGGCCGACGCCTTCGACCGACCCTTCTCTGCCGACCCCATCGTCGTCGGTCCCGCTCTCGGAGCCGGATGTCACACCCGACGATGACCCCCACCTACTTGCCCGCATCGAGCACCGCACCTTCAGCGACTGGGCACGAGAACAACTTGCTGAGACCCTATGCTCTGCCGTCATCCGTTTTCTATCGCTGGGATCCCCTTCACGGTCACCACCCGACCTTCTGGACTTGATCCCCTCGGCTCGGCGCCCACAACTCTCAGACCTCGCCTTTGCCGTAAAAAGTACACTCCACCGCACCGACGACGACACCGCCCTTCTGGTACAACGGCCACCCAACCCAACCCCCCCCCACCCACCCCGCGCATCTACGTTCCGATGCTGATGCGTCCCTGAGTCCTACAGACATGCCACGCCACTACTTCCCTACACGTGGGAGTTACACGAACGGCGCGCATGATGGCACGTTTCTTCTGGTGGGTCGGAATGGACGTTTCCGCCCGCTGGTGGATACGCCGCGGCCTCATGTGCCAGGCCCGCAAGACATCCCGCCAAACTATCCGGTGGCCCATCCTCTCCCTCCCTTTACCCAACGGCACTGGCATCACCGTCAGCGTCGATTACTTCGGCCCCTTGCCCCTCACCCCACGCGGAAACGTCCACATCCTACTCTTCACCGACCGTTTCAGCCGCCGCGCCGACATGTTCGCTGTCTCCGCAGCTCAGTTCACGGCCGCCGGCACCGCCGACACCTTCATCGACAAGTACATCACCCTTTGGGGGTGTCCAGTGACACTCCTGTTGGACAACGGCCTACAGTTTACGTCGAAGTTCGCCCGCGCCGTCTACGACCGCCTTGGCGTCAACAAGGTCAACACCAGCGCCTACCACCCCTGCACCAACGGCGGCGTCGAGCGCGTCAACCACGTCCTGGCCCAGATGCTCTCCATGGTCGGCAACGAGAACCGAACCGACTGGGACCTCCAGCTGCCGCACGTCTTTTCCGCCTAGAACAACTCCGTGAACGCCGCCATCGGGCTTGCACCCAACGAAGTCCACATCGGCCGCCTTCCCCGCCTCCCGCTCTCCGTCTTCGAACCCGACAACGTCGACGGTCACCAGAGCCAGGAGCGCGACCACCTCACCTACATCAACCTCGCCACCGAACGACAACAACGCACCTACTCCCTCGTCCGCGAGCTCTACTACATCACCACCTCGCGCCTGCAGCGCCGGAACGCCCCCATCATGGCCGCCCTCTCAGCCTTCCCTCCTTTCATCGTAGGCGGCTGGGCCTGGGTCTACAACTCCGCCTTCACCATTCGCCAGGGCGCCAAAAAGGACACCGACGCAACCGTGCTGAAGCCCAAGCTCGCCCTCAACTAGAACGGGCCCTTTAAGATCCTCGCCGTGGGCACGGCGCCCGCCTCAAACACCCCCGACAACCGCCGCCTACACGACAAGCTACTCTTCCTCGACCTACCTTCTTAGCTTCCTGGACGGAATTCCAAGCCCCGCGTCTCCGTAAAACGATGCAAGCCTTGCCGGAGCCCCGACGACACCACCGACCTTCCCAAGTACCTGTCTGCGGACCACACCACCTACGTACTCACCGCCTCCGCCGCCAGGTCTCCGCCTTACCACGTCACGGTCGACGACGTCACACCGCCACTGGAGCGCCTCGACGTCGAGCGGATCACCGGCCACCAACTCGTACGCGGTCGCGGCGGGGTTATCGCCTTCCTCTACGAGACCCACTGGGCCGGACTTCTCAGCCCCTCCTGGGAACGGGAACTGGATCTTCAACATTTCAGGCTGCATATTCTCATTTACTGGTCCGGAACCCCGTCACAGCACCGACAAGCCAACCGCTTGTACAGACAAATGCGCATCGGTGCCGCACACCGGGAACTCTCACGGTCACAAGGCCAAATATTTCTCGCTCTCGGCTACTCCCTGGTCTCCCGTGACCTCTGGCTCCCCAACTTCAGTTCAACCACTCTCCCCTCTGGGGCACACGTTTCGTACAAGGCGCGCGACGGCCTCTGTTGGCTCGGCATAATTGCCCACCGCGCGCCCTTGGACACCTCTTCGGACAGCCCCCCGGACTCTTCCCCGGACGGTCCCTACATCATCCGTTTCCTGGACAACCCCGGCCCCATCAAGATCGACCTCCAGCACGCCCGCTACACTACTGCCCGGAACGCCATATCCGGATCGTGGTGTTTACACCGCCATGGGACTGGAAGCATAGCCCGTGGGGTACTGCGGAGCACAGACACGCCCCGTGGAACCCCCATCGCTTCAGCTGCCCCCCCTAGTTACCCTTCGGATACCTTCGCGTTCTTGGTTCGGGATGGTTTTACTTCTGTAGTATAGCATAGTTATTTTAGACGCGTAGCATCCAAATAATCTTCTGGGTTAGTTCTCCCGGGTTGTATCCAACTTAGGCGTGTTCCGCCAGCGGTATCCCCGCATTTCGGCTTGTTTTGTTTTATATTTGGTAGCATCTACTCTCTTTTCTGGCATCCATCACGGCCCTCACCTGCCCCAACCCGTGGTAGATGGACCGTGATTGAATAGTGTTATTTTAGTATACTGGGTTTTTACTTTGGAATCCTTCACCATCACTAACGCCCACCTTGTGCTTGTAGCTACAATCCGGGCGTCACTGGAGTAATTTTCTGAATCACTAGTTTTGGATTATCTGCTCTATCCCATCTCCGGCCTCGCCGGTCCCCATCTTCATAAGATCTCTAAACCA
Source organism: Saccharina japonica (assembly GCA_008828725.1). NCBI lineage: Eukaryota > Phaeophyceae > Laminariales > Laminariaceae > Saccharina > Saccharina japonica. The sequence goes on from MEHQ01000176.1 coordinate 373,666, forward strand.
TAGCGACACCGGTTTTCTGGATTTTCGTTTTTTGTTTCTTTGTGTATTTTCCCTCCACCACCCTCGTAGCATCTCCGTTGCCTTAGCCCCTTATGCAGGCGACCAGACCACAACATTACCGCCCCCACGGTTGGTGCGTCCGTTCCACAGTAAGTGGACCGCAATGGACTTCAATTGTTGCGATATCTTTGCTATTGGTTCGTCTATTGTGTCTGCGCGTTTCCAACACCTACCAACGTGTTTCTTCCCGCGACCGGTTCCGCTCTCATTGAGCTACCATAGCTGACTTATGTGCGTAATATACAGCAGGGACACATTTCGTCCACGTCGAACTAGTCGACTTAGGTCTACACATCCTGGTATTGTTTCTGGCGACGTATTTAGTGCATTGGCTCTGATTGGCTCCCAATGCTGCGTTTACTAGCGTTGCCCCTCGAATACTTGGCCACTTCATAGTGGCACGATGCTCATTCCCTTCTTAGGACCCGTCAGTCCCTTGGTTATAGTCCTAGGAACTTCCAAGGTAGTCTTGCCGTGCCCCCTTCGCCTTATGCATCATGTTTTTATTTTGGATTTGCCTTTTATATCTTGCTTGTCTTTCGTATCGCTTCGATCATGGCGAGTAGTCATCTGCGCGATACCCCTCTAAACTGTGCTTCGTGTTCTATGCTAAGTAGACCCCATCGTTTCCGCCAGGACTCGATGATCAGCCTCGCACTCAGACCTCCCTCAGGTCCTCCACGACCCCTGGACATATGAGCCCCCGTGCATACGTCTGTACCCTGAGTCCCGTTTTCTTCTACCTTTGCCTTGGTATCTCTTTAGCTTCGTTTCGGGTTTATTGTGTCTGCTTTGTCTTGATTTCGACCCCTGCTGTTCATTTTTTGGCCATGACCCCCCTCTCAGCGGTCGCTTCTGTCGATGACCCTATCAGTGATCCTTAGGCCTCACTACGAGGTGTGGGGAAATTTATAGCCTCATTTTTGTTGTTTGGAATAGCCGCATCTTCGACCCCCCTCTCTCGGTCTGGTGGGATGAACTTTGTTATCATCCATTGACCATCAATGGTCTGCATATACGACTATTCCGGGTGGGCTCATGTGATATGGTGTCTTTACGGCTATAGAATGGTTGATAGAATATCATACAGGTGAAGAGCCTAGTGGCGCTAAGATCGTTCTCGTATTCAGAAGTTTCCTTGGGTAGATCAGATAGGCAGTAGCACAGAGGCTTTATAAGTCCATTGGAAGGTTCTAAGCACTATAATATTTCTATGGACGAGATAGCTCGTAGGAGTACGAGTAGCGCTTAGAAATACACAAGAACGATATTTCCCCTTGGAAAGGATCTGGTATTATCCCTTGGACATAAAATATGTTTTTTCAGAATGGCTAAACACCATAGGAAAGTTCCATGGGCTGCTGTAGCTATTCGATTAACGGGCTTTTAGCGGTAAGAGTATCGTAATGATCCGACTAGTGGGGTTATTAGAGAGAGAACGCGATGATCGGAGATAGCAGACTCTCGCCTCCTCTCTCACTTCTCTATCTGGCCCTTGTTTTCTCGGCCCTCCATCGGCTCTACTTAGTCAACATCATCAGAGGATACTAATAATATAAGAAGTCTTTCCATATCGAAGAAGAAGCTTGCTTCCAAGCTCGGCAATGTTCCAGCGAATTTCCATTCCCTTCTACCATCGTCACTACTCGGTCCTCTCTTCACACGTAACTCAGATCCGGGGTCTCAAAGTAGGCTCCTCTCCCTCCTCCCCCACTACGGTTCTTGCCTTGATTTTGATCGCGCAGAGGGTGCAGCCTTTCCAACGCTCGTCGATCTTCATCGAATTTCGCTAACTCACGCTCTCGCGCTTTCAGCTAGTCAAGATAGTTTTTGCGAGAAAAAGTCCCCACGAGCATGCACTCGGGGGGGCTCGAACTCACGACCTTGGCGCTAACAAGCTTCGTGGTTACCTGCTAGCCCACCGGGGCGACCGGGGGGGGGGGGGGGGGGGGGGGGCTACTTTGTGACCCCGGATCTGAATTACGACTATTCATATATAGGAAGGAGCGACAAAGGAAGGGCGAGATAATAAATGGGATGGAAATAAAAAAATACAAAAATAAAAATGCCCACGAACACCGACACCCCACCGATCCACTCCTGTACAAGGTTTCGCGCTGACGCTCATCGCTTCACGAGAAATGTTGGTGGGTGGTGTTGGGACAACCGGCCTAGGGATCAACCGACCCACCCAGTTACTCTCTCACCCACAACTAGAGGTGGGCACCGGTAAAAAAAAACCGGTTAAAACCGGTTTTTGGAAACCCAGCAGGCGTGTACGAGTAGCCGGTTTTGGAAAAAAAAACGCGTTTTTTTTCGCCGGTTTAAACCGGTTAACCGAAAACCGGATAAAACCGGGAAAACCGGATGCACACAGCAGTAGTAGTGTTTTACCTGGTATATGGTATCATGCATACATACGTGTAAGTGTGTACATCAACCATGCTCTAAACAGCAGATGCTCTTCTGACGTGTTATAGTTGTCATATATCAAAACATATACCATACCAAGGTATACAAAACTTGCACGTACGACAACTGTATAATATACTTTCACTTGTTTTGGACTGTTTTAAAAAAAAAAGTTGATTTTAGTTTGAAAACAAAATATATTAAAAATTAGTGGGGATTTTTATCTTGAAATTAGTGTGGATATTTTGACTTGGTTTTAGTGTAGTTAGAGCGCGCGCAGGAAAGCCCTCCGAATACGCTGATCTGCAAGGCATAGGAAAAAAAACAGGAAGCAGGTAATCGCGAAGAACAGTAACCAGTAGGTATAGGTATAGTACCTGTGCACCGGTAATGTCTTCTTCTCAACAATGTTTTATACCTTGAAATCACGCCACCCCGTGCGCTGTGGTTGTGGCTCGGAAACCAAATGTAAACAGCACGTTTTTCACCCAAACATGCCGTCGTGTTCAATGATTTGGAGGCGTTTCACGTTACCATCCAGTTTTAACCGGTTTTCCGAAAACCGGTTTTATCCGGTTTTTTGTTTCGATAATAACGCCTCGTTATCCGGTTTTCGGTTTTGTTTTTTCGCCTCCCGGTGCCCACGTCTACCCACAACCCACAACGCACCCCCACCAACCTATATACTCGCGCATGAGCCAAAAAAGGTTTATGTGCTGACACAAGTCGCTTAAGACACAAAACGATCCGATCAATGACAATTGCAGGAACACAGCAAAAAGAGAAAAACCGCCAACGCAGTAGCTTAATGCAGTTATGAGTTTGATCACTTGAAGGCGTCTGTCACGCTCCTCATTCCCACCGTTCTTGTATCTTGACAAGGTGGAAGCGCGAGATAGTGAGTTAGCGAAAAATCAATGAAAAATCGACGAGCGTCGGGAATGCTGAACCCTCTGCGCGATACAAATCAAGGCACGAAACCTGGTGGGGGGGAGGGAGGAGAGCCTGTTTTGTGACCCCGGATCTGAGTTACGACTATTAATATTATAGGAAGGAAGGAGAGAGACAGAAGTGCCAAGAAAAAGATAAAGTAAGAAAGCGTTTTGTATGTTATACGGACGACCAGGTACGACCACCAAGAAATGCAGTATTATGCCACCAGGTGCCCGTATATCTTTGACTATCTTACTACAGTGGGGGTCCCTCAATAAGGCGGTGGTGTGCCAGAGCACTATGACCGCCTTATTGAGGGCAGCCGCCTTACTCGTGAATAGGGCGGTTACAGCCTTATTGAGGGTGTGGGATTCCCTCAGTAAGGCGGTCACCGCCTTACTGAGGGAACTACCTTGTTCTAGAGTGTAGAACCTGGCATTATACCTGGCAATATCTATTAACTTAACAGAGAGCTGCACGCCGAAGGAATGACGACGAAGAGGGGCGGAAATGTGCTCTATCGTGGGTAACGAGCGCAGATGCATACCTGACATGATTGAATACCTGTTGGAAATAATATATTATTAGCAGAGTCGCCAGAATAGTTGCTACAACGTGATTGAAAACAACTGGCTCTGCTGCCTGCTGCTGCAGTACAGTATTGAAACTACTCTTAGCACCGCCTACTCCCTACACCATTTGCGGTAGGTGCACCAATCCAGGACAGTGCAGTATTACACAGATGCTCTGACTATACTCGATACTCCGAGTATACTCGGAGTATCGAGTATTTTTCGTAATCCGAGTACTGAGAGTATTAGGGTACTGGTGACCTAAATACTCGGAGTACTTGGAGTATGAACAGTACTGAAGGCCCAAATACTCCGAGTTCTGGGATTATCAGCAGTACTTATCCTCGAGTACAAGCAGTACGCGGAGTACAAGCATCTAAATTACTCGGAGTACTCCGAGTATAGAGAGTATTGAACACCGACATACTGCGAGTACACACAGTACCTGAAGTATTTTTTCTCGAAAATGCTCTAATCATACTTCCAGGTAATGGGAGCATCTGTGAATTTTGAAATGCTATAGGCCAGTCCCAAGCTCCCAGAATCTGGGAGAAGTGACGGCTGAGTCTTTAAAATGACGCAAAGATGATCCTAATATACTTCACACTCCAAGAATACTCCGAGTATCGAGTACATTGCGTACTCCGAATACTGAGAGTATTGGAGTACCGGCGGTCTGAATGCTCGGAGTACTTGGAGTATGAGCAGTACTGAAGGCCCAAATACTGCGAGTGCAAGGAGTACCCGCAGTATCGGACCCCGAAATACTCCAAGTATGGCAGTATCTGCAGTACAGAATATGGAAATACTCCGAGTACGAGCAGTATTCCGAAGTACATGGAGCCCAAATACTGCGAGTACACGAAGTACTTCAAGTATTTTATCTCCAATACTCCTTACTTTACTCCAAAGTACTCGGAGCATCTGTGCAGCATTCCTGTCACAAGATCAGGAACACCACACCGGAACCATTCAGCCCAACTCTGCTGCGCTACGGTTAGGCTGGTGTATACTGGTGTGTCCTGGTGGGCTGGTATATACTGGTGTGTCTTGGAGGGCTGGTATGTACTCTGGTGTTTCCTGCTGAAGCGGAGGGTGTATGTACAGATGTGGAGGCCTAGGCCGCCCTCAGTAAGGCGGTAGACCGCCCTATTGAGGGACCATCCCGCAGTAAGGCGGTAACCGCCTTACTGCGGGTTCCAGTTGTGCCAAGCGATTTCGACCGCCTTACATCGGGATACCGCCTTACTCAGACCGCCTTATTGAGGGACCCCCACTGTATATGAATCCATACTCGTGTCTAATTAATAATATAGTCACACGATATCCCGAACTTCATACTTTGAAAGTACGAGAATTACATGTATGTGTGTGTTCTGCACACTACACCTTCCTTTCTACCCGTCGACATCCAGCACACCAAGTGTCCGTGCCGATTCTTCATCCGAGGTACCAGTTCTGTGGAGAGGTACAAGTTCTGTGGTCACAAAACTACGACACAGAGATACTACGCTGCAGTGCAGCAAGCAGAGCAGACAATGCAATACCATATACGACCGGCAAGACCTACCCTGCTCGCCATACAGGTGCACATGAAAGATAAAAAAAGAGTAAAAAAGAAGAGAACAAGCGAAAAAGAAACATAAAGAATAAAAAATAAATATAATTATTACATACATACTTGCATACATATAATACGTCATACGACGTACGAGTGTTGTAATTAATATTATTATCAATTTCAGAAGTTTCAGAATTTCAGAAATTGCAAGTGGTGTTAGGTTTCATATCGCACGAAATAAAAGTGCCGATCGATGTGTCAAAACAGTAATAAGTGTAAAAAAAGTTCAAATGTAAATCATTTTTTCCCCCCTTCATCATATTTGCCCTTCCCTTCTATCTCTTTCCTGTTCGGCGTTACGCAGATCCGGGATCACAGAGTGGGCTCTTCTGCCTTTCCCCCCACTACGGTTATTTCCTTGCTTTTTTATCGCGAGAATATTTAAGCACCTTTTTCCCTCGTCAACTCTCGTCGAATCGTGCTTGCCCACGCTCTGTTATGTTACTATGCGCTCTCGGCAGCAGTTCGGGTGATTATAGATAAAAGTCTTCATACATACATATCTACGGAGACTCAAACCCTCGACCTCCAACATAACAGTCTTCGCTGTTGCCCGCTGCAGACCACCGGGGCGATATTGAGATTCATATATCTCTAATAAAGCCGGAGATACTAGATGGGATGGAGAAAAAAAAAACTTACGTATAGAATCGGCACGGACGCTGGGTGGTCTGGGTGACGACGGCATGGATTAAAAAGAACACAACAGACAGCAGCAGCAGTGGTACACCAACTCACGAGCACGAGTATTTCTGCGATTGTGGGAAATAGCGATAAACAAAAAGAAGAGCTGAGGCAGAAAACACACAGCCAGACAGAGAGACAGACATCACGGGCAGCGGCACAACCAGCGAAGAGGCAAGGGCTTGTTTACAGGTCCACAAAAGGCGTGGAGCCCCGGATATCGGAGCCTCTGTGAGTTTTGTGGTTTGTGGTGCTGCGTTTGGCGTCCTAAGCAGAGGGGAGGGTCTGTCCGTTTTTAAAGCCTATCTACAGTATATATGCCGGCCGTTTGTTTTCCTTGTTACGTGAGCTGGACATGAGGTTTGGGCCCAACTGTTCGTATAATACTCGTGTAATATCGTATTTGTTTTTTTTATGCAGCAGCAGTACTTTGCAAGGAAGGGCCGTCCTAAAGTACGAGCCCCAGTCCTTGGGGTTTAGTCGTCCCGGCCGGAATGGAGGATCTAGTTACGGGTATGAGGAGGTGAAATGACAGAATCCCCGCTTGTCACAAGGGCGTGCCAGACGTCGGTGCTAAGGGCCATTCAAATCGAGAAACTTCCCCCCCAAAATGTTCAGTATTGTTTTCCAAGAAAAAGAGAAAACCTTTCTAAGGTTTGGAAATTTAACAGAGGGCAAAACGTTACGAAGGCTTCGCGTTTCAAATATTGGAAAAAATAAAATGAAACAATGCAAGGTTGTGTTCTGGAGAATACCTTCAAAACCATACCCGGGGTATTTACCCGGGTACTGAAAGTCCTAGCCGACTTGTATACCCGTACCCGGAACTTCTGTGGGTTATGTATGCCCCGTGCCACAATACCCGGCGTACGGGTACAAGATACAGGATCGAGTTGCCTGGGTCACAACTAGAGGTGGGCAACGTTGAAAAATACTACGGTTTAAACAGGTTTTGGGAAACCCAGCACAGGCGTTTACGAGTAAACAATTTTGGGAAACAAAAACAGGTTTGCTTTTGCCGGTTTAGACATGGTAACCGAAAACCGGATAAAAACCGGATAAATACCGGATAAAACCGGAAAACCGGTCGGTTTCAACCGGTAGCACCGGACACATTATTCACTGATCCTCTCGTACAGAATAACACCACCACCGGTACTTATAATAGGACATACACAGCAGTATCATCGGTTGCTGTTTTTGGCACCACACACAGTGCATCACGCGAGGCCCTTATGATTTCCAGTTCTCTATTTTGCACAGATGCTCCCGAGTATACGCGATACTCGGAGTATCGAGTATTTTTCGTACTCCGAGCACTGAGAGCATTAGAGTACTGGTGGCCTAAATACTAGGAGTACTTGGAGTATGAGCAGTACTGAAGGCCCAAATACTCCGAGTGTCTGGGAGTATGAGCAGCACTTATACTCGAGTACAAGCAGTACTCGGGGTAAAACCATGTAAATTACTCGGAGGACTCCGAGTATCGAGAGTATTGAGCACCAAAATAATACTGCGAGAACACAAAGTACCTGAAGTATTCTTCTTTTAAACACTCTTGTTATACTTCCAGCTAATGGGAGCATCAGATATCTGTGAATTTTGAAATGCTATAAACGCCAGTGACATGCTCCCAGAACCTGGGAGGAATGACGACCGAGTCTTTAAAATGATGCAAAGATGCTCGCAACGTACTTCACACTCCGAGTATACTCCGAGTATCGAGTACATTTCGTACTCCGAGTACTTAGAGTATTAGAGTACTGGCGGCCTGAATACTGGGAGACTGAGGACCCAAATACTCGGACTAACAGGAGTACCCGCAGTATCGGACCCCGAAATACTCCGGGTTCAAGCAGTATCGAGAGTGTTCATTTTCGAAATACTCGAAGTACGAGCAGTAACCCGGAGTATCGAACGCCGAAATACTCCGAGTACACGAAGTACCTGAAGTATTTTATCTCCAAAACTCCTTACTATACTCTGAGGTTCTCGGAGCATCTGTGCTATCTTGTCTCCTACATTATCACCGTCCACGCCGATTTGTTGTGCAAAATCCCGACAACAATATGCGTACACCAGGTAGGTACTTCTCATGATGAGCTCGTCACGTCTGCCGCGCGTCTGTCCTTCATGTCACCGCGTTTGACAAGAAATGTCGGTCACCGAAGTATCCCATCCAGTAGGCTTATATATATAACGGAGATCGCGTGGTCCGCGTGCCCAAACGAGCGTATGTGGCAGGAGCTATGGTGTGTTGAGTGGCGTTTCGTTTAAAGTCCAAAGGTTAACGTAAGGCTTGAGAAACACACAACAACAATCGATATCACGGCAGCCTCCACAACATAGAACTGAGCTTGCAGATCTGTTCTACACCGCTCGCGCCCATGTGTATTATGTGTGAGTGCAGCGTAGTGCTGAAATCGGAACCGCGTAGTGGTGCGTTCGGTTTATTTCGCTGCTGAAAGTTTAGTGGTTTGTGTCAACATGAGGCCCAGTGTTTTTTCCCTCTTTCGAATGAAGAGTACCTCTTCTCCGTGTTGGCTCCATGCCGATCGTCCAAGTACTCGGAAGCTGATCTTCAGGAAAAAAGCTGGCTGTTGTCCTGATTCAACAGGTTGGATGGCTCAGCGATAGGTCAATCAATGGACGCGGAAAGTTCTATGCATTTCCGTATACTTCTTATGTATATGTATCATACCTGTGAATTGACCTAAACCCCTAAAATGAACACATACATGTTGTTCGTACACGATGTAGGCGTACTTAAACGGATTTGTTTTCGTCCATCCCATTTATTATCTTTAACCTTCTTTTCTCTCTCCCTCTTAAGTCGTAACTAAGATCCGGGGTCTCCAAGTGAGCTCTTCTGCACCCTCCCCACTACGGGGGGTGCCTTTTATTTTTTATCGCGAGAAGATTTCAGCACTTTCTTTCCTCGTCGACTTGCGTCGGATTCCTCCTACCCACGCCACAAAGGCGCTCTTCAGCAGTTGGTTCCTTATTATTTTTCAAAATAAAGTAATTTTTTCACCACGGTGGGATTCGAACTCGGGTACCAATGCTAGTAGCCTTTGAAGCAGACCACTAGTCTACCGGGGCGACCGCATCCGGTAAATATGCTATGAAAGAAGTCCGACCCGGCTTTGTGGGTGGCGAGGCCGTGTTCCTCGGTGTCTTTTTCTTGGCGATTATTTTTTGTTTTGCTCAGGACAGCCCCTCCAGAGGGGAACGTCAGCGATGCTATAATACAACCCGTCGTATTGTTTCATATAATTTTGCTGTGGTCGCTCCCGGCTTTTGCGTTCTGTCTTTTCGTTGTTTCTTACGTTTTCTTCATTAAGGTGGAGTGCACATTCATGTTTGTATCTTACATATATTCTATTATCTCCTCTGTTTTGTTTTGTGTCTTTCGTGTTTGGCACGAAGGGCGCGTGCTACGAAATATTTTGTACTCTTCGGCTGTAATCATTTCTGTATGATTCGGGTCCTCACCTTACTCATCGGGATTCCATGCTCGTGTTGCACAATTTTCCATCGCGTAGTTTGGTTGTCATATTGTTATTGGAGTACGTATGCTCCATCCGGGACATTGTTTCCATTCACGTTTTATACTATATCGAGCTCAGCATATAAAGTTAGAAATTGAAAATTGTACATTCGTGATCGCAAAGGCAAGACAAATCGATGCTGAGATTTTGAACGAAACAAACTTTTACACTAGTAACAGGTGATCAGGCAACACAGCATCAAGAAACAAATACCAAGACCGGGCAAAATTGGCCAAAATCAGTCATTTTGGGATAAATCCTCAATATCTCACGAACTTTTGCTTCCCAGAAAAAATGAAAACCAGTCCTGCGCGTATGGTGTTGATTCAGCGTTTGCCGCCCTTTAAATAAAATCCCACAACCAATTATTTAATGTAAACTTGAACAGAACGACCTCCAAAATCCGCATTTTTGCCGATACCTCCGTCAGTTTACCGATTTCTTTTTAACAGAAAAAAGCCCAGGCGCAAATATGACGAGCTAGCTAAATACGCAGTCTAATTATTGTGTGGCAACATTACAATCGACCTAAGCTTGGACCAGAAATTCAAGTTTTTTTTTTGTATAAATCAGGCTAAATAATAGCAAATAAAAACAAATCGACGTGTTATTATCTCCGTCTCGAGAGGCCCGTTTTAAGGGTATCCCTGCATTTTTCAACAACCTACCCATACCCGAGATAAGTGATCCTTGGTGATGGGGGAATTTTGGATATCTCGAGTCTGACGGACTATTATAGCACTTTTATGTTCCTCCATCAATTTTTGGGTGTATTACTAACAGTATTAAGCTCCTCAAATGAGGAGCCTCATAACACCTTTACCGGAGCACGTGTCGAAGATGAGGCGAACTTGAGACGAAGCGCCACATCCGGGATATGACGTCTCCGCGGGGAATGCGGAGGGGGGGGTGGGCATGATCGTATAAACCCGCGGTGGACGAAAGCCGAAAGGAAACAGCAGACTGGGTACAGGCTGGTTCAAGCATACCGCCCAATATTATTTTCCCTCTTTCTCTAAATTCATTAATGATACCCCCTCACATATACCAAGAACAACCTATATTTATGTATTTACACTACATATATATATTCAGTAGCTAATGTCCACGCCGTTTTTCGGAGATAGACCCTGAAAGTTGGCACACGTGTTTTATGTGCCCTATCCGAGCCGTCAACGTTTTTTTTTTCTTTCCGCCAGATATCTGCAGATATTGTTTGTTTTGTATTTTTTGTGGAAATTTGGGTCTCAGGAGATCCAAACTTTTCGGCGAAGAAAACAAAACACACACACGTTTGTTTTTTTAAAGGCTCGGGTAGGGCGCATAGAATACGTTTGGCAAATGTCAGGGTCTATCCTCAAAAAACGGCGTCGACATTTGGACTTTTGTGCGGTAAAAGTGGAAAAATAGACGTTGCCTCTTAATTACTTAGTTTCAGTGAATAATCGATTTTGGGCGTTCAATATCACTTCATATGATCTTACGCAGTCAGATCTTGGAATAGTTGCGTGAAACTTTGTACAAACATGCCTTGGACCACCTGAAAGCGGCTCGTTCCGAAAAAAATAATTGGCGTGAAAACGTGTTTTCTAAACGCCTGACTATTATTGTTGGCCTCTTTAAAGGCCTGTGATTGGTCGGGCCACATTCTCGGCGGTAGCGCCATATCTAGGTATTTGAACAAAAACTGGCGATGTTACCCTCTTTCGCCGTTCATGGCGGTCAGTACAGCATGATACTAACTATGTGACATTGGAGTTGCTATTGTATGCGGCGTTCGTGACTGACGAAATTTGGGGTGATATGCCTGAACCAGCTTGTAGCAAGGTACCAGATCGACAATTTGTAGCATGTGGAATCCCTCTGGGCTCCCGGTACCTCAAACCACTGCGGCTGCCTGGAGGGTGCCTTTGCTATGCTTTGGTTGCCTCTCCTTTCGTTTCGTTTATCTATACAGCAGTGTTTCTCTGTTTTTTTTGTTATTGTTTCTCGTCGTTTTGGGGGACGCTACTCTTTCTTCTTAATATAAGTTTCGTTTCGTTTCGTTTGTTTTACCTCACTTTCAAAGCATCTTGGATACTCCCATGTGTATACACCATGCCTGTCGTACATAGCTTTTATATTGATTAGTAAGATGAAGAATCGGTACGGACACTGGGTGTTCTGGATGTCGGCAGGCAGAAAGAACGGTTACACGTGAAGAACACAGGAGACAGCAGACATCGTATCTCCCTACGCACCTCTTTCTAGTCGCCGGCCCTCCCCTTCTCCCCCTCTCCTTCTCTCGCATCGTCATTCCTCCGATGCCTTCCTCCTGTCTCGAATATAACGTATTTCTGTATTTTTCGTTTTTGATTGTATTTCTGTGTTTATTGTTCACAATGCAGTGATTTGCCCCGGTGGTGTAGCGGTTACCCTTGAAAACTCCTAAAGTCGAGGGTGGTTGAGTGGAGCGCTACCATGATGTTCTATTGTTTACGTTTGAATTTCAAACTAAACGGCTGCAAAAAGCACCTGGCGTGGTATCGCTTAGAAGCCTAAAAAGAGGCCGACACATCTATGCTCAAACCAAAAGGGCGCCGGTTTCATGGCGAGAAAACCGCTCGCCTCTATTTGGTGTTCGTGTCTTTGTTTTTAGGGCAATAACCAAAAACGGGTACACCCGCTCCGGTTGGAATCGAAAACGGGTACAGCATGGAATCGAGTCAAAACAACACATCCCACGAGCCATCACGGGATAGATTGGCCAAATTCAGATCGTGCCCGTTTCTGAGGCATAGTGACAACCAAGCACTCTTGTCGGCGCCCAACTATAAACTTAAACGTTCCCAGGTTATGTTTGGAGGGCTCAGATCCGGGTGGCATCCAAAGCAGGGTCGGGGGTCAGGGATCAGGGGTCAGGGGTGGTTAGAGGCCGAGGGTTCTGGCGGCAGGCATGTAGTATGTGTGTTTTACTTGGTCTCAGCGTCTAGCTGAAATGCACCCTATACTACAGCAAAGCAGTCGTATTACAGCAAACATACATACCAGGTATGTTGATTGTAGTGAAGCTAGGTATAAGAGGACAGGGTATCCCTAGCCAGGTCAGCCTATGGAACGGGTACTCGTTGGTACTCACGTGTGTTGTTTGCGTAGAGATAGAAGAAGAGCAGGTTTATTCCGTTTTCGCGTGATGAACGACTGAGAAGGCAGGTGAGATGGCTAAAAGCCATCGGGAACCATCCCTGGTTCCCACCTAAGATACCGCCTTCCAAGTACCGCCTTCCAAGTACTCAATACGATTATTATACCTGATACCAGGTATTTACCAAACGTTTCCACATCATGCCAGCAGTACCATAACACTAGCCCACCCTGATGAGCCGTATATGCAGAAATATGAGAAATTCGTGGAAACCCCGATTCCACGAACTAAAACATGAGTCGAAGATGCGGCTCTTCAAAACCCACTACCACACCTCTGAACGGCAAGGCTACGAAGCCGAGCCGTCTTCACGCCACCGATGGAGGTCATCGTACGCGAGATTCTCGCTGAACTCGCCACCCCCCCCATTTTGGTCTTCCCCGACTGGGAGGCTGTAGCCGACGGCTCCCGCCCCTTCCACATATACTGTGATGCCAGCATAGACGGTTTTGGTGCCGCCCTCGAACAAGAACAGCCTGACGGCTCTGTGCGTCCCATCGCCTACATCAGCCGGGGCACCCTCGACTCCGAGAGGCACTGGACACCTCTGGACTTGGAGGCGGGCAGCATCGTCTGGGCCATCAAGCGACTTAGAGGCTACCTGTGGGGTATGAAGTTCCTCATTTTTGGGTCAATGAAATGGATGGTATTCATGACATGATGATTACACGATCCCGTCTGCCATCCAGGCGACAGGGAAGGCGTACGGGCCTGGCCACGCCCCTTAGAGGCGGGCCGAGGCCCGACGGGGCGGTTGACCGCGTACCCGTCGATGAATCACGAGGCGCAGCAGTGGACAGCTGAATTTTTCGCGGCACGAGTAAAAAAAACTTTCTCCGTTTTAGACTAGTCCTGCCGACGACGCCAAATGTAAGGAACGCTAGGTATAAGAGGACAGGGTATCCCTAGCCAGGTCAGCCTATGGAACGGGTACTCGTTGGTACTCACGTGTGTTGTTTGCGTAGAGATAGAAGAAGAGCAGGTTTATTCCGTTTTCGCGTGATGAACGACTGAGAAGGCAGGTGAGATGGCTAAAAGCCATCGGGAACCATCCCTGGTTCCCACCTAAGATACCGCCTTCCAAGTACTACCAATACGATTATTATACCTGATACCAGGTATTTACCAGGCGTTTCCACATCATGCCAGCAGTACCATAACATGATACTGCTGGGCATATACGTACGACAGCATATAGGTGGATGGCCGTATCACTCTGAAGAAGTACGTACCCAGATGCGTAAAATGGTTGAATAGAGTCGTGAAAAGGCTTGGAAGAAAATGAAACAACGAACGAGCGGCCGCAGACGCAGTTGAGAGCGAGGCACACTGTAGGCAAGTGCTTTAAGCAGAATTAATGACCAAAAGCGGTTGAAAGCCAAGCATAATAGACATTTACAGTTGTACCCGGGACATTATCTCTCAAAAATGGGTACAATTTGTTTTTGGCTAAATGCGTGGCTCGCTGGGTGTGTTTTTTACTTGGTTCCAGGGTGTACCCGTTTTTAAGTGAAAACCCACCGGGTATACCCGTTTTTGGTTATCGCCCTTTTTTATATATTCCAAAGAATCTGGATTGCTAGCATGTGTATGTCGTGCGTGTCGTATCGAGCATACTATTAACACGATGAGCATGGCATTAAAAGTGGTTTACATTGTAGTTCCTCTATGTTGTGTGTGTTCTTCGTATGTAACCATTCTTCAGAGCCGTCGATGTCGAGCACACCCAGTATCCGTGCCGATCCTTCGTACTAGACATATACAAGTTTTATAGTGACAGGACCAGCAAACAGAAGCACTACCATGTGCAATACATTGGTCAGAACTGACGATGCAATACCGTGTACGACAGGCACGATCTTCCCATGCTAGTAATCGAGGTGCGCTAAAAGCGAGAGCAGATAAGCTAAATTAAAAGACGGAACGGGAAAAACGAATAGTAGGGAAAACAAAACACCCAAACAAACAAACACACAACGCGTCGTGCCCCCCCGGGTGAGATGTAACAGACGATGAAAAACAAAAGAAACAGCAATGGTATGTCATCACGGATCTAGAACCTCTCTACAACAGGGGTCATCATCTGAGAAAAACAAAATCTTCCAGGAAAATTCCAGATGCGTTTGTTTTTGGTAGAACCACAAAAATACCGAAACGCCCAGAATAAAGATACGTACATGCACCATTGATAGGCATATTTCTCCACCGATCGGTATGACGAACGAGAAGGCCTGTTCAGTAACACAAACGCATTGAGCTCCACTTTCTACAATGACGGCGTTACTTGAGCCCTTGTGGGCGACTCTCCTCCGATCTGATGGCAAGGCGTGTCTCTCCGCACTGCAACAAACACAGCAAGTCGGTTGTACAAATGCGTGTGCCAGGGACATCAACGGTGCCAGAGGCAGGCTGCAACCGTCCCTAAACAACGGCTGCGGACCATTGCAGTACGTGCAGCAACACCGTACGAATGGCTTGTTTTGGTTTTTCACGCGTGCAGCCTGCGGTGTGTGCGCTAATCTTGGCTCGGTAGATCCAGAAACGAATATAACAAGGGCGCTTGGGTCTCGAATTTAACAGCAGCAGCGCTTGCTTCTACTACTGTAACGAGCCAAGAGGAGCGCACACCCCACAGGCTGCACGCGTTGAAACAAAACCAAACCCGTTACGGTATTGCTGTACGTCTTGCAATGATCCGCGTTCCTTGTTTAGGGGCGGTTGCAGTCTGCCTCTGGCCTCGTTAACTTTCCTGGTACACGCATCTGGACAACTGACTTGCTGTGCTTTTTGCAGTTCGGAGAGACACACCTTGCCGGCAAATTGGAGGACAGAATGCCGGCCGCAAGGGCTCAAATGACGCCGGCATTGGATAGAGGAGAGCCACATGTGCTTGTGTAACCGAACAGGCCTTCTCTTTTATTCTTATTGATCGCTGGGGGAAAATGCCTTTGGTGTATATACGTATCTCAATTCTGGGCTGTTCGTTTGTTTTTCTGATCTAGGGGGAAACAAACGCACCTGGGATTTTCGTGGAAGAAAACGTGCCTTTCTGAGATGATGACCCTTTTAGTAAGAAAATGACTCGGTACGGAAACTGGGGGTTCTCTGTGTCAACGGGTACAAACGATTGATTCCGAGGCCCCTTGAGTCAAACCAACAACGAGTATTTGAGTGTTTTGAAAACAATATTTTCGACATTTTTACAGCGGCAATACTGTTTCTGGTACAATAACATCATATCATCAGTCCTTACCGACCACGGTATAGCTCAAGCGTTAATGATCATACTTTATCCCCATCAACGTGTAGCTTTTTCGATATTCCCTCTAGGTGTTTTTGGCGCTGTTTGGGTCTCCAAGGGACCGCAGGCATTGCTGTGTTTGCATCACGAAACGAAAGCTCTATAAAGCAAGAACTTGGACCGTTTCGGAGCTCCTGTTTGGTGTCTACGCTCTGCTGTGGCCGCATAGGACGCCCCGGATGGTCGAACTAGAGGCCAAGGTAGGTTCGCCGACTAGGTCTCGGCGTCCCCGTCAACATGCTGAGTTGAAAAAAGAATCAGCAGCCGGAGAAACAGCCATTGTTCACATTAATCTTTGGGTACCACCGGTATGGCGACTCGGTTTTGAGTCAGGCACTCTTGGTGATACACAACGCGTTAGATACATCCGGCGCATGAGACAACAATGTTTCCCGTGACGTATGCTCTCGAAAACGTCTGACATAGAGCAGATCTGAAAAATAGAACGTGATAAAATCTGTTTTCGGTAGGGAGTCATCAAAAGGTCGAATTTGCACCAGTAATAGTATTTCAAGATAAGATTAAAACGGATTTGTTTTGGCATTGCCTCAACATTGTTTGCCCGAAGGGGCCCCCTAATGGGAAACGAACACACACACTGTTTGTGCCCACGCCTTAATGGCATGTTTTCTCTCCCCTCCTAAGTATACACCTAATCGTATTTCTCACAATGAGCCGACCATTGTAAGGCACCTGCAACACTTTTAGAACTGCAGTCCCGTTTTGGGGACAGATTACTTATAATTAGAGTGGTTTATCCCCATAACGGGACTGCAGTTCTAAAAGAGTGCAACGATAGAGGTAGCACTATTTGTGTGGAATATGTTTATAATTTGTCGAAAGGCCATTCCCATTTTTTTGTTTAATGCTTTTTTCTACACCCAGGCCATTGCATTGTCCATCGGCTTGCGCTTTTTGATTGTCTCAACAGCATTATTTGGGTGATGTACAGAGCTCAAAACGTGACGAACCTTCGAAGAAAGTGGTGCACCTCTATCTTAGCATGTGTGTATCCAGCGTGCTGCATCTGGTGTCCCCTTCCAAAATAAGATCAACCCTCGTGGTTTGCGGTGGTTTGCTGCATCAACGACAAACGTGGTCGGTCATGTTACTTTTACCTTATTCGTGGATCGCAACAAACAATTCACAACATAGGACAAGCAAGGCGGCTCGAGAAGCCAACGGGAAATAAAGGAATTTTTGAATATTTCGCGACGATCCAAAAGTAGGGGTCCCTTCCCAGCATCGCCAGGTATCATTTCCATGTCCCGCTATAGAATGGGCTCGAGGTTCGTAATATCACTGAAATACCGGGCATCGCAAATTGAGATGAACGGTCAAGGTTTTCACCATCCATACCAACTCCGGATGGTATATTCGTTAGTGTGCCTACGAACTGCACAGAGTTAGACGTTTACGCCTGCCACGAACACCCAGGATATCAACCAGTTATCGAGCAACCCCCCTGGCAGCTATCCCTATATGTGTAATGAGCATGATGTTAGCTGCTGCCCAGCATGTTATGTTTTCAAGTTATAATCACCCCGCGAACCACACACGCAGCGGGTGCTACCTGGACACCTACACGAGGCGAAAAGGTTGGTCCTCGGCGAATGGACAATTAATACGACTGACCGAGATGGAAGCACCATACAAAATACTTTGTCGGGCGCATCGGTGGGTCTCCAGCGTGAGATATCCAATACCCTGTCCTACCGTCCACCCGACGAAAGCTGTCGATTCTGCTCGAGCTTAACGGCCTCAGTAGGACACCCCACAGACGACGGAAGAAGCGCCCGATTGCGAATCCGCTCACCGTGGATTGGGTAGTGACTGAATTGCGGACACGTTTCTTGTCTGTTTCTTTTCGCACGCGGTGTTTTTATCATATCTTAAACCACACGAATATGGTGTGTATTTGTCCGATATACACACCTGAACAGGGATAGAGTGCACACTTGATGTTTTCGTTGGAAACGTTCGAACAAAGTACGACGAGTACTGACATTATTCCGTTTGAGATACATTTAAACCTCACCGAAACCGTGATCCAACTGAGAGGTGCGTGCACATTTCCCTTCACCGGTAGGGTACAGCCTAAATATTTCCACAGCACAATACTACTGCCACCACGAGGGTCAAACTGAATCCCAAACTCATGCAAGAAACCATGAATAAGACACAGCAGACTGTACTGAGCATCAGGTGCGTGATACCCGGGCAGATCTCAAACCCATATAAGATACCAATATATTTTCACTGGCAGTACATGTCCCCGTAAGTCCTGACCTGGTGCCCATGCCGCTCCCAAGGGTAAATGAGATGCCGATTAATTTCTCCTGTCGGTACACCCCCCCGTAGCACCCAAGTGACCGCATCTGGACCTCCTCTCCTGTTGCTTTTCGTGTTTCGTTAGACATTCGCCAGAAGTGTTCTCCTCGGTGCTGCGATCCCAGGAGCTTTATGATGGTGCCTTCATATTTCTTCGCTCTGCTGGGCGTTCTGTCTTCAACGGCGAACGCCGCGACACCTCCAGTTTCCCTCCACCTGGAACGCGAAGAAGGTGGTCCCAGCAAGCTAACTCTCCCTTTTTTTCTTGGCGGGAACATATCTGATGAACAGGTACGCCGGAGTTTCTGTTAATATCAGCCACTGGTCAGGAACGTTTGCCCGAACACGGATACGATGTCGATAAAATAAAAGATTGACAAGTTTACGTTTGCACATATGTCTGTGATTTTATTCGACTGAGCTGCGCGAAATCATAGATACTATTGTTAGTTGTTGGACTGGTCGCCGGTTGATTTAATCCCGACATATGTTCGTTTGGTCACGCTGTGTTAACCTTCGATCGCAACGTGCCCCAGCAATTTGGTGTAAAGAGTGGTCACACACACGGCTTCATTGCCGATGAGCTCAATAAAGATGTTTGTATCTCGATTGCAACTGTAATTATTTCGAATTTAATACAATTTCAACCCTCACCTGTCTCTACATCGTGCTTGACAGAGTCACACTTTCGCTCCCGGCATAGGGTTCGCAGCTCACACAGCGCGAGGCGAGGGCCTTCACCATGCAAATGTTGGAGTTCCAGCATCATTCAATATCCTGTTGGCGGACGAGGAGGATGCACCCCCCGATGACCAGTGGAATGCCGTCAGCAACAAGCTGTTTATGTACGTTTGGATAGCCAATGAGGACCAGATCTTCATCGCGGAGGTCGTCAACAACGGGAATGGGACACTTACGGCAACCTACGAGAGTTCTTTCCCGGGAACATATTCCGTGCACATAGAAGTGGTGACGCAAAAAACGCAGGACGAAGGCGTGCCCATCGTCGGGAGTCCCTTCACGTTGAGCATTAAGGGTGAACCATCCCTCAACATCGACACACTTCCGGTGTGTGGCACGGAGGAAGAAGACATTGCAAGAAGCTTCTGGCGACCCGGCACGTGGCTGTCTTCCAACCTTGCCAGCGCGTCGCACGGGGTGATGAGGAACGGGTGGGTGTTCCAACCCAAGTCGTGCGTGTATGACACATTCTCCTTCGAAGATCTTATGCTTCTGGCGAATAAAAAGGAACACACGTGGATTTTGATTCTTGGAGGGTCAGTGCAGCGAGGGGTTTTCCTGAATCTTGTGGACATGGCGTTGGCGCGAGGGCAGAAGGACAATTTAAAGAGCAGCGCCATTGGAAAGTGCTGGGGCTACGCCGACATCCAGATCGGCAACCTACGCCTGACGTACCAGGCAAGTGTATAAATAGTGTTTTATGACCGACGTTGAAACATCAGTCGTCGTGACCGGATGGCTGGTGAATATTCGACACAGGAGTTGTGCACATTGATCGTATTTCACGCACTCCATGTATTACATAGCTGGTACAGTTTTTTCCTCGCCAAGGCGCGCCAAGCTTCAACGCCCCCCGAGTTGGCTTGTGTCCATTGATCCCTATTGTACTCTTGTACAATGCACAATAGGATTAAGGGCGCTTACCACCATCCTCCGTAGACGAGATCTAGTCATAGGACTACCTGTCGAATATGCCTGGTTTTAACACCTGGTTGAAATGTCGTTAACATCGGTAACCACAGTCAAACATGAAGTCGAGTATCTGACGTCTACCCCGTATGTTTGCATTGAGTATCTAAGCGAAATACGACCCGTTGCTTGCTATTATTGAAAAGGGTGCAGGAGCTGTCGTCAAAACGGTTTGAATACGCGAACTACTAATGCAACCGGTCTAGCATGGACCTAAGGTGTTGTTGTAGGTGGTGCACCAACGTTAGCGACACACCCTTGTCACTATTATAAGCGCTGGTAGCCACTACCCTCACAATGTTAAAACATTAAGGGGTAGTCCACACGAAACGCCTTCGGCACATATGTGCCTAGTAACGAACTACGTATGTACACTGATCGGTGACCCCTACTGCGCGGCAAACAACATTCGTAAGTAACGAGCGGCTAATGTCCCTACGTCTGCTGAAACTCGTGAGTTTGCAAGGTACTGCAATTTACGCCGTAACATCGACGCGTTATAGGCGACACCTTTTGGCTGAAAAGTGTTCTGAATGGCCTTACTCCATCATCAAAAACATGGGACTGGAATTCTTGCATTGACATAGTTGTATAGTCAAGACATAGGATTGTTCCTTTTCTTTGCTTAGTTTCATTCGAAATCCAGCTGTTGGGTGAGGTAAAGCGTCCATCAAGAGAGGGCCCCCTGAACCAAACTGATGCACCTCTACTGTAGCATACATCCATCGGGAGTCCTGACATAACTCATCCCAACATATTTCTCTCCTTGATTCGCCATCATCTAACACAAGTGTGTTTGGCGCTCTTTCCGACTTTCCGACTTACGTAATCCTCTATGTTTGATGGCAGGACTTTCGTATCCATACTATTACTGGTGTCCAAGATGCAACCGTTTGCAACAACGAGAAACTCAAAAGCGGCAGCACCGGCACATTTGTCCACTCCTGTAAGAAGTTCCTAGAATGCGAAATATTTCAGGAAGGAACCGACTGGCCTTCGGTCATCTTCGTTCCTTCTGGTCTTGGTAACCGAAACACTGCGGCCAATTTGGCGATCGAGGTGGGATAAGCTGCCATGGGAGTGTTGTCAGTTGACGTATGTGTTCCCTCTGAAACGGTCGTACAGGTCGTGAGACATCCAGTAAGCTCCCCCACGTTGTTTATTGTATTTAACTAGGTGCATGAGTTAATAACACGTGCCTTGCGATAACGCTAACGTTGTCTGTAAAGTTCAACTATGTAGAGTAAGTTCGAAGCAGATGGAGAGCGAATACTTCACTTCATCCGCACAACATCCGAGCATACACCGCGCCAATAATTCCAATTGTTTGTCGCTCCAGATAGGTGTGCGTATCGTAGTACTGTGGAGCTGACGACAAACGTTTTGCCGTTTACCTCGATCAGCATACCACTATATCCTTGAACGGTATTAGGTTTTGGTGTTGGCTTAGTTTGTGGATGGCGTTGCTTGAACAAGTACACATCGTTCTTGCGTACATGTTACGTTTATCTCATCAAATTTCGACTTTGTCAAATGCGATACTTGTGTCTACCTCGTCTCTACTATTCACAGTGGCCGTTCTGGCAGACGTCTGGCATTTCGATAGCAAGAGTTTGGTTCATGTTGGTTTTAAACAATTCAGTCCCTTCACCAAAACTTCCCACAGTAGTTGTGTTTTTTTTTCATTGAATGTACAACCCATGCATTACCCTAGTTGAGACAATTTTGAATCGTCGATCGAAATTCAGTCAGACATTGGCGTACGACCTAGTTTTACGTGGGGTGCTATATCCGCCGGCTTGTCTGATCGAAATTGTTCCATTTTAATGAGAAACGGAATTGTTCCCTTCTTCATTGGGGACGGATGTTGGTGTCATTTTCCCTGCTGTAACGCAAATATTCGCACATCATGCACTATGTTATTGTTTCGGTTTAGGTGATGATGGGAGCGTTGCCGGCCAGCTGGCGTGGCAGCCTCGTCATCGTGGACCACATGGCGGGATTAGTAAGTACACAGTCAACCTGACGATATCTACCACTATGCTCATCCTTTCGAAGTATGTGGTATCAACACGAAGCTATTGTAGACCGCAGTCGTCTCAGTATTGAATTTGCCACGCGCAGATCCACAGAAGCTGTATTGACAGGAAGCAATCACCATGTGGACCCGAGCTACGTTGGGAAAAATCTATCGGCGTTAGACAACTTGCCCGAGAAGCCCTGTACCTTGATCAAGGAATGAATTAAACATTTTCGACTTACCGCGGCATACCCGGGAATGCCAGCTATGTATACCTCGTTTTGATAAGTCAAAGTGCACGATCGCTCAGCACTTGAAAACACGTGAACATGCTGCCCCTACCGCAACCTTCGCCCGTGGACCACATGTATAATCTCTCCCTCTCTTACCGGCGGCAAGGTTCACTGACTTCCGTGACAGCTCACACGATTGTCTTGATCTCCCGAAACGATACGCACGCGTGCGTATCAGGGGGCGTACTGGGACCAAGAAAATCCGACAAGAACGGTTTTGAAGGATATCGGCATGAGCTACCTAAGGAAACATGATGAAAGCGACTGCGGCTATGAAAAAATGTCTGCCTACCAGGACAAGGATCCTCGGACAACGTTCATGAGTGTTTTTCCGGTAGGTAGAAGTTGTGGTCTTCTACAAAAGCGTAAACGCGGCATCTAACCATCGACGCTGACACTACCGGCGCGAACAAGACTCACGATTTCTTGTGTTTATGTAATAGCCAGGGAATAGCAGCACCACATCGCGCATCATTTTCAACGTATTGTACAAAGGCCACCCTTGCATTCGAGACATCACCCCTTTAGTCTCTCTCAGGCTCAACGCACGACATTCGCTATTCCCGATTGTGTTTGATAAGATGCGTACTCGCCGTCCGATAAGCAATGGTAACGGCTACGTAGAGCAAACTCATACCTCAATAGGTAAATTGAATTGCATAGCTGCTCAACAATTTCCTTATTTGGAGAACGAGATACGCATAAACCATGAATCCCACAGAATTTCTCGCCAGGAAGGGAGCGACCAGTCGAGTGTGAGTGCAGGGAAATACTGTTTTTTGGTCGACGTGTAACTCATCTGGATGAATATGGAGTCTACGTCGGCTTGGGTATATCCAGATTGTTAACTATGAAACCCCTGAAATCTAAAAGTTAGGCTTAGCCGACCGGACTGTATGACATTGACTTCGTTCGTAAACATTGTAGTGTCAGATATAAAATGTCTCCGTAGCCTTGTTGTTGTTTTATTTAGACAAATCGACCATACATTTCTCGACGCACGTAATAACCTCTTATACGGCGTTGACATCGCGTCACGGCACCGGGGTGCCGTTGTTCGCTAACGCAGATGTATCAGTCGAAGCTCTTCGAAAATGAGTACACAAAGGGGGGGAAACGGTGGTACGGTGGGAACCAACACCTTCACTACGTGTCTACAAGATCTAGCGTGGAAACGTATCATGGATCCAAGCTGGTGCATTCTACGATGACTGAGATGATTTCCAATGTGAGCCGCCAATAGCATCCGCCGGTAGTAACGATATCTTGCGCGTTACTGACGGTACAGCAGGCGCCTCGATCCGGTGACATGATGCGTATCCATGCATGCGCGTCCTCGAAATCGAAAAGTGAAAATATTGAGGCAGGCATGCGCGCTAACGCGCACCCGCTTGGTATATAGGTACTGGTAGCTATCGATGGGCTCAATATTGTATACTTGGAGTATATTATTTATTCTCAGGATCAATTGGCTAACGTATAATCTGAGGGTTGGTTTCGTAGACGGGCAGCATTAATGTGCCTGCGCCGTCGATCAGTACTACATCAGTAGTGATACGTTCGGGGGCAAGCCGATTATCCGGGTCGTGGAGCAGGAATACATTAATAAAACTTATGATTCAACACTTGAAATCGGTATTTTTGACCGGGTGTTTCGTTTTTTTCGTGTTAACAGATTTTAGTCGGTAAGGCTGTGGGAACAAAACAGGCGTTGTACGCTGAGTCCGGGATCAAAGGCAACGTCACTAAGGGGAGCGCGACGGCCCCAGATACGTTTCAGGTAAGTGCTCGTTTTGGTAGCCGGCTCCCGTGTGTTCTACACTACCCTCCAATCGCGGTAGAGGAAGCATTCGTCGCCCCATTGCCTACAATACTGCCAGTGCGATTCTTCGCCTCCTCGGACTTCCGCTTGCACATTCCATGTGTCTGTTATGGCGAAATATAGTGTCACAGGAAAAACTGGGATTGCGTCAATGTTGATATTTTGGCAGCAAGTCGGAGCGACCTGTTTGATTCAATGTCGATTTTCTTTCAAATGGAGTTGACTTTGTGTGCGCTGCAGGTGAGTAATTCCGCATATTTGACGTGGTTTCATTGTTGACCGAGCAACGATCTATGCAACAATGCGTTTAGCGTGTCTTCCCAGGGGTGCGGCGTACAACGGCCATTCAAATGTGTTGGAATCATCTTCACGCCGACATACACCCCTGGACGTCCCTTGTTGCGGTGAATTCTTGTACAACTTATATTTCCGTTCGCGTCAGATGTGCACGGACTGCCCTTCGTCTTTGCTGCCACTGCACGTTCAGCCAAGGCCTAATGTCGTATGCAACAATATATCGGCCTTCCCTGGCAATGCTCCAATGGGGGAAGTATGGGACAAGGAATTATGCCCAGAGTGGTGTATGGAAACAGCGCCTGTCAGCCAGACACCGACCGAATCCGGCCCTGTTGACGTGCGGATATGTCCAGTGGAAGAGTCACATCCCTGATTATCTGAAGTAGAGCAAGCGTACAGCGTTGTTTTTGTTACCTTCTTAGCTGGAAGATATTTAGTCGATAGGCACAACCAACGACAATATGTATTGTACGGGGGGGGAAAGAGGCAGGGAAGGGTTCTTGACAGACAAGTACTCGTTGGGTTAGGTACAACGAGCAGTTGCTCCCGATGAGAAATTATTGCGCTGAAGGCCGACCCATGCGGCCAGCCGTCTTACAACAGTGCGCCGTGTTGTGATCAGTGTTAATACTCGTGCCACGATAGAGATAGCACTTTCGGGCGGAAACGTTTTCTTTATGGTCGGGCTCCTCAATCCAAACTGGTTAGATTTTCTCCCTTGTATTGGAATATCTTTCACGTGAGATCCAGGTCACGAACTTGTTCATTTGGTAGCACTTTGTTTTTCGCCAAATCTAATGTTTCGGCGACGTATGGAGCTCCTTAAGTGAGGAGCTCAGAAAAAACAGGGCGCACGTCTATCGTAGCATGCGTCCTAAGGAGGATTGACCTTTCATGATTGGAACGAAAGCGTGCAACTATACGGAGGCCAGAACGTCCATGCATTAAAATGAATGACTGCCCCCCCCCCAACCCTGGGGAATCCCACGCTATCTACAATCGAGGTATCACTTCCTGGCCACAACACCTCTTGTGTGGTGGGGCGGCGCTTCTCAACTGATGAACTTCCATGCGTCGTTGGAGTGTCATTCGGAGGTTGCACTACCCATGGGATCTTGCTTCAAGCGCAGCTTATCACTGTGCCCAAGTTGTACATCGCTGTCCTTGAGCGGCCCCTTCCGTCCAAACACACACAACTAATGCGTGGTTTGAAAAAACAAAACCGTTAATTTATAGCAGCAATCCTATGTCTGGCACAATGAGCACATAGTATGACTGCTTACCGACCAATGCATATTTGCTTTCTTAGGGCATGGACCATCTCCCGGCCAACTTCTGTATTGTTATTACTTGTCTCTAGGGGGTGTTGGGTCCCTTACATCTGCAAGGGAGGGCAGCCATTGGTGTATTTGCATCAGGACCAGAGATTTATCAGCAGCCAGATGTATTGTATCATTCCGCAGCTCCGATTCAAGATCCACGCCCGCGTTCGCCGCGTAGGACGCTACGGGCGGTCGAATTAGAGAGCTCTGTTTGTTCCGTTTCGAATACTCGCCGATGTCGGGGAGAAAATGCGTTAAAGCAGTATCAGCATTCGGAGTAACCTCCATGCTTCAAATTCGTCTAGGAACAGGAGATATCAGAGTTGGTGTTACGTCACAAGTAATTTGTGGGAGATACGAGGCGTCGGACAGGCCGGCGCCTGACACAAACGCATTCCCTATGCCCGACGCTCTCTGAAACTGCCAAGAGGGGTATGGTTCAAGAAATACAGCTAGAGACATGTCGGTTTGAGAAGGGAGGCATGAAATGTCGAAATCTTTCCGTGCAAGTAGTGAAAATGCAAGAACAAAAACTGAAATGTTTTTTAGAACGACTGCGGTGGTCTTATACTTTTTGCTGGAAGGGCCCCCATAAAGCAGGAGCCTCATGAACGGATCGGTGCACCCCTGGCGTGGAATGCATCCTATGCGAGTAGGGAACGCAGCGGCGAGAGGGGCGGGGGTCTACTCATGTCGTGCACGACCGTAGTCGTATGACCGTTGATCCTCGCCTCCCTACAATGCCGAGACGGTGCACGTTGGGTTTTCACCAACCAGCCAGACATTGCTTGCTCCATGCGCGAAGCTCCGTGAGGTGTTGGGCGAGTCACACCAAGGGTGTGCTACATCCTACTAAGAACCGGCTGTGAGGCGGACATGCATATGGTCGACAGTCTCAAACGAATTGATATACATTCTGGGGTGGCCACTTCCCGAGACAGCAATGGGTAATGCTTTGTATCTTCCTCGTGGGTGCCGTTGAAAATACACACTACGTGATACGATACCTTCCGCTAGTGCGGCGTTGAGGTGCTCAATCCCGCACAAATGATATAACAAGACCGCCAGCCTTGATGACCCCCATAACAAGAAAAACAAAACTCAACGGCACCCTGGTTGTCTACCTCACGCAGTGACAGGCGTCTTTTACAGCGTCGTCGTCAATCGACGTCAACCCAGCTATACATATATATACATATAAAATATGGATGGGGGGGGGGGGGGTACTCATGTCGGGCACGGCCGTAGTTGCATGACTATAGACCCTCGCATCCCTACAATGCGGGGACGGATAACGTTGAGTGTTCACCAAACAGGCGGACATTGCACGAAGCGCGAAGCGTCGTGATATATTGGGCGAGTCGCACGGAGGGCGAGCTCCATCCTGCTAAGAACCACCTGTGAGACGGACTTGCCTATGGACGACAGCTTCCAATGAATCGATTTGATATAGAGTGTCGTCATTTCCAGAGATAGCAATGGGTATTACTCTGTGTCTGCCTCATGGGTGCCTTACCATATACACATTACATGGCATGATCATTCCCCTTGTGTAGAGTTGAGGTTCTTAACCGCGCACAAATGACCTAACCAAAACCCCTGCCTTGGTGACCGCCAAAAACCAAAACGGTACCCTGATTGTCTAACTCACGCAATGAGAGGCGTGTTTTACAGCGTCGTCGCCAACCCAAAGTATAAATATAGTACACATGTATTGAGGGTGTGGGGGGGGGTTACTTCGAAAACTATATTCCAGGTAGTGTTGCTATCTGCAGGATGCGGTCTGTCTGCTGCCTGCATCAATGAAAACGGTGAAAGAGTTGAATCGTACCACGTATGTTCTACCGGGAGCGGCTGTACCATATCGTGTGACCGTGACCTTAGTCCACGAACAAAACAAACAAGACGAAACAAGTACCAGATGGGGCATGTGTTTATTACGCGTATTTACCGGGATAAAACGCTGGTAGTACTGTGTGTGGTGCCGTTCACACTAAACCGACAGGGCTATACAAAGTCAAGGAGTTCAACTTGCGTCTGGCACCAGTGCCCTGTCCAGTATATATCCACGCTCCTTGGGCACGAACTACAAGCTACACCGCACACGTTGCACAGTATACATATATAATGGAAAGGAACGGAGGTGCCAAGAGACGCGGCCACAATACTAAGAAGGGGGCTTAAGGCACGTTAAGTATACGCACGATAGAAACAAGTGTGCCCGAACTGGATACGTGTTTGGTGTGATTTCGTAAGAAATTGTATATTCCAGCTCAACACGTGAGAAATTTGCTTGGCAAGGGCCGAGGGAAGACACTGCTCGCACGCCAATACCTTGTCTGTTTTTGTGCTTGCATTCGGTGATATCATGCATAGGCAGGTGTCAGCGTTGCCTCTGCATATCGTATTCGACGAATTGTGCCAGCGAGCGCCTCCGAACCTTCCTCGAACGCAGTTGCCTCAGATGCGTTACTGGAGAGGCCCTACTGTTTGCGAATCTTACGTTATTTGCTCGTTGGTTTTCATGCGCGCTGGTGTAACGATGGTTGGACCGTTATATCTGTGAAATGAGGGTTCGAACGTCATATATATATACCCCGATGGTCCTCAAATGTTCCACATAAAAACCAAATCCTCAAAAGATGCACCAATAATACGTGTTCTCGTGCGCGCGAAAATAAGAACCGTTAGATCTCCTAAATATCCGAATGGTTGTTCCAAATATTGCTAATATGTGCTCCTTCCGTTAATGGTGCGCAGAAACCCTAAACTGACGCTGTTTTCTGCCCCGAAGCGGAGCGTGACGAACTAACTCCGCGGCCACTACTTAGTAACGGTTCGGCATTGTCCGTCATCTCACCCACCTTCCTCCAATTTAAGCTGGTCTGACGCCGTCTGTGCTAATTTTTGCTGCACCCTTCCGCCGTGGTCGAACGCACACTTGCAGCCGTCCCAATATTAAGGGACGGGGGTCTCCATAGTTCGGTGCTGCCATTGTTTGACAACACGACTACATTTATTTAGCGTCAGTTACGACATGACTCGTTCATGCCATCAGACGCCGGGACGAATCAGATCATGTCTAATACAATGTTCCTTGCATTTCATCAAATTTCAACGCAAGATCGCACTGGTTTGAAGCAGATACAGACGTGATATGGGAACCGAGCAGACGGTATTTGGCTACGTCGTTCGAGACATATATGGCATGTCGTACCGATTAGGGAAGATGTTTGTGATGCAGAGGTGAGGGAAACTCGTCGTCTACGAAGATTTGAGGTTGTACATTGTATGGCAAATAATCCTCGGCTTGGGCGACTTACCCCCGGATGCCGCATCAACTGGGTGACTAGGCTGGAGGCGTCAGGTGGTGTTTGTTTTTAACCCAGAGTCGTAATATGTATACCAGTATGTACTGCTGTGGAGTCTGTGACTAAATGGTAGACTCATGAGTGTGTATGAAGCCTCGGGAATCAGTTCATATACATCAGGCCAGTCATAAGCTCGTACATGTGTGTCTTGAGTACTCCTTGTGTGTCGTTGAAAGCGAGAAACTTCATGAACTTTACCAGTATCATACGGACCCTATCATTATTTACAACAATACACTAACCTAATCACTCTTCCCGAAAAGCAAAGTTGGGACCTCGATGTTCGTCGATGAGGATCTTGCAGCGTTATCCACCACGCATGATGTATAGCCAGTCCCTTCGTTTTTCCAAGAGATATATCACTACCTACTCCTTATCTGGCTGTCTTATGCTGCACCTGGGGGGATTACTGTGCCGTCGAGGCAATCGCCGGGGTCTGAAGCACGCTGAAGTTGGGGTAATCGTGCGGCGGAATCGGATATATGGCTCATAGCCAACCGTAGACCGATGTCGGCGCCCTAACTACGACAATAATGGCCCACCAAACTATTGGGATAGCGGGTTTCACCTCGGACACTAAGCCTAGGCCAACCATACACCACTAAGCTTGGCGAGGGTTTTAGGGGTTGAGCGGGCTCCGTGGTTTGGGTGATAAAACTATGATTGTTATTTTAAACACTTGGATGCACGTCAGAAGCGATCATATCGAGGAAGAAGAAACGATTTCGACCCACACTACAGATTGGGCCGCTTCCTTCAAGGTGTTGCCTACCAATGCACATCTATGACGATTGGCGCCGGATGATAGCGACCGCCCAAAGCCCGTCAAGCGTTGACATAAATCGTTGGTTTAGGCCACGCGGCGACTCTTGCCCGTTCCCTCACAACGGGCGTCATTTCTAGATATTTGCCAAGCTAGGGTTTACTCGTTGCACACCACACAGGCAAACTTCATAGTACGAGGATAAACCATAGTCGTCATCACTGCGATTCTCGTACAGGTTACTCCCTCTTCGGTGTCCTGTGGCTCCTGATCGCCAGTGCTAGCAGAATCCAAGTTCACAAATGCCCCTGCCATTCGTTCTATTTTGGCGCAGACACGAGTGTTTGTGCTCGAGTACACTGGCCTACAATATCCCCGCAAACTACCAGAAGGATCAATCACAAACGAACACTAAACTTCATGCGCCTCACTTCGGGACTGCTCCCTTAATCTCCTTTCCTCCACACGGTGTGCGTGTGTGCCTGCACAGTAGGATCGGGTACAATAGGCGTACGAATCACGTAGACAAATTTCGAACCTGTCAATATCGACGTCGGCGCACACTCGAAGTCGCTGGCCGTCAATCGTCAGTCTATCAAGGTGCACGCCAGGGCAGCCGTAAAAGGCAGATGTAGTACCAAAGTCGTGTCTCGCGAACCACGTCGATTTGGCAACAAAAGCTGCAGGCACTAACCTTGACTTGTGCAAAGAAGCTTCATACGTGAAAAGTTCCAGACGTTTTTTTTTCCTGGACGCATGCTATGCTATGATAGAGGTCGTCATATTGTTTCCGAGGGAGATCGCTTCAGGAGCTCTATACTTCACCCAAAGACGGATTCGGGAGGAAACCAGAAAAAGCAACCGGATGATAAAACCCATGGCCTAACCATACAACGAAAAATACTGCTACTCGAAAATAGAATTCCGGCGGTTGGGGGTCAAGGAGCCCCGCTATTCAGATACGTTTTCAGCCACAATGTGCTACCTCTATCGTTGCAGGCGTCCCTGACTTGATCTGGTCGAGATGTCCGCGAAAGCTCAAAAACGCCAACTTGTTTTTGCATTCGTATAAAAAATGTAATTTTCGATCCAGATTGAATTTGGTGGAGACAGACTGCTGAAGAGACAAGAAAATGTAACTTTCGATACGCTATTCGCCGTCCATCAAGACATATTTCTACAACCCGATTCCGTATATCATACATATTCAAGTAATTACAAAAAAATCGCATTTTTTCGATGCTCAGCTCAGTTGTGAGAAGTGCACGCTGACTTTTTAACCTTGTACTTGAGCCGTACGTTTACATGGATTGGGTATCGGCCCTAATTTGTATTTTAATGTGCTAGGTTTGGCCGCCTTTGCATGATTTTGGATATTGGATCGGTCATGTCTATCTCGAAACAACCAAAAGACCCTCATTGCGTCGACTAGCGCATGACCTACACTGTGTAAAACAATCAAGTCCAAATACGTAAAAGTGATGTGGGCATGGAAAATTCGACGTTTGAACAATTTTGTGGATAGCCCAGCTCGTACGCGAGCCGGAGTGGGTGGATATGATGTGAATCGTCGATTTCGTTAGGACCGTCGTCAAACCTGCTGTTGCGTCTCCCCTTCCGTTGCTTAGGTTAGGTTTGGCGGCGACGACATGCCCTATCCATCCGGCTTTGCCAGAGACAACCTTCTCGATTTCAACATCACGTCTGTATCTGCTTCCATCCAGTGCGATGTCGAGCTGAAATTGGACGAAATGCAGCAAACGTTATTCTAGCCCTGGATCGGATTGATTCCGGCGTCTGATGGCATCACTTACTCAGTTCTGACGCGAAATGCAACCGTTTTGGCAAACAATGGAGGCACAGAACTATGAAGACGCCCGCCCCGTATGTATAGGAACAACCGTAAATCTGTGTTCGACGAGCGAGGTGGGGTACCGCAAAGTTTCATACAAGCGGCGTCAAACGAGCTTAAAATGGAAGGAGGTTAGTAAAGTGGCGGATTATGGCTAACACCTCAGTGGTGGCCGCGGAGAGTATTCGTCACGACTAGCTTCGGGTCCGAAACAATCGTCAGTTTAGAGTTTATGTGCACCATTGACCGAAGGAGGCCGTGTTAGCACGTATTGGTAATGACCATTCGGATATTGGTAATAGCAAACGGTTCCAATTTTCCTGCTCACGAGAACACATATTTTATTGGTCGGACATGTGAGGACCGTTGGGGCATGAATATGACGATCCAACGTTTCTTGAAATCGCCCGCATGAAGACGTAAGAGTAAATGAAGTAGGATCCGTACACAGTAGGGCCCCTTATGTAACGCAACTGAGGCATCTGCCTTCGCCGAAGATTCGGAGGAGCTCGCTAACACAGTTCAACAGATCCAATAAGTAGAGGGACTGCTGACACCTGCCAATGCATGATGTTATCGAATACGAGCACGGAAACAGATAATGTATGCACGTGCGAACCATTTTTAACGTCGAGGGGCTGAAATATGATTTTATTACAATAACCTGGAAATATTTTCAAAGTTCAGCGACACTGTCGCGGTACGAAAACTGTTGCAAATTTGCCACACTTTAGGGCGAGCACCAAATAGTACATCACAGGGTGGTGCACGTTCGGTTTAGCTGTGACGCTGGAGTCATAGCAGAACTGCCGAAAACCGAACAACAAATAAAAGCAGTGGTGCTTTCAGGTGTCTATCGTTTGACAGGAAAATAGACAAACAATGGTTACGCTTTTTGGGCAAAGCGACATAGGTGTTAACATCTATAATATCAAGCAAAACAATCAGCACAATGATTCTGGGTGGTGGCACGGATGGGGGGGGGCGGCGTTGCGAAAAAAACAATTTCGAATCACTATCAATACCGTGTACCTGGTACCATATTGTTCTCCCCCTTTCGCTGAATTAATTAAGCATCCATCCTTCGAAGGGGAGAAATAAACACAACTGACCATAAACAGAAATGCCGAGTAGAGTAACGGGTGTGCTTTACGGTCTGTCGGGAGCCACAGGCAACTGTGAAGGTGTGGTCTACGAGGTAGACGGAAAAACGCACAACATCATACAGGCGGCGCCGACCGAGCTAACACTTGGCGAGGGGGGGTTAATATGATGAGCGGTGGCCAACGTCGTGGCGATGGTGTCAGAGGTTTTTGTTCGGTTTCGTTTGTTGAAAACGCATCGCAGGTTCGGGGTCGCTGAGGGCAAGCGGATACGCGCACACTTTTCGAATATACGCGCGGGAAACATTTAGAAGCCAAACTCCTCTAGGAAATATATTTGGTAGTTTGTGTGGTGTAGCCGATGTCACCCCTCCAAGATGTGACACTTCAACCGCCACCCATTGTTATTTGCGGCTTTCCGTCGCATTGACGACAAAGCTGGTCGGTCATATTACCTTCACCTTGTTTGGCGAACTGTAAATCAAAACAAATCATAAAGCAAGCATGGCGGCTGGCCAAGCCGGCGCGCATGTGAGGCAACCATATGTAAAACCGTATCTAGTTTTACTGGTACCGTGGGGGTCCCACTTTAGTTCGGTTATGATCACTCACCGTCACCGACTAAAAGTGGGACCCCGCCCTAAACCGGCATAGAGCGCTACAGCACTAACGTGGGATATACGGGGCAACCTTAGGTTGAGGCTGCACTGCATAACCGGTCGCCCAAGTGGTGTAGTGGTTACTCTCAAATGCTGGTTGCGATGGTTTCGTGGGTTCAAGTTTCACCGTTGTGAGGTCGAGAATATATTTGCTAGAATATACAGCACTCGACCATGAGCGTGTAGCGTGTGAAGGTGCGAGTCGACGCGAGTCGACGCGGGATTGAAGGGCTGAACTCTTCTAGCAATAAACGTGCAAGGCACCAACCGTAGTGGAGAAGAGGCAAGAGAGCATTCTATGTGACCGCGGGTCTAACTTGGCAACAGGAGGGCGCGAGGAAAGAATGGCGAACATGTTAAATGGGAAGACCAAACAAAATACTGCGGGAGCCAGACCCTGAACCTGAAACGATGACGAAGCGTTCGGGTGCACCCGGGTCTCTGTACGATACCTACTGTGCAGCAATACACGTGGAGTCGCGTTGGTTTGTCTCATGCATTATCCACGCGCTCGGCTGCCGAACACGCATTCGTCGCCACCCATGGCAAGGCCGAATGTATTTTACAACCGGACTACAACAGTGCAGTACGTCTGTGTATCCCCCGTCGCGGCCCACACGTGCCCTCCGCGCTGCGCTCCGCCGCCCTCACGTTCGACGCGTGGGTAACGGCCTTGGCGGCAACGTATGTCGCACATATATATATGCCGTTGTGGATGTTCACTATCGTCAGCATCTGCCACTTAACCACAAACGCCATGAAGACGAGCACCACGCCCACCGTGATAGTTGTGGCCACCAGCGTGCGGTGGGTATACTGCCCCTCTGCCTCACAAGGCATGCTATCACTCGCGCGGTGGGTATACTGCCAGCTGGGCACTTCTGCCTTGCCGTAGTGGGCTGCTGTCTTGTACTGAGCTTCTGTATGCAGTGGCGTGACGGCTCGGGTACTGTACCACACTAATGAGGGACCAGTCCCACTTTAATGTGATCACCGTATTCAAGTGGGCCGAAGTCGATCCAAGTGGTTTTGACTGTACGTAAGTGGGGCCCCGCACATAATCGTAATCGTACCGTACTACAGTGGGACCCCCCCTGCTGTACTAGGTTTAGCGCCTCTAACATCTACCTTGATACTTTTCTGCTCAAGAAATGGGACGGTGAAAACTCAACCGTAGATTATCGCAGAAAGGTGAAGTTTCGATCGGTAACCATCGTTCGAAAGCATCCATAAAAGCATGGTCAAATTTATATCGATTACTGTTGTCCGAAACAATAGGTAGCATGATCCTTGTTTTGTCGACATGTAATATTCAAAACCCCGGTATAGGAAAATTGCTATCGATACCTATGACCTGAAACCTTAAGACGGTGAAATGTATATCGATACCTATCGTCCGAAGCCATAGAATGGTAAACATTATATAGATAGGTATTGCCCGAAACCATAGGTTCCGCCTCTTAGAACCAACACTACATCACTCGAACAATTCAGTCTTGGAAATGTCAATTGATACCTACTTGATTCACCAATAAGCTGAGGGCAATAAGTACAACAGCCAATGTTGCCGAACAGTAAAGCAGTGAAAGTGTACGTCGATGCCCACTGTCGGCCGCAATAATAGGATAAACCAATGCGTCCATCGATACCGGCCACACGGCATAATAGGCCTCCTATTGGAATAACGTCATACCTATACCCTATTGACCTCGAATCTATTGTCTAGGGTGTCTTCCATACACTTATTGGAGTCTCCCCATTCTGCCAACAGCTGCACAATACATACTGGTACACACGGATCTCGTATAAATTCGCCACGAACTGACCCCTGCAGGTGGGCCATCGCATGGATGGGCGTCTGGGGACAGATTACCCGAACCAATATTCCTTCGTCACATAAAGTACAGGCGGAAACGTCCGTAGACCATCTTCCACTACAGCGGTATGACAAAACAACCCCCCTAACCGGTTCGACATGTTACAGAGGCCCGGAATTATGTATCATAAAATGGCAGGGTAGAACGGCAGTTCCGATACGAAGGCTGTCAATATCAATTTCAGTATAAATCTCGTAGAATATATACCTGGCAGACAGTAATTACGGGATGGGCAACCAACCATCAAGAGAAAACATGTTGGTAAAACATCCAAAATGAAAGCCCTCTCTAACCGGTTCGGCATGTGACAGAGGTCCCGAACAATGTATCATAAACTGGCAGGGTAAAAGGGCAATTCCGATACGAAAGCTGTCGATATCAATTTCAGGAAAACCAACCAACAAGCGATACGTAGTATGTTGGTAAGCGATACGTAGTATGTTGGTAAAAGCTTCAAACTAGATGAAAATCACCGTCGTCACATGCATATCTCAATGCCAGATGTCATCGGAACTGGCCACTAAACCTATGCCAAACATACAGGCACGAGCAAACTCATTCGCTCCAGATATTAATTAGGTGCCTTCGCCAGGTCGCAATTGTCACACGCCGCATACACACATGCCTCGTGCCATTCTGTGGCATACTCTACAATACATACTGGTACACGCGAATATTATCTTCATATCACTAACCGCATTCGGCAGGCGCGCCATCCCGTCGATGCGGCATCCGGAGAAATATCACCCAAACCGCTAATCCCTCGGTACACAGCATACAATCACACCTTTCAGGGGATCAACACCAAATACCGCTCTCACTCACACCCTCCCCGCCTGGTGCGAGCAACACCAGAGATCCTAACCATGCATCATAAACTAGGAGGGAAAACCCGCACATGCTAGAGTCCATCGCCAATTTATGTCCGAGGGTATAACGAAAATGGCAATACGAAACCTTAGAATACCAAGTTCAGTATAGATCTTGCGAAATATAGTGTCAATGCTTTATGCATTTACGTAGAAGCCAGTAAGAACGGGAAGGGAACACTTCAACATTTAAGAGTATGCTGGTGACTCGTTCGAACCAAATCTGTATCGTCGTCTTCAAATACACATCGCAAGCCCGACAACGTCGGTACTCCTGCTGTTTGCCATACAACAGTAGAACAAAACAACGTTTCTTCTACGATATATAGCTCAAATCCTGCTGTAAGCAGTCCTCCGCCTAGATAAGCTGTACGCCAGCAGAGCAACGTCACTGTTTTGCTAGGAAATGTCACTCGAACCCAGCTTCAAGCAGCGCCCCTGCCAGATAGTCACCACCGGAATATTTTTGAGTGAACTTACGTTTGCAACTGACTTCTAAGACACATTTCATATATGATACACGAGTAGTTGGTTTTCCTGTACGTCGTGCACCTTATCCAAGAGCAAACGTGTACGGCACGAGTTTTCGATACCATAGGCACACTCAAGTGGCGTGTTAGCCGTACTCGACGCATGAGTGTCTCCTAACTCCTTTGTGAATTTTCCGTACAACCCCGCTGTCCAGCCAAATATATATCCCGCCAACCAAACACCCTCAAATACGCGGAAATATATCTATTACTCAAACACATATGCAACGGTTCGGCGAGGAACTCGATACATCAACCGTACGTGGACAACATCAAAACCCTCCTTAGACGCACACTACCCACGTGTGTGATGAAGGATATCCATATGGTTACTGTTAGGAGTAGTCTCCCAACCATGAATTATTAACTATGTCTTCAATATCCAATGTAAATTCCAATACAGTCTCAACGCATATACATATTATATAAGCTCTGAAAGTAATACCACGCAAAGTACACCCTTTATATCACCTGCCGACACACAATTATTCGCAGGACGAGCTCCGCTCCCCCATGAACTGCCCTGATGGTGTCCGGCTAACAATACACGAACTACAATGGTACCATCAGTCTCCCAGGTATCACCCCCGCCCCTACAGCCGTCGATCCGTGTCAGCACGCTAACCTCTTGAACAAACAGATATGCCCCCCAACAAGCCCCCCGCCTGGTGTACATATACATCTAATATACATGTTGGTTGGCACCTGTTTCTAACGACGGTGTGAAACATGCCAATTACTGCGGGAGTTAACGACCAGCGAACCGTATTATGTTCAATCGGTCATCGTGGCTGGCAGTCGAGGTAGACAATTTGGCGCGAAGTGGAAACCCTTAACTCCGTCCAAGGGGAATGTGGTCGTGAATATCACGTAGCATACACCAGGGACATAGTAAGGCACCCGCTACGCAGTTACAGAGTATACCCATTCCTTTCCCTGGAAACACCAGAAAATAGATCAATGAATTCGACGACATCATCGAATGCATAAACCTCCGCCTTACAAGCGGTTCTTAGTAAGACATCATTCACCCGTCAGGGCTCCCGCTGATCTTGTGATATCGCCGAGGTACACCCAATTCTACTACCCGTGATGTTTTCTCGGACGCCTATATTTTGTCCCCGGGGGGTGTTATTCGACGCCACCATGAGTACTCTTTCCCACCACCACTAGTACCACTCGGCAGTGTGGGAGACGTAGACCCGCTCATGAAGGGAATGGGAGTCAGTGGAATATCGAGTGCATCCTGGCAAAGGTTATAGGGGAAGGGGAAGACGGCAGGCAACGTGGGGGGTCAGGAAACACAATCCAAACAAAAACACTGATACTTATTATCGAGTGTATCGGTTGAAATCGTTCAAACTTGTCTACTGTTTTCATCGTTTTCTGTTCGTCCCCAAACCGTCCTGTTTGGGTCATTTCGGCTTCGTAAACTTGAAAGCATCATCAACATATACACGCATCCCTCCTCCGATTGATTTACCGCCGAGTTAAAAAAAATACTACAACACACGAAGCAATGGCCTTGTTCGTACAATGTACTGAATACCCTCCGACCTTATTTCATTTCAAGATATATATCCCAGTATCTGGCACTTGAGTTTTCGAGGTACCAGACACCTGGTAAGGACAGAGGACAAACCTGGAAATCGTTCAAGGAGGTATGTACCACACCCTGGACAATAGGTTCGAAGTCAATAGGCAATCGATAGGATCCTTTTCCAATAGGAGACATATTGTTGCTTGTGATAGGTATCGATCGGTCCTTTATGAAGCCTTTTGTTTCCGGCAATGGGTATCGACAGGTACGTTCACTGATCTACTGTTCGGTCAATAGCCTATGGTACGTATTGATATACAAGTATTGGTGATATAAGTAGGTATCGATAAACATTTCGTAGATGGTACTGTTCGGGTACTAGGGTATCGGCACTGACAAACGCAACATATTGGAATGTCCGATAGGTATCGATAATCGCGTCACGAATTAGTTTCTTTGTGCCGATAGGTATCGGTAGATATTTTGATCATCCTATCGGTTTGCACGATAGGTATCGATAGCTGTTTCACGAAATATATTGCTTCTACAGCTAGGTATCGATAGACTTTCCGATATTGTATTGGTTCGGGTAATAGGTATCGATAGACACTCCGCTGTTTGACTGTTTCGGACTATAGGCATCGATAGATCTTGCACCATTATATTGGTTCGGACGATAGGCATCGATAGATCTTGCACCATTATTTTGATGATTCGGACCATGGGGGTCGATAGACCTTGCACCATTCTATCGGTTCGGACCATGGGTGTCGATAGATTTTGCACCATTCAAATGGTTCCGATCATGGGTGTCGATAGACCTTGCACCATTCTATTGGTTCGGACCCTGGGTTTCGACCACATTCACTCATACTCGTACAATGAACAACGCACTTGGTTTTAGTATGTATACTTCCCTCCCGCTATCTGGTACCAGTACTCGTACGTGATACAACAAGTTGAAAGATAAACACGAAGTATTGGAGAGCAAGGCATTCAACGACAATCCTTCACGGCTCAACCAGCTACAATTCGTCAAGAGCTTTATTGTCCACGCCGCATGCCCGTTCGGCATAGCGGAATATGCTCGGATCCGGCGCTGTCTGTCGCTATTGTGCCCCAAGAAGCTACAGGTGGATGGCGTGAACAACAAGGCGGCGATTACTATCTTTGCAAGGCCTCGTGCTTCTTATACCCTGGATAATACCCTATCTAATAGGCTATTGGGCTAATAATAGGTCGGGAATTATATCGACTGCTCAATTCAGTATATTCGTAAGGGTGTCGAGCAATGCCTACTGCTCAACCTAATAGTCTTGCCACTATCCGATGGATACCTATCGCCCAATGCAATATTTTTGCAAGGGTATCGATCGATGCCTATTTCCCTATTCAATAAATAGCTTGACAAGGGTATCGATCGACCATTGACACACATATAAGAAGAACAATCGCATATTGCATCACTTTCTCTTGACCTATTGGTCAATGAAAAATCGATCGACAATGTCACATACCCATCGGAAGATAAATTGCGTATTGTACAGTCAGTATGAACCTATTGGACGAATAGATGGGTATCGATAGTCAATTTGACAAACCTATCACAAGTACAATAGGCTACTGCTCACATCTGTCCGCACGTATTGCTTAAAGAAATAGGTGTCGACAGACAATATCAAAAGCCTTTCCCAAGTGCAATAGGCTACTGCAAAATCAGTATGGACCTAAGCAATAGGTATCGATAGAGAATTTCCCATACCTGTCGGAAGTACAATAGGCTACTGTCCAAATCTTATAGAACCTATTGGTCAAAGCAACAGGTATCGATAGACAATTTCCAATACCTATCGGTTACCTATTGGCCAAAGCAATAGGTATCGATAGACAATTCCAAATACCTATTGTCCAAAGCAATAGGTATCGATAGACAATTTCAAGTACCTACTGGCCAAAGCAATCGATATCGGTAGACCATTCCAAATACCTACGATCGAAAGTACAATAGACTATTGCAGAAGTCAGTCTGAACCTATTGGAAGAAGAAATAGGTATCGATAGGCAATTACAAATACCTATTGCAGGGGCCAATAGGTATCGATAGGCAATATCCCAACCTATTGAACTACCAATAGGCATATCCAATAGGCTACTGTCCAGGGTGTGGTTTATCTACCCACTAGGTACAGCTTCGCAGCACGGCTCAATGTAAGGTTGGGCGTTCCAATTTTAGTGCACATGCTGCCACTAGGATGCTGAATGAGGCAGCTCTGGTATACGGGGTGGCTCGCACCTGAGCAGTGATGTGAACCGACAACCGAAACTCGGTCTTTTCGGTCGGGTTTTCTCGTTTTTTCCCGACCGAAAACCGACTTTTATTTATCGGTTTTTCGGTTGCCAAAAACAAACGAAACAGAAAAACCGAGGCTGTTTTTTCCGGTCGTTTTGTTTCCCCCGTCCCCCAAGTCATAAAAAAAAAAAAAAAAACATATCTACATGGAAACCCGTTATGTTTGGACATGGATACGCACATAGCACACCGCACATAGCACACAGCCCGCACCAGCAGCAACAACAGTCGCACAGGGCGCAGAGTAGAGCGGTACAGCAGTGCGTCGCGAGACTGCGAATGATAACGATGTCCGGTTCAGGCGGCAGTGCTGACTCTGACCTTGAGCCTGAGGCAGAGGCGGGTACTCACAGCCGTTCCTTCAGCAACCTAGATTTCTTTATGGTGTTAGCTGTACGCTGCAAGATGTATCCATCATCTATCATTACATCATACATGGTATATACAGCAGACTGCACATGAGCGGTGCCTCGTGCCCTCGTATTATACTTTCCTACTATTTTAAAAATTGTAGCAACTGCTGTTCTACCTGTAGCTATGGTCGGCTGCAAATTAATAATATGCATGTCGGCCTGTCTGTACCGTGTGTGGCGCAGCAAACGCAGGTTCTGCAGGAGGGCCCCTTTACACCACACCACACGATCATGTCGTCACGTTATGTCAACACATGCGCACCGAACCCTTCGAAATGTGGACCAATTGGCTAGTTTAGTCGGTAAACCGACCGAAACAACGACCAAAAATGTTCGGTTTCGGTTTCGTTTTCTTTCGGTTTAAAATAAAAAACCGACCGAATCCGACTGACTTTTCGGTGAAAAACCGAAAAACGGAACGAGTCCATTTCATTTTCGGTTCACATCGCTGCACGCGAGTCGCAACCCGCTCACTCTACGTGCACTACAAAACAGGAAGTGAGATGACAGAGTACAATCGGTTACGCAAATAAAAGTGTAACGTTCTGCAAGACTATTGTAGTTACTGTAGACTGCGAAAACTTTACCGCCCTACCGCCTGCTAGAGATAGTTCAATATATATATATATATATCATACAAGGCTTTCCTTCCGAGTTGTGATAGTATGGGTGACGCAAGAAATACAGGTCAATACCTCGGCAGCAGAGTCATCCCACGATAGGGGCGCAGCATAATTTTTTGAGCGCTCAATATCTCAACCGAAACGCGACTTCGGAAGCATTCGTTCGCGCAATCTGACCAAACCTTCCAGTGCGGTAGTCCAAAAACAAATACCAGTAATAAAATAATAATAGTATCCGGTGATTACTCACGTGAGAAGCACAGCCGGTCGGAAAGTATTGAGCCTAACAGTGGTACCCCTACCGTGGGATTGCTTCGGTCGAAAGTTGGGCCGTTCGTCACAAAGAAGAGCTGACATACGGTCCACTCACAACTAACGACCGACACAGGTTTACTTAACTTTAATGGTATTTATATTTGAATGCTTCCACCGAATCGAATCTATTTCAATTCGTTTTTCACAAATTGAATTGCTTTCATCAAAGAGCGTTGTTGGTTTAAACGGGCAATAAACGTAAAACTCCACATGTCGGACATAGTCGTTGGGTATAGCCGTGCACATGTCTGGTACGTGTGAGATTCGTATTCGTTCAGGTGTGTGATTTAGGTATAGGTAACATACTTACGAAAATTGCGACGTGATTTAGGTTAACTCGGAAGGGTTACATACATGTATGTGTGGCCTGATTCCGGGGGTCTTAGAGTTGAGGGGAAACGCGGCCCCGTTGCTCTCAGTTGA
Organism: Saccharina japonica; assembly: GCA_008828725.1. NCBI lineage: Eukaryota > Phaeophyceae > Laminariales > Laminariaceae > Saccharina > Saccharina japonica. The sequence continues at coordinate 416,467 of MEHQ01000176.1, forward strand.
AACGAAGTTAACTTATGAACATCGACAAATATTGATACCTGGCGTATTTTACTTCTGCTCCGCCTCATGGCATGATCGGTCTGCACATCATGCAACCGCACCCAGTGCACGAGTTTTCCCTTTACGGTAGTGAGTTGACATATAGTAACGGTAGCTCAGGCGCAGGGTTAGACAACAATCTATCCCCCTTCGCGACGATCTCGGTGGAGGAACGACAAGCAACTCAGGACAAAATCACCACAGAAAGACGACAAGTCATAGTCATTGCTCTGGCAGCCCGTGAGGAGCACAACCACATAACCCGTGAACTAGAGGGAGCAGAGATGAAGGACAACACGCACCAAGCCCAGGAAAAATACCCTAGGAGCCGCGACAGGTCGTCCGCCACTGACCCAGTGCAGGAATACGCGAAATCACCCCTCCAGGAATTCCATCAACAGTCTACGTACATCGAAGAAGGCGAGCCTGTTACCTATCATAGGGCACTGGAATAAATGATGTGTGCAGGGATTTGCGGTCAATTAGCGACCCAGGCTCTCGAGAGGATTAAAGCTGCCACACCGTTCAGAACACAGTGACAGGCAGTGACACAATTATATATATGAAACGGTGTACATTCAAATGTAGATTATGTGGTACGCACGCCGGTTATTTCCGTTCTCCTAACCCTACTAGTTTAAGCAAGTGCAGCCTTCTCCGACAGTAACCATTTCCATCTATATATACGAGCTGGTCCAGCCGTAAAATTGATTTTTGTTCTATTATCGTTTCCGCAAGCGTTTGGAAATACTAGGACTCCAAATTTTACAGCAGTGTTCCCAGCCCTGCAGCGCATATGCAGACGTCAGAATTTTTCGAATCCGAGTTGTTTCCGTCGAGAAACATCATGTCGAGCAAATCCGGACACTTACGGGGGTGTCTCGATACTAAATTCGGTACGAAAGTCCGAAACCGTTGGACAGCGGATGAGGCTGATTCTTGGTGTGAACATTCCTTGAGGCATGACAAGACGGTCGATATCCTCACCATCCCCTAATTCATTGTATGTCAGGAGATATGACGTGTCAAGTATCCGCAATACAAATTCAAGATGTTATGATGTTTGACACTAAAAATGGATTTCCCAGCCCAATTTTTCGTTTTTTTCGTTTTTTTTTCCCCTACGTGATTCGCATCGCTTTCTTCTACAGCTTCAAAGCGGGTCTTTTTTGTTTTTGTTTTTTTTTCCTTAAATGTTTGCGTAAACGTGATCTGGGTTTTTCTTGAAACGGCCATATAGGCCCACCTTTTGAAAAAAATAAAAAAAGACCCGCTTTGAGTCGTTCGGTTGTACTCTAATGAAGCTCTATGCAAAATTTCAGCTCCAAACTCGCAAAATTGAGTTGGGAAAAAGCTGGCGAATACAGCAATATCGTCTCGGCCGGACCAGCTCGTAGACATATCTATTATTTCACGACTTGGGGTCGGTCGTTAGTTACGAGTGGACCGTGAGACAGTTCTTTATGACAAACGGCCCAATGTTTGATGGACAGCTCTTCCAAATAGCTTTTAACTTTTCATTTTTTGCTGACAGCAGCACGACTACTAGAGACCAGCTTATCTACAGTCGTACTTTACTGTGTCAGCACGGCGACGACGACACTGGTGAGCTGGGACGACAAGGAAAGACAGAGCATCGCAACAAGAAGTCAGAAACACGGGGGGAAGGGGAAAGGTCCTGCTCTGCTCTGCTGATCTCTCTGCCTTCCTCCTGCTGCTGCTGCTGCTCCTGCTGCTCTTCGAAGTACTGCTCTATATTAGGGATGTACATCAACTCATAATCACGTGTTGATTATGAATATTTTGATGATTAATTTTAATCACGTGATGTGATTAAGTCTTGTTGATTGTTGATTATATATCAACTAGTCATGATTAGTTGATTATACATAATCATGATTAGTTGATTAGTTTTGAATCGAAAGGGGCATTTTGTGGTGTAATCGTAAAATATATTCCTCCAGCGCACATTGCCACAAATTAACTACAGTAATCAATGATTAGTTGATTATTGAAATTAATCATGATTAGTTGATTATGTTTTAATCAAAAAGAGGCGGTTTTTTATGTAACCGTGAAAACAATCAATAATCAACCGATAATCATGATTATTAGACCAAACGTTATCGTACCACTTTGTGGCTCTTTTTTCTTCCCGACTTTTATTTCGGCAAACAAAGATAAAGGCTGTGCAGCAGCAGTGCCTATGGCCAAAGCAACATAATACTCGTATGTATTCAAAATATGGTACGTATCGTTTTCGTATACGTACTCGGTGTACGTCATACGTACATATTATACGTATCGTTCTCGTATATAGTGCAAGGCATGTTTTATCGTATATATTTGCGGAACAATAAAAGAGCCAACCAAGATAATGGCGTATTGTGTCTGGCATCATCTCAGGGGTCAGATGATGACGAGACGCCCCTTTTTGTTGGATTTTTCAATCTTGGGGAACATAGTGGCCAACTTTATGCTCCATACGAGGGGTACACCCATTTTCTTTGGCACTATGTTGCTGATAAGATTATGAACGTGCCACAAAGTGGTACCATAACCTTTGGTCTTTAATCCCATCATCGTGTAGTTGATTGTGTGGGTATTAATCAACTAATCATGATTAAATCAACACGATTTGGACAAATTAATCAACAATCAAATCAACCCCAAATAAGAGTTGATGTGCATCCCTACTCTATATACCAGGTAGTTTTGATTTGAAAACATACGTCAGCTGTGAGTAGGTTTTATAAGCTTCGCCACTTTTTGCTTTTTGCTGACAGCAGCACGACTGCCTTGACGTGCGAACGCGGCACCTTCTACTTTCGTTTTTATGTAAGCAATGGCCGACAGACAGCAAGACGTATGTTTATTTTCAAGTCAATCAACGCAACACAGACTATCACAGGAAAACAAGAACGTGCGGGCAAGGAGCAAGATCCTGCTCTGGTGCTCTGCACTCCCTGTGCCTGCTGCTGCTTGCTACTGCTGCTGCTGCTGCTGCTGCTGCTGTTTTGTTCAACCGCCAAGTACGACATGTAAAAAACAAAAACGAATTGTTCCTCACTTGACATCATACATATCGACTCTTCCAAGATTCTAAAAGCTGATAAACCATGTGTGCACCCAGCTGGGTGGAAATATTTTGAACACCCAGCTTTGCCCAGATTGCTATTATATACCAGATACCGGGTAGGTTTTATTGCGTACTCGTAGTGCACCGAAAACGCTGATCCAACAACAAATATGCAGCAGTGTAGTTGCTGCTGTCGTTGTTGCTGCTGTTGTTAATGCTGCTGCTGTGCATTAAGTTGACCCGTATTACAGAGCTGATGATTCACATGTGCATCAGCAGCACACGATGGACTGCTGCGATAGCGCATGCCTAAGTAACGTGGCTGCGGGCACGGGAGCTACATACAGCAGCAGCTGCAGCAGCAGCAGCAACAGGCGGAAACAGTGGGAGTTTTGGAGCGCAACCACCGTAACGCAATTGCTCGACGGCCGGAAATTTGCACAGCTCCACGGAGAGACAACATCATGCAGAATATCAGATAGAAGATCTCATGGTGTACTGCTGTTGCTGTACAGCCGGCATATAGTGAGCGTTTAGAGAGACACCATCATACAGACTACCAGTATCAGGCAGAGCTAATCATGATGTATTGCTGTACTACAGCAGAGCAAGCAGTACTCAATCGACCTCTTCGACAGTAGCTCAATCGGAAGGAATGTGTCTGCGGTCTGCAGGGACACGGAACAACCCGTTTGTTGCTGTGTTGCTGCTGTACAGGTCTCTCAGGTATTAATAGTGCTTGTAGCGTAGTTACTTGCCGGGCGAATTAATTTATGTTCTTTGCACTTCCCGTCTGCGCAAGAGGCCCTCTTTTGTCAGGAAATTCACAGGAACTCCTCTGTAAAGTATTTCGCCTAGAGAGTAAACAAGTCGTATCCGTACGAAGTACGTACTGGGGTTGTACGAGTATCATAAAATACGCACACCGCTCCTATGTGCGACGGTAGGGTGTCTTCATTGTGTCATCGGGTCTGATGAAAAAAAGAAGTATATATGTCGACTCGTCCCTGGACCAGCATAGACAGCAGTATATAGGTTGCGGCTCTATATTGTTTGTTGCTGCTCTGTTACTGCTGAGGTACTGCGTACGGGGGGGCACAACCTTACTACTATGCTTTTCTTGCGTCGCCCGCATTTGGACGGTTTGATGCACGAGTAGGCTACTTTTAATGTATTGTAACATTGTTACTCATTGTGGACACACTAATCCCCCAAACAACTGCAATCTTTGGCGGACTAGTCAAAACCTAACTACACCAAATTTTATTGGTTCAAGAATCAACTCCCATCTTACAACCACTCCAAAGGAAAACCTTTTAGGTTCTACTCTTTTTGGAACCCAGGTGTTGTTGACGTTCTTGTTTGTTAGATCAGAATACCCCAGTACCTAACACAAAAAACGCGGCTGACTATAACCGAGTAGAGAAAATGACAGGGACGACGTTCGTCTTCGTGTGCGCGCCGCCGCCTTCCCCATTTTTTGTTTTATTCATCGCAGGATAGGAAGCTACCACTGTCAGCTTCTATTGGTGTAATAGCTCTTGAAATACACGCACGGGACAGCATCGGCGAGGCAGTCGTCGAAGGCTTGATATAGTGCTCCGTATTTATTGTCGATCGCTTGTTTATCCTGATAGATGGCCGATCGAGTGGGTGGCAAAATTGTTCTTGCGACCGCCATGCTTTCGTCTGATTAGCCACCGCTGGGGTAAGCTTTTCTATGGTTTGTAGCCCGGGCCTCCACTCTTGCTCTGATCGTCGCTCGTTGAGGTTCTCGTTTCATTGCCTCGTTGGTGGTCGTCGGTATTGTCACAACAGCGATGGACTGCCTCAGCGACGCTGGCCCAGTGGCAACATGTCTTGCAAGTTGGATGTATTCCCCCACTTCAAGTTGTTTTGATCCGATCGCATGTTGGGCTCGCATTGCCAAATATTGTTTTAAAATACAAACTCGACTGAAATTGACTTGTATTTTCATTAATCGACTTGAAGTTTCTTCCGAATGGGTTCATTAAAAAAAACGACAAGCAGATACATTTTGTTTTCGCCGAGAAAACGTCGATCTGGTCGAATAAAAAAAGAAGGAAGTTCAAATATACGTATTATATTCGGAGGCGTGGATACCTGCTGGTACTCAAAAGTTACAGGAGTTTCGTGCCCGGCACCTAAAGCCGACCACCCGACCCGAGCCCTAACTATAACCCTATGCCAGCGACCAGTGCTAGGATGCTTCGAGTATGAAGCCTCTAGGTTGATTTTGCTGGCTCCAGATGCTGTGGCTTCTCAAGACATTACCTCGATTACGCCGCTTAATAATCTACTCCTTAGTCCACAAGCGTGCGCAAGTAACACAGGTAGCCTGTTATCCTGTGCCGGCCCAAATACTCTGCGGCTTGCCGCTGTGCCGTCGGAGCTCGTTGACCGTTGGATTAGATCAGATTTGTCAACACAATGACGCAGAATTCACGAAATACTGGATTCAAGTTCGATTGATATCTATGCAATTACAGCAGTTGTTGTTCCTCGGAAATACGGGCCCTTAGTCTTAAGGGACCTATTTTTTAATTTAGTTGGGTCGACTCTCCCTCGCCACACATTACAAAAGCCCTCTTGGTGATTCATGTTTGACCAATCAGAAGAAGCACAAGCCGATCAATATATCAAAAGTATTTGAATTGACTTGATTCCAAACGTGTCATCCTTACAGGCTTTTCTTACGTATATGTTTTCAAGGTGTCGAGGCTCGGCAACTCAAATAACTGTTTGAAGTTGTTCACCTTGTTCTGCAGTTCCAGTTTTGCTGTCGACTGGTTGGGATCTTTGCATTCACGTGTTTTCTCTCCGAATAATTCGTGATTAGAATGGATACTGCTTGCCGCTGCTCTGTATTTACAGGCACGAGAAGTGCAGCTAAGCGCTTCTGTACCCAAACTACAGCTATTGTAGTACTGCTTGCTGCATGGGTCATACGGTGAGCGATTTATATCACAGTACGAAATATGTACTGTTAGGCAAAATATACAACGACAATGCTCCAATTGTCAATACATAGACAGAAGTCGGCTAAACGAAACAATGCTCAAAATGTGGAACAGTATATATACCAGGCATGTAAACACATAAGCGATCAACGGATACCCAAGAAAACCAACGAGGATAATCAAGAGCATAGCAACAATACCCCATTTGTCAGCAGTGTTGCCGTCAAGAAGAGCGCTATGTACCATGCATACATCGTGACGGTCATTCGAGTATTGTCTCCTCTGCCGGCTATAACCACAAATACGCACCCCGTGAGAGCGTGTCCGGTGAAAACAAAACAGTGTTATGTACTCGTATGACTCGTACGTGGATTCCGGTGATTGCGGTGCACGCGCGAAAACAAGAATCACGAAACGCTGAAAACGGTCTCATTTTGGCCGGCCAAAACTATATCACGAGCAAACAAAAAGTAGGCTGATGATAGCACGCACAATATTGTTTCCAATCCTAGCATCCAATTTGACATTTGTCATCACCGGGCCCCCTCTGTAGGGCTGCTGCAGCATGATCATTGCAAATTTAAGTGCACCCCTCGGTCGCATTTACACCCTATGTTTGCCTTTGCCATAATCGACCATTGTGGGCACGCGCGATGTCGCAGGCGGACAATAGCCCTCCGCGACCAAGACCCACTTGTATTTAGATGCATAGTGTTTCCTTGATTGTTTCATTGGTGGTTGCCAGGGAAGGCAAAACAATGCTTACCAAGTACCCAGTGAAACTGCAACGATCCAACAACAGGGAATGTCGGCTCTGGTTTAGCTGGAGCTGTACACGACCTGTTGACAATCGCCGGTCCTACACCCTCCGATGAAGTTATATTTTTCTGTGATGTGAGTGTTTTCAGTACTCTGTGATGTGAGTGTTTTCAGTACTATTATCAAATCTGACTGTAGCAAAGCTTCGAACTCTACTGGATACGTGGCCGGTTGTGGACGTTTAACTTGCCCCTCTCTGGGTAATAGAAGGTTAATATATTTATGTGAGCTGATATGATGGTGTGAATCGAGTGAGAGCACGGGCGTGTGCAAACACTCCAGTTAATAGCACCTTGATTTCCTAGTACACCGCTATATATTGTACAACGTTTTCTTCAACGCCTACATTCCAAACGCTACTGGACCCTACCTTCTTGAACACTTCAACCATCCTGTTGCTCAAAGGTGCGGTCAAATAGCTGCACACGCAGTTACGGTCATACGAGTACAGGAAACAGGTATAAAAGTCAAGCCAATTCATCCATGTACCAGTCTGTTGCTATCACAACCGCGTATATACCGCACAGCTGGAGTACAGAACATCGCTATACCGTACAAAGCATATCATATATTAATTCGATTTATACTTGAAACTATCGTCGTCGTCCGCGCCTTGGTCTGTACGGGGTCTCACCTGAATCGCGACCCGTTTACCCTTCTTGCACTACTCCGGAGGAAAACGCGTGACGATGCACGGGGCCATACCAGTGTCGGCGCAGAAAACATCACTGCCCTGGATTACGCCTGTGCAGCAGGAGTCCTACCAAATGGGGTATCAGGAGCGGGGAACGCGGTTTCGTCATACCGGACAATATTGGGGGCCTAGCAGTAAATGCCTTCCTCCACATGACGCGTGCTATTGGGGCCGCAACACGTAAACATTGTGAAGCTTCTCCTTTGAGGAGTTCAACACCCCACCCAACACCCGACGTACACATTGGGTTGGAATAAACGAAAGGGAAACGGTCATTTGGGGGTATACCCCTGGTGTTCCGGGTATTTGGGGGGTATAGGCAAAACGCGCCCGTGACGGGCGCTGCCGCGTGCCCGAACAGGACTCAAATGCAATTTCAACGCCCTGGCGAGATAGCCGAGGTCCATGCCAAGCACGCACACATCTGTTTTATTTGTCTCGGGGACAGTCTTGGGCCACACAGAACAGTGGCGCATGAGGGGGTAAACGAAGCCCCCCCGCTTTGACCACATGCTGGGGGAGGATAACCCCACGTTTCTACTAAACATATCAACTAACCACAATTGACCATTTCTCCCCCCACATTTGGCCGAAACCAAACCTCATTTTGAGCACCTGTGACACCCTCAACAATGACTACAACAGTGTACGTATCCACGTCACGCCCAACAACCCGAATAGACCACCGGGCGGAACATCCAGAACTTGCGAGTAGTCGCCATCGGTTGTTTCCCAAGAAATCTCGGCACAACTATACAAACCACATATTTATAGACGAAAGTTTCATCAATATCGGCTGCGTTTACCCCCTCATGCACCGCTGTCCCATTAGGCCCAAGAACGTACCCAAAAAAACAAAATAGTTGTGTGCGTGCTTGGCATGGGCTTTGGACATTTCGCCAGGGTGTTGGAATTGCGTTTCAGGGCTGTTCGGGCACGCGGGAGGGCCCGCCGCATTCGCGTTTTGCCTATACCCCTGAATGACCGGACCACCAGAGGGTACACGTACCATTTCCCTCAACCAAAAACCCCAAAGTAGTAAAGTACATCGGATCTATCAATATTGGGGAGCTTCCTCAGAGGCATTTGTTCAGGAGCCCCATCATTGAACAATATTCGGGCTCGACAGGGAAACAACTAGCGCAGCATGGCATAGGTACTGGTCTACCTACTGATGCGTGCGAGCGATCCCCCATTTTCGAGAGGACAGAAGTAAAACCGTGTGGTTCCCAAACGGTGCCTGCCAAAGGAGGAAGGCGTGCTACGCGATGGTAGAGGGGTGGTTTCCCCACCTAAAAACCTCCGGTCGATGATACCCAAAGTGCTACCAGCTGAACACCCCCATGCCTTACGAATGTAACGATTATGAAATGTACCCTACAATGGAGTTCTGACGATACTGGGCAGATCTTCAGCAAGCGATCAGTACCAACAGTTACAGACTTACCGCGCCACCGGGGCGACTGCCGCAACCGCGTCCTCCGCAAGTCCCGCACTGAGTCTCGCAACAGGCACCGTTCGCTTCTATGCCACGCGTACCGTCGCTGCAAACCACTTCAAGGATTTCCGTTGGTTCATGGAAGATTCGAGCCGAGAATAAACATCGCGGAGATGCGGGTTCACCAAACGTTAGATCCGGAAATACACGGTTGTGTACGCGAAATGAACAATTGCAATGGTGGGATATCAGCGTCGTCTATATCGCAACAGGAAAGGATACAGAACGCTCGTGATTGGTAAAGGACTACTGTGAATACGAACAAAGGTAGGGGGCTTGCGGGTGCATGTTTCAAGCTTTCGTTTTCAGCTGATTAATTTTCTATGTACATAGGATTGTAGTATTTCACCAAATGCCCTACACTTCGTTTACGTGGACTGCACAGATAGACGATCCTGGTGTAAACCGGTAGAAGATGATACGAATTACATAACCCCCGCCCTCAACAGTGCCTCAGTCCTGAAACCCAGACAACCACTCCAGCACTAAACCACACACCTTTACCTCGAACTACTTGCCACATTTGGGTTACTACTTCCTACCACCGATGATATAAGCAGGAACGAAGGCGTATATACCACAGGAAGCTATGAATAACTAAATCCCGAAGAAGCACATAGGGGAAGATCACGAGGAACATTCTAGATGAACCATAGAGAGAGGTAGTAAGAGCTGGTTGTGCTACAGTACAGTAGAACAGGAAACGACGCACATGGGTTATCGACGATGCACGGTGCTGCCAAAGCGACACTGCAATCCATGCCGTCGGTCATGATTCGTTCAGTGCAGCAGTTGGTCTGTTCACAGGAGAAGGGGACGAGGCATGCTTGGGTCAGCTCGGCCGTTGTTGGGCACTGTGCAGGACACGGCTGTCTGCCATACGCTGGTGGGTCGATTGATATATGCGAAGCCCCGTGCTCCGCTAGGGTGTGCATATTAGAGCACGAACACAATGAAGTGGTACTGTTGGGCTTACGGAAGAAACTCAAACTAACATGTGGGTATCCGGTGTGTACACTGCAACAAAATTCGCGAGATACCTACTGTAGATGAGAACACTGCAAATCAGACTTACTACTGTAGTAGCTAAGCAAATATTTCTTAAGGCCAATTGTTGGGTGACATATATAACCCCTTGCCTGAAGAGCCACTTTGATTTAAGCTATGATCCTAGACTACCGTAGCACGGGGCCACAACAGACGCCAACTAACCGGTCCTCCCGGTCGGCCGCCGCAACCTTCGCCTCCACACGCCCCGCAGGCACTATCGCAGCAAATCATGCCGTTTTGATTATTAGTCTGGATCCCTTGAAGGCCATTATAGCACGTGTCTTCAGCATAACAGGAGGATGCATCGCAGCAAGAGTGGGTTCGTCAAGATTGCACGTCGCGTTTGAGGTGACAGTTGTTAGATAGCACTCATGGAGAATTCCGTCACAGTGCTACAAACGGCAGGGGTAGGTGTGCACAACAAACAGTAGAAGAAGCACGAGCAGTGACAAAATAGGCTGCACACCCAACGATGGGTGCAGTCACTGGTCAAGCCAGCGCTCTGTCAGACGCACCTATGACGCACGGCGCCGCCATTTCTTCGCTGCACAGCATACCACCGTTCGTGATTGCGCCTACGCAGCAAGAGGCCTGATAGCAGAGTACGGGGCGGAACGTGGTTTAGTCAGGCGGTCAAACGTTGGGGGCTGAGCAGTAAACATCTGCGTGCCATACGCGTGTGGATGTCTTCATGACTACGACCTCGCCTCTCCCTCGAGACGCGCTACAGTACGGTGTGAGCGTTAGAGCCCAAACCAAACTACGTCACAGGGCTCCTAAACGCACGACAGGCTATTTGCCTAGAGTCGAGTTTTGGGTACCAGGTATGTATATAACTGCCCCATTGAGAAGGCGAATACAATTCGGCCTGTATGTCTACAGTAGTTGCACGCGTCCACGCCAGTCACTAACTCACGGCTCCGCCGGGTCGGGTGGCGCAACCTTCTCCTCCGCATGCCCCGCAGGCCACATCGCAGCAGGCATTTCCGTTTTGGAGTCCAGCAAGACCGTTACTGCATGTCTGGCCTGCAGCACAACGTGATGATGCATCGAAACGAGCGTGCGTACGGCCGACGACGTTAGCCGCTAATGCTAACGCGCTTGGAACTAAGCTAACGCTCACGAACAGTGCATCTCGTACTAGTTTAATACTGTCGAAACTATTTTTGATGCGTGCTATGGTTAGCTGTGCACTAAACGTTCGTGAGGCACCTCGTTTTGCGAGAGCTATACCTCGCCGTGGCATGCCTTACGAACGAACACATGCCCTTCAACCCGATGAGTGCTCCTCTTGTCTGGTATTGGATATTGGTAATCAGTGCACAGCGTTATAAAGCACCAAGTAGTATATTACTTTTGTGCACTAGTTCCCGAGTTGAAATGCCCCGTCATACAAACATTTTCCTGGCGAGCACCTGCTACTTTGTGTGTGCCGTAGCAATCGTATTGCTGGCTGTGTAGATGGGCAGCGTGTGTTGAGTTTCCACTGTCGTCGAAGGTGGTGCAACCATATGCGATTGCTGGTATTGGCCTCGTTCCGCAGACTCTCTTCCTTGAACACACAAACTGATTTTGTTCAAACCAGCTTCCGTCTGCTGCAGTGCGCTCGCGAATACGGCCGATGTATCGGCGGTAGACCTGCGTACGGTACCCGATCCCTTTCTACTATAGAGTACTGGAATTTACGACAGCAAGATGGATGGGTTCGCTGGACTGGGATTCCGAGTGCTATCCGCCCTTCGAGGCCCGTTCATGGATACTAGGTGGGACTATTCATTTGATTTTCGGCCACCATGCCCGCCTGTTTCGACCGTAACCATGGAAGGCCTGCCGGGTTTCCCGATCGAAGGATTGTGTATCACGCGTGGACGAAACAGTTTGCCAAAACGCCAAACCGTCGTCATGTTTGCCAGCACACCGTCGATCGAATACGATAATGTTTGCTTTGGACGGTAGGGTGGCCGGGTGGCAAAACGCGCCAGCGGGCTCTCTTTTACGACGTGCGCAACGTAGAATAAGTAGTAGACCAAGAGAGGAAGGGCTTCCTGATCTAGGCTACGCTAGGCACCTGGAAGAATGATGGAAGTGTTTTACGTACGAGGGAATAATGCCGAGTGACTGTATGGCATAATATTTGAAGGAGTGCCGTAGTAGGACGTTCATAGGTTGTATCAAGTCTTTTCAGGTAAAGGGGTTTGGAATTTTCTCCAAATTAGTGGAGAAAACAGGGCGTGAGACCAAGAATTAGTAGTTCGCAGTAGTACAGCAGTAGGTGTCAAAGCAGCGCAACACTCGCCTCGTTCTCCAGTCTACCGGTATGCAGTAGTAGTGCTCGTCGTGTACTATTACATAGGTACGTGCGAGAGTACAGTAGATACCATCCATCTTTCTTTTCGTTTACACACATAATACAACGCAAATGAAGGCGAACACTTGTACCACGGGTATCAGGAGTAGTAGTTGTGTAGTGCTACTGCACTGACATGTCGTATATAGCAGGTACACTCTATGTCCCAGTCACAATATCGCAGCAGCCACGTTGGCTTACCAACCAAGACACGGCAACGTTTCGTCATGTTCGTGGAAGAAAATAATGAAAAAACAAATATTTAGCTGTGAGTTCGAGATGGATTTTATAGTCCGGCTATCTATCGTAAAAGCTAGAAAGGCAGTTTTATATCACCAGTTACCATTCTTGCGTGTACACCCCTTTGCAGCGCTGTAGCGTTTATTGGTTGACATATATATGACCTATACCACGGCATTACCGTACACTACTGATGTACACTATATATTTAAATGTTTTTTTATGGCAATATGCGTAGCGGCAGCGTACACCATACCACCGGACGAAGCCCCTCTTGTATAATGTGTCTTAGATATATCTCCTCCACAGACATAATCCAACCCTGCGAAGGACTTCATCCATGACGAGGTAGTGTTGTCGAGCGATAACCTCTGTCGTCTCGTGTTGTCAAGTTACCGTCCGAAAACCCGATGACACTGAGCCTTTCAACGAATTCGGCAGTGAAATACCTCCGCCTCTGGGGTTCTGAATTTAGAACCGTCAAGCCCGTCGTAAGGAGAGCTCACCGCTGGAAGTGTGGATGGACGTCAGCGTCGCCAGCCCCAGAAGCACGTACCTGAATCGCATCCTTTTGTCTCAGCACCGACTACGCACCCACAGTTATTGTTGAGAAAAGTACGGAACCTGCGCCGAACAAGAGTGAACGGGGGTGGTCGGCAGGTATTTCATTAGATATTCCTTTTGGAACACCGTCCAAACGCACGCCTTGATTTTCATTCGTCAGCCCCTCAACGCCACGACATTTGTCGCCCGCCCAACCCGACTAAATATAAATCGGAGATCGTCGGTCCCGCTTCGGCATGTGCACAGGAATACTTCAAAGGTATATCATACAACACTGATAGCCATGGCGTTTGTCGCGCACATTTCTTGACGTTGCAGGTTGTGAGTGATGAACCCACAGGAGATATCATGACCCGACTGAATATGCGCTTTGGTGTCAGATGGTAAATGTTTCGCATCTACAGGGCACCCATAAACCTGGGAACTGTAGTAGAGGAAGTAAGTGTAAGCTCAAGCCGTGTCAGCTAACAATTTTGTTGACGTCAATATACTAGGGTCGTGTAGTGGCGGCTGGAGCCGTTTTTCCTTTGGCAGCATTGGCGGGGCGAACTCTGTTTGTAGAATTAGTATCGCGCACTCTTGGTCAGCATCGGTGTGGCAAAGAAAGCCAGCAATACACGTACCGTTGACGAACTCCTATTCGGCCTGTGAACGTGTCACCCACCGGAATATGGAACACGAGCGCCGACCGTTCGGGGTCGCATGGCCGTGATTTTTGTCGGAACGTTCTTGACTTGAGTCGCTGTGCGCCCCACATTTAAAAACAATCTAGACCCCCTCTGCAGGCTTAGGATTTGTCTAAACTCAGTTTTTGCACATTGTTGTTGTTGTTGTTGTTGTCTTTACATTGAAAACCGTGCCGGTCTCTCTATCCAGTACCTCCATCTGTCCGTACTAATCCAACACTTGACACGGTCGATTCCCGTGGTCACAGGCTAACTTACCCAAAAAAAGGTATACTGAAATAAAAGTGGAACCCGAAGGGTCCGCAAAGCAATCATAGCCAGTCCAAAACAGATAGTCTGGAGCCCTCCGCTCCCCTCTATACGCTATGTGAAGGTAAAAATAAAAATGGAAAAGTCAACATCACCAATCGGGGGTACACGCCCCCTGATTCTATCTTGGTGCCCCTATAATGCCGGGGTGTTCCGTGCCGGGTTCACGCCGGTCAGGCAAACAAATCGAGTCCTCCATCCTGATTATAAACGAAGACATGCTACGGGGGAAGGGAACTATGGTTCCGTGTGACTGATGTACCCCCGGCCTGCGAACAGTGTAACTGCAAAAGGTCAAAACAACTTTGCGTGTGATAATTCGACCGCCTATACTATGTTTTTATTTGCCCCCATGCAGGTTGTAAGCCAGTGCCCCCCTGGGTGGTATGCACACAGTACCGCGGACAAGAGCACCCCACGAAACAGATACGGCCAGCCTTTAATCAGTTTGCGCAAAGCGAGTATATATTCCTGATTGGGGGGAAGAGAAATCTGACAGCTGAGGAGTTCAGGCGGTGTACACATAGTGCAGCCATACTACTGAGGGGGCGCACGAAGCCTTGCTACATGTACGAGGTGTTGTTTATAACAATTATTCGTCTACAACACAGCTTGCACGTTGGTTTTGGGTGTCATTTCTCTGTCTGAAACGAAGCATGTATTGACGGATTAAAGCACCATTACGGTATATTCGTAGTATTAGTGATCTTAGACATATCGTATCATGGGCCATGGTGAATGACGGGGCACGGTGTGGGGTAGCGCATGTCGCCCCCTGATGCCATGTTGAGCATTTTTTTCCAGGCGCAAACCCATGATATGGTAGGTTCCATGGCGTACGGCAGTGTAGGCCATAGTAGGTAGAAATAATCTGGGAGTCATAAAGTTGATTGTTTCAAATCATGTACAACTGCTCCTGGTACACGTCATACTCCGAGGATACTCCTCCGAGTATAGAGTACATTTTGTACTCAGTACTGAGAGTATGAGCGTATTAGCTGCCTAAACACTGATAGTAAATGGGAGTATGAGCAGTGCCCCAGGCCCAAATACTGTGAATACAACGACACCCGCAGTAATTGGACCCCGAAACCCTTCACTCTATTGCTAATATCCAGAGTACAGAATGTGGGAATACTTCAAGAACTCACCGTATCCGCAGTACTTAAACCGTAATACTGCAAGTACACGCATCTGATGTATTTGTTCTCGGAACTACTTTACTTTATTCCCAGGTAAATCCATGGCGAGGTGGTACAGGGGCGAAGCGGAGAGGAGCTGGCAACGGCATGCAGCTGAGGACGCCAAGAGAGGCGACAAGGGGAGGGGGTGCAGCAGTACTCATAGGCCTGTCGACGAATGTAGAGACGGGAAGGTAAATCGTGTGGCAAGGTATCGGTTCGACGGGTCCTTGAGTTATATCATTTGCTTAAATTCGGTTGATTGTTGTTTTGCTGAGCTGTTCACTGGGGAGGGGGCACGACAGAGGTAGTGCCGGTTCTTGACACAGGTTTTGATGAGAGTGGCACGGAGATGTCAGAAGGTGTGGCATGGCCCCCGGCTCGGTTTCGGAGCAGACCCGGGAACTTGTTACTATCACCGCGTTGATAACAGTTTATATAATCTTCTCTTTTTTGTTCTTTCTAGCATTTGTTTGCCTTGTTTCTCCCTTTGTTTATTTTCTCCCCCGCCGTCCTATGCCGATGCCTTCTTCTCATTTGCGTTGATGTACCCGTGCAGCAGTTATCTGTTAATCTTGGACACGCAGGCTTTTCATCTTGGAGCGATGACGTCTCTTTGCGTCAAAAGTATTTTCCTCGCGTCATTACGATTATATTTCATTTCATTATATATTTTTTAGTGTCTTTTTTAGTTGTTATATTATTTTGGCTCGTGTCGTTGTGTTCTCGTACCCGATTCGTTTGCGTTTCACAAGCTTTACCCATTAATTGGCGTATTTATTTTTTACTGAAAATAGTGTGGAACACACCCAGTCTTACAAAATAATTCCAGTCTGGCATAAAAACGAGATTGTTAACATCTGTCACGTACGGCAGTCCTAACTCAGATACGGTCCACAGTGTAGTATACAAGGTATAGTCGCCCTCCCCCTACGGTATATGCCTTGCATTTTATTCGCGGAAATAGTTCAGCACTTCCTAACCTCTCGTCGACTGGGGTCGAGTTGTGCCTATCCGCGCTAAAACAGGCCCCCTCGAAACGTAGTCTCATGAAAGAGAAAACAAACACAGTAGATGTGTGTTGGGTTCTCCACGCTGAACCGCTATTTCTACGCGTGATTATCCAGCACACCCAGCCAGTGTCCGTGCCGACTCTTCGTCCTAGATATATACCAGCTCTGTAATATGTATGGAGGCTCGAACCCTCGACCTCAATTTTAGCAGTACTCGAGATTACCCCCTGGACCACAAGGACGACCGGCAGCTGTTGTTATCTATGACCGACGGGCTGCACTACACACGCAGATATATATGCCAGTAACTCTCGTCGACACGACTTTTGATAACTGCTCTCTCGCCAAGCAGACACCACTACACTTAGACCTGTGGTTTGCTTCCAACCTCTCTATTTATTTTCCTGGCTCCCGATACTATTTTCCCCCTTTCGCTATAAAAATTACCCGCCCCCCTCCCATGCTGTGGATAGCATATATGCCTGGTATGTACTGTACCACACGTAATAATGATCCGTGTGAAACTCTGTTATTTCAATAAACGGGAATGAATACAAAAGTTACTGCTCCTCCTTCGTACCTTACTGCGTGTGCAAAACAAAACTATTAAGAAGGGTGACTGCATCGTTTTGATTGCCTCCCTTTTCTCGGGCTACGGACGATGATCATATTAAGCTGCAAAAAAAAAAGCATTAGTCGTAGGAAGCACCATATATTCGGTAGGTTGACGTCGCCATCGTCATCCGGCACAACGCCTGCATTCGACAAAAACAACAACTCCACACGCACCACCACGAAGAAAAACAATTCGAGATGTTCCCCCCCGTCTCTCTTTCTCTTGCTTTTTTTAAGCCCGTCTCCCTGAAAAGGTTTAAAACAAAAAACGATAACACCCCCTTTACTTCCCGTCTCCAAGGTTTCGGGTCCTGCTACATACTGCTGTAGCAAGGAGGGTCACGCTAAAGCCCTTTTTTTTTACAGACACACCTCCGACCCACCCGGTATTTGGTTATAGACCTCTTCTTCGCCAAAGCGAGCCAGCGCGGTTTGTTCTTCTTAGTTCTACTCATCATCGGCATCAGCTTATCCAGAGTATGTGCCCATTCTTGATCGTACATATATACAAGTTATCTGTGGCCCCAGAACAGCGACAGAGGGGAACTACATTGAAATGGGGGTGAACAAAAAAAAATCAAGTGCCCTACGTACGTATGCGACAAATACGAAATACATATACCAGCAATCCAGTTGGGTTGGAGCTGAGAAAACAAAAAAACAAAGTATTTCGTACTGGTAGAAGAAGAAAAAAAAAGCAAAAGCGAACCAAAACAACACAAAATGTTCCCCCCCCCCCGGAGACGATGTGCAATACAAACCAAATCAAATATGCAAACACAGTATATATACCTGGTAGAGTAAATCTTGAGTAAACAGAGAAATACGAAGCAAAAACGAAACCACGTACATACTAATAGTAGTCAAAGACATCTAATATATACTTGAACGAATAAACACAAATACACCGAGAGGGATAAAGAAGAGTAGATGCTACTGTAAAATAGCCCATACGGACTACCAGGTACCTGGTATATATACCGGCTACATATATTTATCGACTATTAATAGAGCTATTTGAAACTCAAAATAGGAGCTTATATATGGTTCTTCCCGAAAAAAGGTCATATCGAGTTTCAAACGTCGCCAAAATAGGCGCTTATTTTCGACATAACGACCAGCGTGATATTTGGCTCTTCTCAAAATATGTACTTGGTCACTTTTTCGAGCAAGTACATAAGTTTTACTTGGTGGGAAGTTTCTCAGCAATTTATCCTACAATCGAAGCACCACAGCAGGGCACAAGCATCACAGGACTAAAAGCAAAGCAGCACAGGGCAGCAGCACAACTACCCTCGACTTACGGCCTACGCCCGAGCAAACTGCCCATAGTACGAGCATGGACCCGCTACCAGGAGGCTACCAAAACAGCAGGCGTGCTGCCACCGGCGAGGGTTATCCCGCACAGCCGAGGTCACCCCAGTTCATCGGTCTACGTCCGAGCGTCAACAGCTACGGTTCTCCTCCCCGCCTTCCCGGATTCAACACCGGGGCCGGTGTGCGCCAGCCGCTGGGCTTGCGCACAGACATGCCGTGCACCAACGCCCAGGTTACGGGTGGTGAGCGTGCGCATGGTGTGTTGGGTCCGGACGGCCCCTGCGCCCCAAACGCTGCCACCTCGTTCCGTGATGGGCCCGGCCCAGCAGGCCCTCAAGATTGCCTTCACTTGCTTTGACTATGCCAGCACCTGCACGTGCTCAAGAAGCCTGGTGTGCACTCTCCGAGCACACAACACAAAAAAGTCCCTCATCACGAACGCGTGCTGCTGAAAGTGGAAAGCCCAAAAGAAGAATAAATCCTGGAAAATTATGTCAGTGTCCTTCGTAAAAGATCCACCGTTTTAAAAAAAAATGGCATATGCTGAGTTTTAGACGTTGCGGTAAATGTGGCTCTATAGTGCCAAATATTCAATGGCCTGACTCTTCCCTTTGGAAGGACATAAGGCATAAGCTCGAGTTTCAAATAGGTCTAATAGTATATCCAATGGGTAAGAACGAAATCATGAAGACAACTAGTTCATAAATATGACCAGGAACGAGTTGAATAAAATTCACCGAGAGGCACAATGGATGTGTCGTTCTTATCCCTGTGATTCGAGAGAAGTATATCCCATCCGATCACTTTTTAACACCCTGTACAACTACAACTAAAGGTTGTGCGGGGCCGAAACTACTATGTAGTTGTCCCTAAACAACTAGTTGTATAGGTTGTTCACCCAGTAGTTGTCTGCAGACAACTAGTTGCTCAAGTTTTTCAAACAGTAGTTGTCTACGGACAACTAGTTGCACAAGTTTTTAAAAAAGTACTTGTCTACGGACTACTAGTTGCACAACTTTTTAAAACAGTAGTCGTCTGCAGACAACTAGTTGCACAACGTTATCAAACAGTAGCTGTCTGCAGACAAATAGTTGCACAACTTGTTCAAACAGTAGTTGTCAACAAACAACTAAAGTTGCACAACTTTTTCAAAGAGTAGTTGTACAGGGTGTGCTGTTTTTGGACGGGAACCTGGACCTCATTCCTGAGGACATCCCGAAGCTGGGCCATGACGTGGTGCACACCAAAATCCCCAGGCGGTTGTCGAACCCCATTGCGGGGCTGGCACAGCTTGACTGTGTGTTTGGTCCGTTGAACTTCACCGACGAAGTGGAGACGGAGGTTTCAACAGCAGAATAGTAAAGTAATCCGGCGGAGGGGCGGCGCGTGATAGCGGCCTGGCCGAGTTGCGGTTATGTCTTGCTACTTGAGAGGCCTTTGTAATGTCTCCTATTTTCTGATATTTGTCGTAACGAATTAACGCAATCTCTCATCATATGTATGATGCGGCAGGATTATATTGGGGGGAAGGGCGTTGAGGTGCAGCTTTCGGTGGGTGTTGGGTATGTCATTTTGTTTCACGCGTTCTGGGCGGCACACTCACGATCACAATAGAGTAAATGTAATCACGTGGAATATGTAAAGACCAATATCAATGGTTTTCGTTTGGTGCGGCCACCGGGAGTAGCACATGTCGAACAATGTACACGTTCTGGTTGTCCGCAGACAACTAATCAGACAGCTAATTGTTGTGCACGGCCGCAGCTGCCCAGTAGTTGTTGTCCCAAAACAACTAGTTGCATAGGTTTTCCACCCCGTAGTTGTCTGCAGACAACTAGTGGCATAGCCTTTTCACCCAGTAGTTGCCTGCAGACAACTAGTTGCACAGGTTGTCCAAGCAGTAGTTGTCTACAGACAACTAGTTGCACAGGTTTCTCAAACAGTGGTTGTGTACAGACAACGACTAGTTGCACAACTAGTTGCACAACGTGTTCAAACCGTATTTGTCTACAGACAGCTAGTTGCACAACTTTTTCAAACAGTAGTTGTCTGCAGATAACTAGTCGCACAACTTTTTCGAACAGTAGTTGTCTACAGACAACTAGTTGCACAACTTGTTCAAAGAGTAGTTGTCTGCAGACGACTAGTTGCAAACCTTTTTCAAACAGTAGTTGCCTACAGACGACTAGTTGCACACCTTTTAAAAACAGTAGTTGTCCATAGACAACTAGTTGCACAACTTTTTCAAAAAGTAGTTGTCTGCAGACAACTACGAATAGTTGTAGTTGTACATGGTGTGCACTTTTTCACTATACGAGTACTCGTTACCCACTTTGTCTCGAGCAATTTAGAGAGTTGACAGGCGAAACGTAGTCGGCAAGAACTGGGCGACTGAGAGGAATCAAACTCTTGTCTAAACAATATAATCGGAGGTCATCGTCGTTTTTCGAAATAGGTTTTTCAGAAAAATGCCCGAAACTACCGCGAAACGGCATGCAATTGCCTTTAAACGACGCAAAACTGAACCGAAATGTCCCCCCCAACTAGTTATTACTCGCTAAGTTTCGTTTTCGTACAGCTGACAAGCTACTACACACCACCACAAGCGTTAATAATGCAAATTCATTTCCATCTTGATCCATTATCAGCGGAAAGTAATTTCGTCTCTTTAAAGCGCGTAGCCATCTGAACGGCCCTATTGTGCGAAACTGTGAGGGCTCCCTTCGAGGCGGCGAAGGCTACCTACTCTTTGGCCACGCGCTCCTCCGGGGGTTCGGCCCCACTCTGAGCATCGACGACGGAGTCCGCTTGGTCCGTGGACGGTCAGTGGCTGTTCCACGTCTTGAAGTCCTGATATTTCAGGTAGGTACTCCGAAATACCAGGAGTGCTGTTCTGTTGCGGTGTATGTACTTGTGTGGTTGCTCTGGTGTACTGTATAAGTGTATTGGGAGCGGGTGTATTGTGTTTCCAGCTCGGGATGGACCCATCTTCGAACGATGTTTCTCTCTCCTTTTGGTTGATTATTCTCCTGTCTACTTTATATATTTTTACCTTTAGTCTTGATTGGTTTTTACTCTTTATTTAGGCCTTCGCTTTTTACTTTCTCTTTTCGATATTTCTGGCAGGTCAGGCCTACTGCTTTGTCTTCCTTTCTATCTCAACCCTTCCCAGCCTCTTCGGCACCTCCAGTGCAAACACTCACTGCAGCCTCCCAACATAGTGATCCTCTTTCCCATCCCCTCTCAATCACGCCAACGATTCAGAACCTCTCCACAAACTCCAGATTCCCTTCGTTCAATCTTCCACATTGCAACGTACAGTACTTTATCTCTGTGTCGTAGTTTTGTGACCACATAACAACTGAACTGGTATTTATCTCGGATGTAGAATCGGCACGGACACTCTGTCTGTGGGTGTGTGGGTGTGCTCGATGTCGTCAGGTAGAGAAGGGCGGTTTGATGTGAAGAACACACACATACCGTAAAATATCCGAAACGTACCATGTGAAACCAGGTTCATGTCTTTTGAGAATCACAAAACAACGAAGACAAAAACACAATAAACCGAAAGAAATACGACACGCCGAGAGGCAAAATGCATGGGTAGTAGATCGCAAACTATCCGATACGTACTACGAGGTATTCATATTAATATATGATGCCGGCAACATAATTTTGAGTATACCGTAAAATATCCGTCGATAAATCACAATACACCGAGAGGCAAAATGGATGCGTCGTAAACGTTTAAAATTCGATACGTACTCGTACGTGTATGACACCGGCTATATATTAATTCAGCAATATGCCCAATGCGTTAAAATGAAACCACGAAGACAAATACACAATGTAACGAAACAAACGCAAATACACCGAAAGGGAACATGGATGCGTACTTTTATATTTAGTTTTGCCGTCCCATAAGGTTTTTTCGCACTGCTGTCTTTCTCCCTCCCTATTAATAGTCTATATACTCAGATCCGGGGTCACAAAGAAGGCTACTCTCCCTCCTCCCCCACTACGGTTCTTGCCTTGATCTTTATCCCGCAGAGGGTTCAGCCTTCCCAACGCTCGTCGATTATCATCGAGTTTTGCTAACTCACGCTATCGCGCTTTCCGCTAGTCAAGATATTTTTGCGAGAAAAAATCCCTACCTACGTATAAAACGAGCTGCACGGAGGGGCTCGTACTCACGATCTTGACGCTATCGGGCTTCGTGGTTACCTGCTAGCCCACCAGGACGACCGGCCTATACCCTATATATCTATATATGTGTACTATATGGTACCGGCTACATAATTATTGAGTTGTATGTCCAATGCGTAAGAACGAAACTTCAACCAAAACGAAACAATACGAAATAACTACAATTAAATACACCGAGAGGAGAAATGGATGCGTCGTATACGGTAACATATCCGATATGAACTCTATGATACCGACCATATATTGATTGGTTGAGCAATGTGTGCAGTGCGTAAGAACGAAACCTCGAAGACAAATTAATGCACAACCGAACGAAATAAATGCAAATACACCGATAGGCAAAATGGATGCATACGAGTATACCGTAAACAAAAACTATATATGCGTAATATATGATACCGGCTACGTAATGTTTCATTGAGTATTCGTCCAATGCGTAGGAACGAAAGAACGAATACATTTCTGCTTTCGGGAATGTTATAAGTGATGAACGTTGAAGCTCATGCTGCACATTATCGGGTGGCAAACATGATATAATAATAAGAATATACATTATTACCTGGTACTATTCATTTCCTAGTTGACGTTTTTGGCACTTCCGTCAGTTTCTTCTCTTCCGGCCCGGGGCCTTCTTTTCCGGCCCGGGGCCGCGGGGCACACAGACAGGTGGCCATGTGTGTGTGTGTTCTTCACATTAAACCTTCCTTTCTACCCGTCGACATCCAGCACACCCAGTATCCGTGCCGATTCATCATCCTAAAAAGGTACCAGTTCTGTGGTCACAAAACTACGACACAGAGATACTACGCTCAGTGCAGCAAGCAGAGCAGACAATGCAATGCCATATACGACAGGCAAGACCTACCCTGCTAGCAATCTAGGTGCATGCAAGAGAAAACAAGAGAAAAGAAAGAAAAAACCGAAAAGGAAAAATAATAGAAAGTAAACATACTGAAGCAAATCAACAATCAAGCAACCAAACAAAAAAGCATGACAAAATGAAAAGCAAAAAATATATATGTCGTGCTTCTCCCAGATGAGATGCGACATCTAGTTAAAAGAAACCAAATGAAATGAAACGAAACGAAATGAAATGAAATGAACTGAAAAAAATAAAAATAAAATAAAAACAGTGCCAACAAAGCAAGACTAAGAACGACAGGAAAAGACAGGCAGCCAGACAGGAAAAGACAGGCAGCCAGAGCACACCAAAAGTACCTTCCAGCCAGCTGAGGAAGGTTTGTGCCCGTAGTACAGGCAGGTTCTACCAGCTAGTCGGTCTGGTACTGGTACCTACTCTGTTTGCCGTCTCTTTCCTGCTTTCGTCCGCCGCGGTTTCCCTACGAACCCCCCCACCCCCTGTCTCCATTCCCTCGGGCGCCACCCATACAACGGATACGTGGCACTTCCTACTCAGTTCCGCTTCGTCCTCGTGCCTCACATGAGAGTCCAGGAAAGAGAAGAGGAAGTAACAAAAAACAAAATGTATACGTACGTAGCTAAGCAGCCAAAGAAAGTCCTAGGAAAATACGGGGGGGCGGAGAGACAAAAGCAAAAGCGATCACGGCAAAAATAAAAAAATAACCAAAACAAATGGATGATGCGAGGGATTGTAGCATCGCTGGCGTGCCCGCTACAACAGGCGTTACACCAAGCAAAAACATAAAAGAATTAAAAAGTAAAAAACAACACCAGAAATAACCAAGGGAAACAATACCCAGTTCGCCATCCACCCAGCCAGGTAGTACTTCTTCCTCATCACAGTTATAAGAACGAGAGTAACAACGAAACCAAAGAAGACGAAACGAAAAAAAAAAAACACAACACAACACAACACAACAGAGCCGCGTTCGAAGCAGCTACAGAGGTGCGCGGCACGGGTGGTCTAGGCGGGACTTACTAGTCAGCCTGGTACCTTGCTATCCTGTCGGCTGTCTCCCTCCTGCTTTCATCAACCGCGGTTTCTGTACGACTGTTGCCCCCTCCCTTCCCATTCCCTTGTGCACCCCCCGCGACGGATGCGTGGCGCTGTCTACTCAGTTCCGCCTCGACCTTGTGCCACCGGACCATGAACTGTTCAGGCGCTTCGAGGACCCCTCTGTACCACTTGCCCACTTTAGTTGCTGCAACGGTCCACGCTGCGGTCTCTACTCCAAACATCAACGGGACCTGTGCCGTGGACCCCTTGGTGGCTTGAAACACCTTGAGGTCTTCAGCAATGCATTTCTGCCAGGACTTTGGTTGTCCGCCCGGTCTGCGTCCCTCCCCACCCGTCATGGTTCCGAACATCACCCGACTGGGTAGTCGCCCCTTGGGTTGCCGTGCCACGGCTCCCGCAAAGAACAGCCGTCGTTTACGGATCGTCGTTTCGATGCTCTCGCATCGTGTCTGCTTGAGAGCCTTTGCGTACGAGAGGGTCCTATAGTCGCCACGCTGCCGACGCTGGAAGCCAATGACACGCAGGAGGATTTGGTGGTGTACCGATCGGAGCCTGGCGAAGTGTTGTGCACTGAGGGTCCACGTCACACATCCGTATAGCAGGGTCTCAATCACCTCGGCCTTCAACATGCGGACTTTCAGACTGAGTCGAGCCGTCTTCATGTCGTACAACTCTGGTCCGAACCGTTTGAAGCACGCCCACAAGAGACGGATCCGTCGTTCGATTTCGAGTGAGAGGTCAGCGTCTTCGTGGATAATGCCGCCGAGGTACAAGAACTGGCTCGTTTGTCTATACCTCTGACCAGCTGCTTCGATAACGAGCGGCGGAGGAGGGTGTGTCTGGTCCTGTGTTCGTAAGATTATCGTTTCGGTTTTCTTTTCTGAGACCGTGAGGCCTGCTGCTTCGAAGACAGCCACGATGACTGTCATCATGTACACCACAGTGTAAGTAGTACGGGCCCCGACCGAGGTCCGCGGGGCGTGCTCTGGGCATACAAAGGCCGAAATCTGAGAAATAACTATAATGGGAGACGTTCCGACTTGACACCAAATCGCAGCTGCCATGCAAAACCTGTCGTACGACTGCTGTTTCATCCGCATTAATTTCACGGATTCGTTTTTGACTCGCCGCATGAACGGAACATGCAGAACGCGCCACGCACCCCGCACAAGACAACACGGACCACACCGACTTGACAATGAATGAGGCACACATCAAGCGTCATGCACATGTAGTAGATGATACCGTACTGCATGAGTCTGTGCAGCTAGCTATCTCTGAGCTGTGTACAGCAGGAGCAGCAGTTTCGTACGACGCTTGAAAAACCGAATGCGCATTTTATGTAATTTCCAATACACCCGAATGAGGTTCCAACATTTAAAAAGCTATGCTTTCAAACACGCGGCGAAGGGCGGAGACCGCATCTATCTATCTATAAGCTATAGCCTCTTAAACAAATCACTCGTTCGTCGTATGCTATCAAGGTTCACGGGGAGAAAGAGGCGCATCTGACCTCTTTTGTATGCATACCATATCATACGGTGAGCGTCTGGCTATACACGGTTGGTGTATATACGGTTCGCTCCTCACAGTTTGTGTCACGGTTAGTGACATTTGTTCAAATCCAAGAATATTTCAAATCAAAGAATCTTTGCGGATGGTGCGCGAGTGGGTTCGGGTCTGGCCGGGCCCGAGATACATTCTCAAATCGTGTACCAAATCGCGAGATATAGCCCGTGATATTTCCATCTCGCAGGTAGTCTGACCGGCCTGGCCCGGATTATCAAGACACTGTTTGCTTAGTTTTTACTTGCGCTGTGTCTTCTTCTTCTCTAGGTTTCGAGGCCGCAACGTGCTCGTTCGCCAACGCCCAGCGGCTGCTTTAGAGAGCCGCTTGCTGTTCACAATCGGTGTATGTGAAACACAGTCAGCTACTATAGCATATGCCTTAATACCGGTCTTTAGATACACTGTCGGGTGGCGTGGGTTTTACACGGAAGTACCTTTATCGGGCGCATTTACACAAAGCAGTTTATACGAGTAAAGCCACGACAAAAATATCACGGATCATTATTTTGTTTTGTTTTTTATGTTAAAACAGAAAATGGCGTCATGATTCACGCGTTGTTCGTCATGAGTCTACTCTACATATAACACATCACTATCCAACACAAATACAGACTACTCGTATTGATAGTAGTATGTAGGTACCTGCAGTTAATAAATAATATGTCAAGAAAAGTAGGCTCAGATTGGCACGAACAATACGTACGACGCAGAAACATTCAGTCAAGAAACACAGCTCACCAGTGAGCTGGATCGACTTTACATCCTACACAAATAGTTGTATCAACGTCTCAGAACCAAAACAACTCGTTGGGCACGAACTTCAAATAGATTGAGAAAAGTATGTGGTTTTAACACCAGTAGCCCACTGCAGCAGTAGGAGTACCTCACACATGATATCTCGGGACATTTGGGTCGTTAGGAACGGCCCTGGCAGACAATACAGTAAATAAAACAGTCTACTTTTGTTTGCAGGGAAACCCAATGTTTGTTGATGCGTACTGGTGGGAGCTTTGACATTGCGCGACACAAACGGACGGCAAACCGTACATATTCTACATACGTCGTAGACATATACATGGTACTAGGGCCGACCAACAGACCCGAACCCTAAACCCGAACACTATCTAGGCCAGTGATCAGTGCTTGGATACAATTTCGTCGGTAAATGCACGCCCGTATATGGTGGCGCTCGCTGGAAAAGCTCCAACTGGTGGCGTCGATAACTTTTATGGTCTATGCCACACGTTTGCTCCAAAAAGGTGAAACATGTTACATGCCTTTTCAACTTGCGACCCCCCCGGGATGTCAAGTGACTATCATCCCGTAACTAAAACACGAAGTAAATACAAATACACCGAGAGGAAACATGGATGCATGCGTGGTATACCGTAAAATATCGGATACGTACTACAAGTAGAGGTTTATATGATACCTGATACATAATGTATATAGAATTAGAGCCGGTCACCTCGGTGGTCTACGGAGCAGGTAACCAAGAAGAATCGTCACCCAAGTTGAAGTCGCTATCGCCCCGGTGGTCTAGCAGGTGACCATGAACAACACTAGAGTAAGGTTTAAGTCAGGGGTTAGAGTCTCCGTAGTGAGGAGATTGTTGCAAATGACACCAACTAACTGTCCAGAGCGCGTATCATAGCGTGGGTAGCCACAATTTGACGACAGTCGACAAGGAAGCGAAGAAAGTGCAACAATTTCCTGGCGTTAAGAATCCGAGACACGTACGAGTACTGTAGTGGGGAGGGAGGGAGGGAAAGGGCCTACTAAGTAACGGAGGATAACTGTGTTACGACTTAGAGGGGGGGATAATAGAAGGGCGTAGATAAGAAATGGCATGCGTACGTATATTACGACGGATTGACCGTAACCTTTTATATAACTTTACCTACTATAGTTCGGGTTGTTTCTGTGCGTATCGTACACCGCAGCAGAAGTGCCCCTGAATAAAATTTCTTTGAAAATTAGTAAGCATCCCGTCCAACGACTCTGTCGCTCTGTATGGAGGATACGTTCCTCACGCAGAATTTATCACATATATATGTGAGGAAATGGTTGAGGTGACCTGTTTACGAGACAAAGGGGACAACGGGGATAACTGATCATGGTTGATGTGGTATAATTCGAGTCGAGTTCTGGTTCGGGTTAGTCATTGCTCGTGCACAGCAGTAGTATTAATAGTGTGGCCCTTAATTATGTTTTCGGGATATAAATGGTAATCACCCCTCACGGCAGTGCAGCCGGCTATCACAGGTAGACTTCCAGAGCAGACACGCGCCGTGGAGATTGAAGAGAGAGGTAATTCCGGCTATCAGTTTGGCGTATATCGACGTCATTGTAGATATATAAATATATGCTCCGTATGACGTCTCGGGTCTAAAAATAGGACGGATTCGATCAAGTTTCGGGTCTAAAAAAAGTATTCATGAATAGTGCCTGGGTTTAGGGGGTACGAGTACGGAGTTTTTCCCCTGTGACCGTTTGTGCGGCAATTCGTTTCAGGTTAGTAAATGCAGCCCTTTTCACCGTTTCTTCTATTTGTGACTTCGTTGAGCCTGCCGATTCATTCCACAGAGATCAACACATAATAATCATTAATTTGTACCAAGGGACACGATGTGAAGGTAATGGAAAATCGAAAAGGATACAGGTGATATTGCCCCCTATGATATGTATGCACGCATTGTATCCCCATTGATGCGCGTCATACCGTGACCATCGTTATCTGAATAGTACCACCATATATATAGTATGCCTCTTTCAAACTGTGGCGTGCAAGAACGCGCGTGGCAGTTTTAACCATGGTCGCGAGATGCAAATATATCGCGTACACGGCCACAAACACGCGTATTCACATCCCACCCCACAGTGCGTACTACAGTACTCTGTTTAATGTACGATCGTCGTATACCCCTCGCATCAGATTTCCGTACAAGACTCATGGTGTCCCAACTCAGACCCCCCCCCCACGAATGCACACTGCATTGCAGTAGTCAGACATCAGATCGGGCAGTGCACAGGCTACAGCTCCATATAATAGGTCGAATAACCTAAAGCCGCGGCGGGTCGCCAGTTGCCGTATGGAGCTCTGCATACTGTGGGGTACGTCATCGAGCATGGTCATGAGGACAACCAGTGCAGATCAACCTAAGCGTGCTTCTCGATCCGGCGGCGGATAATTACGATACAGTATTGTGCACGCGTATCATTCGGTAGGGGGGTCTGATTTGAACAAACATGAGTCTTAAACCGAAAACGTAATACCAGCGAGTATTTAAACCAGCCTATAGCCCCGGTGGTCTCGTGGTACAGCAGTCGAGTGCCACTTCCCCAGAGTGTTTGGAATTGAGCCCACGCTGTGGTCCAGTGCAGCCCAAACTGCTGGTAAGTTGCACCGGAGAGTGCTCGAGGCAGCCGAACGGATCCACGCCAAGTGGCACAAGGACGTGGCAAAGCTGAGTAGGCAGCACCGCGCATCCGTTGTTGGTGGTGTCCAAGGGGACAGAGATATCGGGGGGGCGACGGGAGGAATAGAAAGAAACGGCACTACTGTAAGAAAATGAGAGCAAGAGAGGGCAACAGCAGTAGCAGTATATGGGAAGCCGCGTTGGACGAAGCTAGGAAGGAGACGGCAGATATGGTAGCAAGACACCAGGCCGGCTGTTGATAAAGCTAATATTTGGTGGAACTGTCTACGAGTATGCTACTCGAACCGCAAAACTGTTGCAGCTGCTTCGAACGTGAAACGTGTATCTTTTTGAGCTTTCGATCCTCCTGGCCGTTTTTGTGTTTGGTTTTCGTATGTATGTGTTTTTCGTTAGTATCCTTGTGAAATATGTCTGGTGTCGTGGGTGGTAGACGAGCCCGGTTTGGTTGGTCATTGATTTTTATTGCCTAACGAATCTCCGCAGTGGGGCTAGGTTCACGAAAGCAGGACCACACAGCAGACAGGGTAAGCACGTGCCAGACAGGCTAGTAGGTAGAATCTTCCCATCGATGCTACTAGTACCACAAACTGCTGCGGCTGCCTGGAGGGTGCTATTGCTGCGCGACAGTTTGCCTGCCTCTTCAGTGATTTGTTCGGTTCAGTCTGGCTCATCTTCTCCCGGGGGGCGCGACAGTCCTTGTTTCCCGGTTTGATATTTGTATGTTCCGTCTTTTCTTTACCCGTAGTTTCTCTATGACGTAGATTAGTGACCCAAGTACATCTATGATTGAAGAATCGCTACGGCCACGGGGTGTGCTTCATGTCGACGGCTAGAACCAACAGGCGAATAACGTCAAAAAGACACCCTCTACGAGTTGGTGCTGGAGGTGGGGTCCCATGATGGTCGTACGTTCTGAGTGATTGTTTGAGGAAAATAGGAGGAAAAGCGAATAAACTGGGTGCAGCTCGGTATCGGTCGACAAGTGATGAAAGGGCCGGAGTCTTCTCGCGACAACAATGCAAGGCGCGGGCCGTAGTAGGAATGAATTAGAAGATCCTACTGTGTTACCCCGGATTTGAGTAACGACCAGGAAGTAAAAAACAAACAAGGGCGAAGACCATAATGGCATGCAAAACCAAACACAGTGGAAGTAGGGTTGAAAGGGGTCTTACAGCTGAGAGAGGTGTGTATTCACTTGCACTTCAAGTTTGTAAACGACGAAACCAAAAACCATATATATGCCACAGGCAAAACAAGCAACACAATCCCCAACAGGCTCGCAGCCAACACAACAGCATCAATCCACCTCGAAGTCCATGGATCACGTGACGATCTGCTAACAGTCGTCAAAGCTCCTCGCACCGTCGGCACTACCCATAACCCACACACATATCAGATCCTCATGAACGTGCGACAAAGGAAGATCCACCGGCCAGTGCAGCTTCTACTCTCACATGGGGTCGTGTATACTACTGGTATGTTGGGACAAGCGAGAGATGAGCAAAACATCTATATATGGTAGCCTTGGGACAGCTGGGGGTCACCAGATATGGCTGCAACCACTGGGACATTAGCAGAGCCACGGGGACTAGCTTACCCTTGGAACAAGTAATTACCCTGTCCTATTTCAGCTCCAAGTACCCTTGAGACTTGACCCTCCAACCCGACCGGCCTGACTCTCTGTGTGCCGAGGGCTGAGACTCGTACTCTCGACGACCCTTGCATCGTACTGCTTTGTAAACGATTGAAGGGAAACCAGTATAGGTTCGCAGGCCATAATCCTCGGGCCTAGCTCCAATAACAAGTATACAAATTCAGTGTGTGCTCATACACGCCCCTCGCCGCCGAATGGGCAAAGTGAGGCAAAAACAATCAACGAAACGTGCGGAAAGTCTGATATTCGCGCGCTACAAGGTTCTGCAAACCTAGTAATAATGCGCCCTCACCTCGTTCTTGGTTGTGGCTCTGATGGTGATGCCTGTCTGTCGGGCTGTGTGTTTTCTGGATCGGATGCTCTTCTTGTGTACTGCTGCACGATGTGTATACTGATGCTGGGAACTGCGCTAGTCAGGAGTGATGTTGCGAAACAATAATCGAATCCATGCGACTTCACCTGGAATTTGTCAAACAATGAAAATAACGATTGTACTTCCAGTTATTGTGTGCGGTTGAAAGTATGGTCGTCAGTGGTTGTCAGTCGTCGTTGCCGTGAAAATCTCTGTAAGTTCATTGTTTTTACAAGGTGATACCCCGGGAAGCAAACAATAGCCACGCACCGAAGTGTTTTCGCAGTAAACGCAAAACATCAATCCCACAAGTATTGCCATCCGTGTTTTGGACCGCGAAATTTACCCGGGGGGGGGGGGTCAGGATTTGTTTTCGGGGGGTATTTGGGCACTAGAATGCTACCCGGCCATCACAAATATATCCTATATAAACCAGGTAGGGTATGTTACCCTGCAATGCCTCCTTCATGTGTGTGTTCTCAAAACCAAACCGATCGTTCGACCCGGCGACATTCAGCACACCCGGTGTCCGAACTGATTCTTCTTTCTAGAGGGATACGAGACCTGCGTTCACAAACCTACCGTATATAACACTGTATACCACACCCCCTCGGACAAATTTCAACGCTGAATTTCTCGACGACCTGTCGAGCGCCAACCCCAAGCGACCCGTCTATGGGAAGATCACGACGAGATGCTCTGAAGACCGCCTGTTTCGTTGTCTATGCCCTCTAGTTATGTATGGAGTAAATTGGATTTGAAATTCACCCCAAGGGGTGTGATATACACTGTCATATACGGTCACACACAGAGATGCAATATACATTGTACGGTAATGCCGTGAACGGGGTAGACCATACATAGCAATACATCTACTGTACGACAGACACAGTCTACATGTTCTAGCAATCAGATACATTGAAAGACAAAAAACGAAAGAAAAGGAAAATATGAAAGGAAAACAAAAGGTAGAGGCAAATTACACAATAATGTATGTGTCGTGCCCCCCCTGAGATGCGACAGGCAATACGAAACATTGAAATAAAACACTACAACAAAAACAGAGCACCGGCTGGTTCAAGATGAACGACCCAAAACAGTTCAGACTCGGAAGTTTAATCTGTTCTCGGGAGATAGATCTTGAAGTTCTGCACACGTGTTCCATGGAGCACTCTTAGCCCGATGACTGTTTCTTTTTGTTTTAGTCAGATATATATATATATACATTTTGATTAGTATCTTTGCGCCAGAAGAATCGCAAATTCCCCACGAGCAAATCGAACAAAACCAACACCGCCTCGACAGGTGCTGGTGCCCAAAGAACACATGTACAAAAGCTCAGCACCTATATTCAAAACACGGCGTAAACACTTACTTGGGTTTTTGTGCGGAAAACATGCGTAGTATTCAGTTGCCTGGTAATTTCACAGTTTCAGGATGTGAACGGTCGAATTGAAGGGATACTGGGCTCACCTCTAACAGGCGCGGGTGGTGGGTATTCTAAACTCGAACGGGACAGAATAAGCCAGCTATCTACTAATCAATTTACTGGATTAACCAGAGCCACGTCAGCCATCTAGCAACCCTATCTCCGAGATGGGCAAACTCACGCCGCACACAACAAGCGCGCAGTACGCAAACACAGCATCACTCAAGCGATAGTCATGCGACGATTGACCTTCGATCTTGACATGGCCTTGACCCACGATTTACCCACTTCGTACCGCGCAAGGCGAATGAATATACATAATAACGTCCTCAAAGGTATCATTGCGATCCGTAGTCCAGGGGGCGAGAAGTTGCCTGCCGTGTCATGTGGTCTTCGTCCGTGCCATCGGAGAGGAATGAAGAGTTATTTTTCGTCTGTTTTCAACACATCAGCTGCCGAATATATTGTTATCACAAGCCTGGCCAGAACCCGCCACGTATCACTCACCGAGGTGTGCGCACTGTAACACCAGTGTCGGTGGGAGCCTCTAACGAGCGCGATACGTTCAGAGTTTTCGACGCAGTCGCTGGGTTTGTCGATGGATGTCAAACATTAAAAATACTCTATTTCCTGCGATCAGCGAGGGATCAAGATTGTGTGTCGTCTGTTTTCTACACACCAGCGGGAAAATGTATTTTTGCCAAACTCCTGGCCGACCCACGCCATATATCACAGACCAAGGCGCGAGCCCTGTGACACTAGGGTCGGTCGGTGCCCTTAACCAGCGTGATCCGTTAATAGTTCATGACGGGGTCGTTGGTTTTTGTCGACCAACGCATACCGATGATTACCATAACAGTTGTCTCCAGAACCTGCCAGAACACGAGTTTCATGAGTATTGCGCGGGCTTCGCCGGCGCACTCCATGTCCGCGTTGAGCGGTCCCGTGGCCGTGAAACGGTTGCCGACGGGGGTAGTGTTTGGTCCATTGAAAGGTGTTGAGGCGTTTTGTACTATTTTGGTTGACTTTGGCAAAGCACGGTATAGGCAATGTGTAGCATACACGCAAAGGGCGACCGCAGGAAGAACGATACTGCTACTGCCGCCGTCCTCCTCCCGAATGGCCCAGCTGACGCCCTGCTTCTTTGCCGTGGCGTTTGGGCCCGCTATGCCAATAAATGATAACGAACCTTCGATCTAATATAATTTCGTATTAATCTGTCCGTAAATGATATAAGCTGCTGCTACATACAGAAGGATCATCGGGGGTAACCCCAAGCCAATGGAGCTTCCTTCTACCCAATGCCCGGCGCCATTTGAGCCCTTGCGGCCGGCACACTGCCCTCCGACCTGCCGGCAAGGCGTGTCTATCCGGGCTGCAGAAAACACAGCAAGTCGGTCGTTCAGATGCGTGCACCAGAAAATTGATCGGGCTCGAGCCAGCATCTCGGCCCAACGAAACCAGGGTCGGCAGGCACCCCACGACCCACGGGTCCATTTTAACGTTGGCCGTTTCACATTTCGATGCTTGCATCGCCCGCGGAGTCAACGTGCTCGTACTTGTACGGTGCTACTACCGTTGTAAGAAACTTGCAAAATACGAGTATTCGTACCAAAATATCTCTAATATCGATTCGCGGATCAGGGTGGGAAACTCACGCAGATTCTTCTGCTTGCAGGCGCAACTCGTGCTCGACCTAGGGGAGAGGGGTGCACGAGACATTTAACGTGGCTATTGTGCTCTACTAGAGGGTTGGCGGAGAGCAATCGGCGATACAAATGGTCTCGCCCTCCGGAGGTGGGGCTGCCCTCTGTCCAGATTCGCCAACAGAGAGATGTGCCCCAAACATCTCAATAAAGTAGGTCAAGGATCGACTACGAAGAGATGCACGTTCTCCCCCAGCCGGGCACCCACCACCAGCTGCAGCGTCTCACGTGGCCCCCCTGACCTCGGGAGACGGCCTCAAGCCATCGCAGCGGAAACGAAGCCTCCAGCCTCGAGGTGTCAGCCTCTGACTTTGAGAGGATCCTGAACATTCTACCGACGCGCCGCGATTCCACTCACTTCTGGTACGAACGAGTACGGGCATATTGACCCCGCAAGCGATGCAAACATCGACATATGAAACGGTCAACGTTACAATGACCTCGTGGGTCGTGGGGTGCCTGTCAACCCTGGTTTCGCTGGGCCGAGATGCTGGCTCGAGCCCCATTAATTTTCGGGTGGACGCATCTGGACAACCGACTTGCTGCGTTTTTTACAGTTCGGAAAGGCACGCCTTGCCGGCAGGTCGGAGCGCAGTGTTGGCCGGCCACAAGAGCTCAAATGACTCTGGCATTGGGTAAAGGGGAGCTCTATTTACTTGTGTTGGCGAGCAGGCCTTGTGTGTCGTCAGATCGATTGGTGGGGCAAAATAACTTTGAGGTGTAGATACGTACCGTCATACTGGGCTGTTCGTTTTTGTTTGTGATTCTACACAAACAAATTAAAATCGAAATTCTTCAATTTTTCGGGTTTTCTCACATGACTATGCCTGTAGTTCATGCACTAGTCGACGCACTGAGTGTCTTCTGTTTGTTTCGAGAGAGATATGACCGATCCAATATCCAAAAACATATAAAGGCGACCAACACTAGGACACGAATAATAACTATCAGCAGGGCCGACACCCAATGCATAATAACGTACTACGGCTCTAATAAAAGGTTGAAAAATCAGCGTAAACTTATCAAAACTGGGGGGAGCATCGAAAAACTGCCGCTGTTTTCGTAATGACTTGTATTTATGAATCGCATCGAGTTTTTGAAATATGTCTTGACGGGCGGCGAATTGGGTATCGAAACTTACATTTTCCTACCCTTTTCAGCACTGTCTCCACCAAATTTCATCTGGATCGAAAAACACGTTTTTTAATACGAATGTAAACAAACTGGTGTTTATGAGTATTCGCGGACATCTCGGCCACAGATCTAGTCGGGGAAAAACAAAGTCTAAAACTTTTCACATATATGTAGCTTTTTCCACCAGTCAGGATTAGTCATTCCAGTTTCTGCAACGATATCGCAGTGGTTCGCGAGATACGAAATTAGGGATGTTTCCACGTTTTATCGCTGGCCCGGCTCGTACCTTGATATACTACTCATATCACGATTGTCGGCCAGCGACTTCGCGTTTGCGCCGACGTCAATATTGCCAGGTTCGTACAATGTTCACGTGATTTGTAAGCATATTGTACCCACTGCTATTATACAGCCACACACGCACACTGTGCGGAGATATGTGGATTAAGGGAGCAGTACCGAAGTGAGGCACATACGGTTTGGTGTCTTTTATGATTTAGCCTTATGGTATTTAGCGGGGATAGTTTAAGCCAATATTCTTAATCACAAACACCCGTGTCTGAGGCAAAATCGAACGAATTGCCAGGGTATTTGTGAACTTGGATTCTGTTATTACTGGCGATCGAGAACTACAGGACACCACAAATAATGAAAAATCAGCGACAATCACAGTGATTCCGATTGAAGTTGATCCATGTACTATGAAGGTTGGCTATGCGGCGTGGAGCGAGTAAACACTAGTTTGGCAAATATACAGAAAGGGATCCGCTTGTGAGACATTGGGCAAGAGTCGTTACGTGACCCAGACCAACGATTTCTGACAACGCGTAACGGGCTTGAGTTTACCGCTTGCATCCAGCGCCAATCGTCTTAGATGTGCATCAGTAGGGTACACTTTGAAGGAAGAGGCTCAATATGTTGTGTTGGTCGATATCTCTTCATCGTCCTCGGCATGATCGCTTCTGACGTGCATCCACGTTTTTCGTTCAAAAATGCCAGTAATATTTTTATCGCCCAAACCACGGAGCCCACTCGGCCCTGAAAAACTTCCAAGCTTAGTGGTGTATGGTTGGCTTAGGCTTAGTGCCGGAGGTATAACCCGCTGTGCCAAAAGGGTCCGGTGGGCCATCATTGTCATAGTTAGGGCGCCGACATCGGTCTACAGTTACCAGTCATACATTCGATTCCGCCGAACGATTACCCCAACTTCTGTGTCCGGCAATGGCCTCCACGGCATACCAATCGCCCTTATGTGCGGCATAAAACAGCCAGATAAGAGGTAGCTGGTGATATATCTCAGGGAAGAACGAAGAGACTGGCTTTACATCATGCGTGGTGTACAACGCCGGGGGGTCCTCATCGACGAACATCGAGGTCCCAAGTTAGTTTTTTGGGAATACTGATTAGTAGGTTAGTGTATTGTTTGTAAATCATCTTAGAGTACGTGTTATTATTGTGACCGTTGCAACTTTCGGCAAGGGGGAGCTCGAGGATGGACCCCACCATATTTCGGAGCTAACCTCGAACCCCACACAAGCTGGCTTTCTCGGCCTCCTCCGCACGTACTCCCAATACATCACACGAGTTCCATCTTGTAACCGTGACCTCCGCATGAGCTGCAAATATCTTCAATCGCTACTCGTAGCGTAAGACGCAATGTCGTGCACGAAGCCCGGCTTGCCTCGCGGAGAGGGTGATGGAGCCTCGGGGTTGCACGAAGAAGATAGAAAATGTTGTTTACAAATATATGTTATCCAGTAGAAAGAAGAAGTACGAGTTTGATAAGTTGTATACGTTGTTGTGAATCCCATCGGGATTAATCCAGAACCAAACATACCGTCGCAGGCATGTTTCCACCAGGGTAATATACTGAGAACCTACCACGTCAACATCTTCATCCAATAGAATGCTCCCATTTATAATACGAAATTCTCCTATACTACTCGTACGTGAATCATACATCCGTAGTATACATGAACATACCGTTTATCAGGCAGACTGCAAGTACTCGATCGCACAGTGTCTGCTGTACAGGTATTGCTATGTATGGTCTACCCCGTTCACAACATTACCGTACAATGTATATAGCATATCTGTGTCGTAGTTTTGTGAGCGCAGATCTCGTATCCCTGTAGGATGAAGAATCAGTTCGGACACCGGGTGTGCTGAATGTCGCCGGGTAGAACGATCGGTTTGGTTTTAAGAACACACATGAAGGAGGCATTACAGAGTAATATACGCTCGTACCCCCAACCTGGTTTTTATAGGATTTATATGTGATGGCCGGGTAGCACTCTACTGCCCAAATGCCCCCCAAAAACAAAACCTGACCCCCCCGGGTACATTCGCGGGCCAAAACACGGATGGCAATATTTGTGGGATGTCTTTATTGATTTGTTGTGTCTACTGCGGAAACGTCAGTGCGTGGCTATTGTTTACTGCCCGGGGTATCACCTTGTCAAAACAATGAACTTACAGCAATACTCACGACGACGACGACGACGACGACGACTGACAACCCCTGACGACCATAGTTTTCCTACCTGGTTTGTATAGGATTTATATGTGATGGCCGGGTAGCACTCTACTGCCCAAATGCCCCCCAAAAACAAAACCTGACCCCCCCGGGTACATTACGCGGGCCAAAACACGGATGGCAATATTTGTGGGATGTCTTTATTGATTTGTTGTGTCTACTGCGGAAACGTCAGTGCGTGGCTATTGTTTACTGCCCGGGGTATCACCTTGTCAAAACAATCAACTTACAGCAATACTCACGACGACGACGACGACGACTGACAACCCCTGACGACCATACTTTTAACCGCACATAATAACTGGAAGTACATTCGTTTATTTCAATGTTTGACTAATTCCAGGCGAAGTGGCATATATTCGATTATTTGTTCGCCACATCACTCCTGACCAGCGCAACCCCCAGGATCAGTATACACTTCGTGCAGCAGTACACAAGAAAGGCACCCGATCCAAAATCATTGCAAGCATTGATATACGAAAATATTGGAGGGGAGAAAACACACAGCCCGACAGACAGGCATCACCAACAGAGACACAATCGACAACGAGGTGAGGGCGCACTAGTAGGTTCGCAGAACCTTGTAGCTCGCGGGTAACAGAGCCTCTGCAATTTCCGTTGAGTCGTTTTGCTTCACTTTGCCCATTCGGCGTCGGGGGGGGGGGCTGTATGAGCAAACACTGACTTTTATAGTAGTTGTTATTGGAGCTAGACCCAAGGATTATGGCCTGCAAACCTATGCTGGTTTCCCTTCAATCGTTTACACAGCAGTACGGTGCAAGGGTCGTCGAGAGTACGAGTCCCAGCCCTCGGGACGCAGAGAGTCGTGCCGGTCGTGTTGGAGGGTCAAGCCTCAAGGGTACTTGGAGCTGAAATAGGACAGGGGCATTACTTGTACCAGGGGTACGCTAGTCCCAGTGGTGGCAGTCATATCGGATGACCCCCAGCTGTCCCAAGGCTACCATATATGTATTTTGCTCATCCCTTGCTTGTCGCAACATACCAGTAGTATACACAACACAATGTAAGAGTAGAAGCTGCCCTGGCCGGTGGATCTTCCCTTGTCGCACGTTTATGAGGATCTGATATGTGTGTTTGTTATCGCTAGTGCCGAGGGTACGAGGAGCTTTGAATACTGTTAGCAGATCGTCGCGTGTTCCATGGACGTCGAGGTGGATTGGTGCTGTTGTGTTGATTGCGAGCCTGTTGGGGGATGTGTCGCTTGTTTTGCCTGTGGCATGTGGTTTTTCGTTTCGTCGTTTACAAACTTGAA
Source organism: Saccharina japonica (assembly GCA_008828725.1). Taxonomy (NCBI): domain Eukaryota; class Phaeophyceae; order Laminariales; family Laminariaceae; genus Saccharina; species Saccharina japonica. The sequence continues at coordinate 456,137 of MEHQ01000176.1, forward strand.
GTACAAGTGAATAGACACCTCTCTCAGCTGTACGACCCCTTTGAACCCTACTTCTACTGTGTTTTGTTTCGCATGCCATTATTTTCTTCGCCCTTCTTTTCGTTTTACTTCCTGGTCATAACTCAAATCCGGGGTGACATAGTAGGCTCTTCTAATTCATTCCTACTACGGCGCGCGCCTTGCATTGTTGTCGCGAGAAGACTCCGGCCCTTTTATCACTTGTCGACTGATATCGAGCCGCACCCAGAATATTCGCTTTTCCTCCTATTTTCTTCAAACAATTACTCAAAACGTACGGCCCACGCGGGATCCCATCTCCAGCACGAACTCGTAGTAGAGGGCTTCCTTTTGGCGTCATCCTGCTGATCATTCTAGCCGTCGACATGAAGCACACCCCGTGGCCGTAGCGATTCGTCTATCCTACATACACGTTGGTCACTAATCAACGACGTAGAGAAACAACGGGAAAAAACAAATATCAAATGTGGAAACAAATACTTTTAACTGAAAGGACGGGCAAAATGAAGCGAAATAAAAGGACCCTCCAGACAGCTGCAGCAGTTTGTGGTACCAGTAGCATGAACAGATTATACCTACTAGTCTGCTGTTTGTTCCTGTTTTCGTTCACCTTGCCCCACTGCGGAAGATGCGTTAGGCGATATAAAACAAAGAGAAACCAAAACGTGCCCGTCCACCACCAACGGAACCAGACTTCTTTGACACGGATGATAACAAAAAAAACATACATACATACTGTAAGACACAACAAAAAACAAAACGGCCGGAGGATCGAGAGCTAAAAACGAAACACATTATCACGCTCGAAGCAGCTGCAGCAGTTGTCGGTACGAGTAGCATAGATGTTCCACCAATTATCAGCTTTATTAACAGTCGGCCTGGTGTCTTGCTACCCTGTCTGCCGTCTCCTTCCTAGTTTTGTCCAACGCGGCTTTCTATCTACCGCCACTGTTGCCCTCCCCTGCTCCCATTCCCCGAGTGGCATTTCCTTCTGCTCCTCTTGATGCCCCCCCCATCGTTTCCCCGTTCCCTTGGACACCACCCACAACGGATGCGCGGTGCTGCCTACTCAGCTTTGCCACATGCTTGCGCCACTTGGTATTGATCCGCTTGGCTACCTCGAACACTCTCCGATGCACTTTACCAGCAGTTCGGGCTGCGGTGTACAACAACGTGGTCTCAATTCCAAACACCTTTGGGGAGTGGCAGTCCACTGTAACACCAGACCACCGGGGCTTTAGGCTGGTTTATATAGGCGCTGGTGTTAAGTTTACGTTCAAGACTCATGTTTGTTTAACTCAGACCCCCCTACCGAATGATACACGTGCACAATACAGTTCATCGAAATTACATGCGGTCGGATCGAGCAGTACGCTTAGTAGGTTGATCTGCATTGGTTGTCCTCATGATAATGCTCGATGACGTACCCGACGGCATGCAAAGCTCCAAACAGTGAGAGGAGACCCGCCGCCACTTTAGGTTATGCGGCCTATGGAGTTGTAACCTGTGCATGGCCCGATCTGATGTCTGACTACTGCAATGCAGTGTACACTCGTTGGGGGGGTCTGAGTTCAAACACCATGAGTCTTGTACCGACAGCTGATTGGAATTCGAGCGGTATACGACGGTCGTACATTATACAAAGCAGTACGCACTGTAGGGTGGAATGTGAAAACGTGTGTTTGTGGCCGTGTACACGATATATGTTCACCTCGCGACCATGGTGAAAACTGGCACACGTGCTCTTGCACACCATAATTTGGAAGAGACATACTATATATGTGGTGGTGCTATCCGGTTAACGATGGTCACGGTATGACGCGCACCGATGGAGGTACAATGCGTGCATACATATTATATGGGGCAATATCATCAGTATCGTTTTCGATTGTCATTACCTGCACATCGTGTCCCTCGTAAACATTATTGATTTTGTTTTGATCTCTGTGGGATGAATCGGCACGCTCCATGAAGTCACAAACAGAAGAAAGGGTGAAAATTGCTGCATTTATTAACCTGAAGCGAATTGCCTCACAAACGGTCACAGGGGAAAATCTCCGTACTCGTACCCCCTGAACCCAGGCACCACTCATGAATACTATTTGTAGATCCGAAATAAGATCGAATCCGTATACATACGTCATTCGTACGGAGTATATACTATATACGATATCTAATAATTATGGCGATATACGCCAAACTGACAGCCGGAATTACCTCTCTCTTCAGTCTCCACAGCACGTGTCTGCTGTAAAAGTCTACCTCTGATAGCCGGCTGCACTACTCTTGTGAGGGGTGATTGCCATTAATATCCCGAGAACATAATTGAGGGCCACACTATTCATACTACTGCTGTCCACGATAAATAACTAACCCGAACCAGAACTCGACTCGAATTAGACCACATCAACCATTATTAGTTATCGTTGTCCCCTTTATCTCTAAACAGGTCACCTCAACCAGTTTCTGAAATATATATGTGATAAGTTCTGCGTGATGAAAGTATCCTCCGTACGTACAGAGTTGCAGAGTGGTTGGATGGCCAGTTGTAGGGGTGCTTTCTATTTTTCGAGGAAAGTGTTCAGGGACACTTATGCTGCGGTGTACCATACGCACAGAAACAACCCGACCTACTCGTACAGGTTACGTATGTAAGAGGTTACGGCCAATCCGTCGTAATATACGTACAGTACGCATCCCATTTCTAATCTACGTCCTTCTATTGTCTCCCCCTCTTAAGTCGTGACACAGAGATCCTGGGTTACTTAGTAGGCCCTGCCCCTCCCTCCCCACTACGGTGTGTGTGTGTGTGTGTGTGTGTGTGTGTTCTTCACATTAAACCTTCCTTTCTACCCGTCGACATCCAGCACACCCAGTGTCCGTGCCGATTCACCATCCTAAAAAGGTACCAGTTCTGTGGTCACAAAACTACGACACAGAGATACTACGCTCAGTGCAGTAAGCAGAGCAGACAATGCAATGCCATATACGACAGGCAAGACCTACCCTGCTAGCAATCCAGGTGCATGCAAGAGAAAAAAAGAGAAAAGAAAGAAAAGGTGCGTGTCTTCGATTTTTAACGCGAGACAATTGATGCACTTTCTTCCCTTTCTTGTCGACTGTCGTCAAATTGTGGCTGCCTACGCTATGATAGGCGCTCTGGACAGTTAGTTGGTGTCATTTGAAAAAATCTCCTCACCACGGAGACTCGAACCCCTGACTTCAACCCTAGTTTTCTTCATGGTCACCTGCTAGACCACCGGGGCGACAGCGACTTCAACTTGACCATTCGTCGTGGTTACCTGCTACGTAGACCACCGGGGTGTCCGGCTCTAATTATATATACCGTATATTCCATACCAGGCATCATAAACGTGTACTGTAGTACGTATCGGATATTTTACGGTATACCGCGCATGCATCCATATTGCCTCTCGGTGTATGTGTAATCACTAGAAGAATCCTCTTCGGGATGTTGGTCACTTGGAACCCTGGGGGGGTCGCAAGTTGAAAAGGCATACCTCGTATCACATTTTGCTTAGTTTCCTTTTCGGAGCAAACTTGGTGGCGTAGACCATAACAGTTATATACGCCACCGGTGGGAGCTGTTCCAGCGAGCGCCACCATATACATGCGGGCATATACCGACGGAATTGTACCCAAGCACTGATCACTGGCATATGGTTCGGCTTTAGGGTTCGAGTCAGTGGGTCGGCCCTGTGGTACCAGGGTAGTAAGTAATAAGTTTGACGTCGGTTGTTGGCGCGCAATGTCAAAGCTCCCACCAGTACGAATAAACAAAAATCGCGATTCCCGGCGAAAAAACCGTAGACTGCTTACTGCTGCATTGTTTGCAGGGAAAGTGGTCAGGGCCGTTCCTAAGCAAACAAATGCCACGAGGTATAATTTGTGAGGTACTGCTGTAGTGTGGGCTATCGGTGTTGAAAAAACAAACATTTTTTCAATTTGGTGTCCGTGCCCAACGACTTTACCACCGGGGTGTCCAACTATTTTGTGTAGGATGTAAAGTCGATCCCATTGGTGAGCTGTGTTTCTTGACCGAATGTTTGTATTGTACTACAACAGTATACTCAACATAGTGTATATGGGTAACTATTATTACGATGGAGCGCTGAGCGTGAAGCGGGTCAATTGACCCTACTCTGAATTCGGTACACTTCACAAAGCTTGGTCTACCGTCCGCCGCCGAGCCGGCGACCGCCGCGCGAGCGTGCCGCGCCCTTCCCACACATCAGCCCTCGTTGTCTCGGGCGAACGAGCGGGCGCCTGCGTCGAACTCGGCGAGCGGGGGGACTTGCGAAGCCCTCACGGGGACGGCTCGCTCTCTCCCCGGCGTGGCGGACAATCGCAAAAAAGTTGAAAACCCCCGCGTACCATTATACCACATCTTGCTCACAACAACGGCAGGCACAGCGCCCATACCTGTCTTACATCTCCGGACAAAGTGGTACTGCTGCTTACCACTCTGTCCGGAAAAATAGGGAATGTTTGTGCATCAATATGAGTATCAAAGCTGTTTTACATTTCCGGACAGGGTGGTACCGGTACCATGTCTTCTACACCAGTACTGCTGCTGTTTTAAATTCGAACGGAAAAGCGTCCCACGACTGCAAGCACAGACAGGGTTTGTTCGCTGCTGCAAGCAAGGTCCAGGCCTTGGATACCCAAAGACCAAGCTACTGCTGCTAGTACTGTAGTGTGGTGCTGGTGTTGCTATGGTTTCGCTGCGCGCACGCACTCAAAACGTGTGCCTCTGGCCTCTGGGCGGATGAGAGTACGCAGACGCACAGCAGGCTGCGCATTCTGCTCAGGCCCCGTCTTTCTACTTTCTGACACGGACAGAGCGTCGACTCCGAGACACACAGCAAGCACATAACTGTAGGGGGGAGACACCGCCACACCACCATGGTGTTTGGGCTGCCCTCTGCGGCGTCGATTGTCTGCGCTTGCTTGCTGCAACAACGGTCTCTCTCTTGCTCACGCGCGCCACCTTTGTAGATGGTTTTCAGGCGTCGAACGAAACCACTGCTTCTGTACACAGCTCAGAGAGAGCTGCACAGACGCATGCAGCATGGTATCATCTACCGCTGCCGCAAGACGCTTGATATGTGCCTCGTTCAATGTTACGTCCGTGTGGTCGTTGGGGTCTTGTGCGTGGTGTGTAGTGCGCTCTGTGTGGTCCGTTCATGCGGCGGATCAAAACTAAATCATCAAATAGAAGCATGCGGATGAAACGCAGTCGTACGACAGTTTTGCATGGCAATTGCGAGGCGATGTTAAGTCGGAACGTCTCCCATTCGTTATTTGTCAGAACTCGCGAGTTTGAAGGCCCAGAGCACGCCCCACGGATCTCGGTCGCGGCCCGCACTGCGTGCACTGTGGTGTACATAACCACCTGTCTGTGTGCCCCGCGGCCGACAGCACGAGGAGAGAAGACCCCGGGCGGGAAGAGAAAAAAATGACTGAAGTGCCGAAAAAGTCAACTTGAAAAAAATATATAAATATATTTTTGTCTTCGGGCTTTCGGTCCTACGCATTAGACATAATAGTCAATACTTTTTTGTTTTTGTTTTTGTTTTGTCCATCCCATTTATTATCTTCGCCCTTCTTTTCTGTCTCCCTCTTCAGTCGTAACTCAGATCCGGGGTCACTAAATAGGCTCTTCTCCCCCCTCCCCACTACGGTGCTTGCCTTACATTTTTATCGCGAGAAGATTTCAGCACTCTCTTCCCTCGTCGACTTGCGTCGGATTCCGCCTACCCACGCCACGAAGGCGCTCTCAGCAATTGGTTCCTTTTTATTTTTTCAAATAGAGTAAAAATCTCACCACGGTGGGATTCGAACTTGGGTACCAAAGCCAGTAGTCTTTGAAGCTGACCACTGGTCTACCGGGGCGACCGGCTTAATATATATCATGTATATGTAGCCGGTATCATGTATCATGCATATGCCGTGTATATGTATAGTTATGTTTGTGAAATTTTCGCACTTTTCGCAACTTTTCTCTCCGCGCGAGCGCTTTTCGGCAAAACGCTAAGTACCCCGACACAGCAAGCCCGGCCGGACACATTGGTCGAGGTTTGGGCTCGATCCGAGCTCTGTGGCTCGCGTGGCGGGCGCTCGAAGTTTTTTTTCCCGCGGGAGTGGATAAGCCGATTTCCCGGGTTTCGCTGCGTGAGGCCCTGTTCATGCTCAGTCGTGCGTTTTTTGTGCGTTTCTTGCCGAGAGCAGCACGGGGAGCACACACGAACAACAGCAGCACCACAGAGAGCGTGTTACAAACAGTACAACCTCAATGTTACAAACCTGCTGCCCAGCAGCAGCAGCAGCAGCAGCAGCAGCAGCAGCAGCAGCAGCAGCAGCAGCAGCCATTACATCATGCATGCGCGTGCCTCAGATCCGTGCTGTACCGTGACGAGTTGCTTTTGTCGAAGCCTGCGATTTTCCGAGTCATGGTATAATACCTGCAGATCGATGCTCATGTACGAATCTCTCCGCTGTCCCAAAATGTAAGAAACTTTTGTCCATTAAAACTATATATAAACTGTCGTTACTTTTCCGGGCAGAGTGATACAACACTGTGCGCCTCGAAGGCAGCTCTGTGATGTGCTCTGTTGTTGCTACGAGCTACGAGTAGTTTTGCTTTCATAGGAGCCAGCAATCCGTCACCAAACGACACCACCACCACCACTCTTCTACCCGCTGCTGCTGTTGATGTTGCTGTAGTGCTGCTGTGGCTAACTGTGTCTATCGGAGCCTACCGTCCATAATCCACACCATCTATCTACCCTTTTCTGTTCTGCTGCTGTGTGTGTAACAGAGCCACGCCCACTCTGACCGGAAATTAATGACCGCTTTTGAATACCACGATGCATCACACAACATGCAACGAACACAAGCAACGCCACAGCCCCGGCTAGAAGCACAAGCAGCAGACGTGACTGTGGCGGATCCACCGTATACTGCTGTTGCTATTAATTGCTTCATCGCAGCAGGCTTGCATCCGTCATCAGGCACCACCATCTCTCTCTTCTGCTGCTGTTCTGTTGTTGCTTGCTGCTGTGCTTGCATCATGTATGTGCGACCTGTCGTGTGGCTGACGCGGGCCGCGACAAATAATCGTGTAGTGCAGGAAAATGTATCTTTGAAAGTATAGGCAAACGGTCACCATGCACGATTTTATGCTTGAAGGCTTGAGTTCGATCCTTGGCGATGACTCTGGATACTTTTCTTTTTTTTTGTATTGTACGTAACCCAGACCCCCATAATATAAGACAGGAAACACACAAAAACTAAGTGGATTTCTTAGGCAGGTATACAATATGATATGCGTATGATACAATATCGCATGCTGTTGTTTTGATATTAATAGTAGGTTTTCGATTCGCCCTTGCGCCACACCCCCAGGCACGTCCCGGAGGGGAACCTTGTAGTTGTTATTACCGTATACTATGAACCTATTTTACCTCTCGGTGTATTTGCGTTTGTTTCGTTCTGTTGTGTATTTACCTTCGGGGTCTCGTTCTTACTCATTGGATCCAGCAGTGCTCAATCATGTAGTCGGTGTAATATATAAATATTACGTATCGGACATTTTACGATATATACAACGCAACCATTTTGCCTCTTGGTGTATTTCAATTTATTTCGTATTGTTCATTTTTCTTCGTAGGTTCGTTCCTACGCATTGGACAGACTACTCAAATAATATGTACCCCGGGCGTATCATATAGTACACATCTAAAGGCATCATTTTTGCCTCTCGGGGTATTTGCATGTATCTTTCTTCGTGGTTTCGTTCTTACGCATTGGTCATATTTCTCAATAAATATGTAGCCGGTACCATATACCAGGTACGTAGTACGTGTCGGATATATTACGTTGTACATACAACGCATCCATTTTGCCTCTCGGTGTAGTTACCATGTTATTTTATTTTTATTTTTTTATTTGTTTTGTCTTCACGGTTTCGTTCCTATACACAATGGGTATAATACTCAATGCATGTGTTGCCGGTTCCATGTAGTACGCATTGTCTGCTCTGCCCAAAAGCAGGAAGGAGACGGCAGACAGGGTAGCAAGGTACCAGACCGACTAACTGGTAGCACGTGTCCTTACTACGGGTAAAAACCTGCCTCGGCTGGCTTGAAGGTGCTTTTGGTGTGCTCCGGTTGCCTGTCCTTTCTTGTCGTTCTTACTCTTGCTCTGTTTGCGTTATTTTTCATTCGATTTCATTTCGTTTCATTTATTTTGATTTTATAGTCTGCCGCATCTCCTCTGGGACAAGCACGACACGTTCTTTCTTCTTTTCATGTTTTCGTTTGGTTGTTTGATTGTTTGTTGATATGCTTTATTATCTTTCTTTTTTTTTTCTTTTTTTCCTTCCCGTTTTTTTTTTTTCTTTTTTTTATCTTTCATGCACCTGGATTGCTAGCAGGGTAGGACTTGCCTGTCGTAGGAACGGGATAAGGATAGTTCTCGAACTGTCCCCTATCCCCTACCTAATAAAACACATGCTCGAGGACAGATCAATGGTCAGACTGCCACTCTCCTCAAGGCTTCCTCTCTCCAACTAGAGAAGGAAGAAACAAGTGTTTATTTGAGACTGCTCAACTGTGGGCCTTTATCCCGGTGCCACTGCGTGGCCCGGGTCTTGTCCTCTTGTTGTTCAGTCAATTACCTACTCCAACGATCATACCTTTGTCCACAACCTTTTCCCTGGCTGGGACGGGACGTCTCCCAGCTATCCCAACTACGTATTAATAGCATAATGATAATCCCAAGTACTACTGGTTGGTGTGGTCCCCGGTCATCATTTTATCAACCTCACCATCGAGTTTCCGGCTAAGAACCACGAGGAGCAGCGAGCGAGGGCGATGGACAACGAGTTCGACAACACCAATTCGGCAGCGGAGTGACACACGGCGACTCCTGCTCCAACACCAAGCGAGGAGGAGCCTCCGTTCACCATCATTAGCAAAGTCCAGGTGAGGTTTCGGTTTTGTTTTCAACAAGCACATCGCCCTTGGTTTCGTAAGAGACCCCCTCTGTGTAACCTGTAGTACCTTCTACACGCACGCCCGTACCCCAAAGAGTCCTCGATTCGGATGTTCTGAGTCGATGTCTATGGGTATACTCGTAGGGCGCTGCTGAGGTGCAGCAGAACGCACGAGTAGAAGCAAACGGTCAGGGTTACACGTCGCACGAGGATTCCGCGGGTCTTCCGAGAGGTTTCATGCAGCCCGAGCCTAGGGTTCGGGGAGTGTTTTTGTTGCGGGCATATATTTCGCAGAGACGACCACTCTGCGCATTGGTTAATCTCGACAAACAGCAGGCAAAGGTATTCATATTAATATAATAGGAGCACCAGAGGTACGCGTACGTATCATATGTACGTCTTTCTCTCAGTTTTTATTGTTCATACTTCGCAATTTGACGATCGTGCTGTGCTGTGTGTGCTGTGCTTTCTCTTTGATATTACGAGTGCATCACTAATACAAAGTACGAAGTACTACTCGTACGTACTGCTGTAACAGCAATTGTTGCTGTACTACCGCACATAATTACGAAAAAGGCACGAATCACACTCGACAGCAGTCAGCGCAGCGCTGTGCTGTGAGCCGTGTTGTTGCTGTGCTTTCTCTTTCGAACATACAGTTTTGTAGTTGTCCTGGAGCATGGAGCTTATAAATGTGTGCATCCCGAGCATGTTTTGCATGCATGTCAAGTCCGCCGTTTCTTCGCGGCACCTTAAACCTCTTGGCATTCTCGAGTCGGTGCTTGCACTACATCATGAGCCTCTTCTGCCCTTTTCCTTGCCCGCGGAGCGGAGCCTTGTATATAATACGAACTTCAGCTAGAGCAGCTGTGTTCAACGCCCCGCTTGGCCTTGCGCACGCACCACCATCCGATCAGGCTGAAGTTATCAATACGAACGCGTACGTACTACAAAATACTCAATGAACACGTATATCTCCCGCCGTACACGATTAACTACAAAACAACGTACGCGGAGCAAAGCACGTGAACACCAGCTGGCCGCACTGACGTGGCATGATTAACGATGTCGAGAGACATGTCAAGCAAGGCAAAACATGCGCTGTCAAGGGTGTAGGGCCGAAGTGTTCCACACTAAAACCTCATATTTGGTGTCAGTCACGGCATGTCAAGGCAAACCTGCTGTCTGTCAAGGGCTGAAAGTCCTGTCTCGTACTGTGGTAGACTTAAAATTCCACATTATTTTATTTTCACACATTTTAAAGTTTTCTCAATATGAAAATACAAATAAAATTGTCAAACATTTCAAATGTTCAAAATGTTCAAATTTTCAAATTTTCAAATTTTTCAAGGCGGGTTTACAAAATACGTCAGCTGTGAGTACTACCGGTTGAACGGTCGACACTCAACTTTCGAAGATGCGTGAGACGTTAGACACGCTCAGTGGGCGGACCCGGGACGGGTTTTATTGGTATCGTCTCGTACGCCTACGAGTATACTCGTGTACCTGGTACATGTAAACGAGGCACGTACATATTTAATCATGCTACGTATTTTGCCTGAACGTACATATTTATATAAAATGTATATGAGTATATATATGATATGAGTATATATATTTAAAAAATTAAAAAACAACAGCTGTGAGCTCGAGGATTTCGTCGAAGCTCATCTTTGCTATTAATAGCTGAGTGTAATACTTCGATCGCGCGTACTTACTTACGGATTTTATATGTCCTCATGTAGGATGTACATCCCGTATGAGGGGGACACAATCTGAGGCTGTAGAATTCAGGAAGTATGTGTCTATTTGTGGGGGGAGAAATAATTAAAAATTGAATAAAATAAAAAATTAAAACTTCAACAGTCTGAAATAAACGTACCAGGTATACTATAGTGTGGGTCTACTATTTGTAGCTATGTATGGTATATAATACCAGGTATATCATACAAGTATAAATATGTAGGTACGTGGTATTATATTAATATTAAAATACTTACGTGTGTGTATACTCGTAGTGAGTATAAGTAAATTTTATTCATGAATGGCCTGCAATTAGATGCACCATTGCGCGGTTGAGTAGATAAATATACAGCAGGTACAGCAGTGCTATAATTCAAGGTATATTATATTTGTACTGGTATCTATTCTTACCATAAAAATATGTACCATATACTCAATATGTATACGTATACCAGGTATATATCATGTGCTTAATGCGATGGCGTCATTTTGCTTTTGTCCCTGCTTTACGACATGCGAGTATTGTTATACCGCACCCGGGCACGGGCACACCATGGAAGGAGTAGGAGCCCTGCTCCAGTTATACACCCAAGCCAGCATGGAGGCGAATTATCGCGCAGTTGCAGGAAGCTGGTTTCGAATATACATTGACGTACGTACACATAATAAATATATACATGGGACGTGTTTCGGTATATGGTGCTCAGTGTACGGCATTTAGCCGGGGTGTTTATGATATTGGTCAATTGTGTCGGGCGAACGCCATGATAGGGGCACGCACAGCCGGTTACACCGGCCATCGGGCATTACAACGCTTACA